>OZ005738.1:19843079-19863079 GCA_963930755.1 Eudasyphora cyanicolor
TCATAGAGACCATATTCTGGAAAACTATTTAAATTGTTGTAAAATAAATATCTCTAAATTAGTTAATTATCATTTTAATAACAAGTTTGAACTAAAATATACTAACCAAACTTTTTGTCTTATATTTCATTTCTTAAAAAGGAAAGAAGTACTGTTTCGTTTTCTTGATTTCCTTATTATCTCTTTACGCCTTATTTCGCTCTATCTCTCTATCCACAAAGACTTACTTATTTCCACTTTGATAATTTTATGTTTATTTAACTTTTCTTAGCCCGAAGTCTTGTCTTCGAATTAATTTTTTTTCTCCTTGTTTTTTCTTATCCTTGGCTCCTATAGCGACTTAGCTCCTTTTTCAGCACCATAAATATCTTCATTAAAAACCAACATTATCCCAGCCATCTGGATGCACAGCGGTGTCTGGTGATGTTGTTATTTGTGTTGTTGCCTCGGCTGGGCCTTAACTCTTTCTGGTCGTTTATTGAAAGTGGCTCCTTTTAGAGAGGACATTAGCTTCAATTAAACTTTCCCGGACACTGACGGCAGTGAATAACGCAGAAAATCCCAGCAAGGATAACCGACTCCCATTCGGGGAAGGCGAATGCAAATATTCTAAAGAACTATTTTGAATAATGATCAAAGTTTGTTTTTAAACAAGAAGTTACCAAAGCTGTACATAAACAATTTCAACAGTCATTTTCTTAAGAAGACAGATGGCAATTAAAATAAGCCGAAGAATTTGTGAAAAATATAAGTCATAAAAGAAAGAACGTATATAACTCAGAAATGACAAAAAAAAACAATTATAAACTATAAGAAAAGTAGCTCATTTTTAAACTGAGACAACTTTTCTGTAAGAAAAGTAGCTCAGTTATAAACTGAGACAAATTTTCTATAAGAAAAGTAGCTCAGTTATAATCTGAGACAACTTTTCTATAAGAAAAGTACCTCAGTTATAAACTGAGACAAGTTTTCTATAAGAAAAGTAGCTCAGTTTTTAACTGGGACAACTTTTCTGTAAGAAAAGTATCTCAGTTATAAACTGACACAACTCTCCTATAAGAAAAGAAGCTCAGTTATAAACTGAGACAACTTTTCTATAAGAAAGGAAGCTCAGTTATAAACTCAGACAACTTTTCTATAAGAAAAGTAGCTCAGTTATCAGCTGAGCCAATTTTTCTATATAAAACGTAGCTGAGTTATAGACTGAGACAACTTTTCTATAAGAAAATTAGCTCAGTTATAAACTGAGACAACTTTTCTATAAGAAGAGTAGCTGAGTTATAAACTGAGACAACTTATGTATAAGAAAAGTAGCTCAGTTATAAATTGAGACAACTTTTCTATAAGAAAAGTAGCTCAGTTAGACAACTGAGACAACTTTTCCACAAGAAAAGTAGCTCAGTTATAAACTGAGACAAATTTTCTATAAGAAAAGTAGCTCAGTTATGAAATGAGATAACTTTTCTATTAGTAAATTAGCTCAGTTGTAAACTGATACAACTTTTCTATGAGAAAAGTAGCTCAGTTATAAACTGAGACAACTATTCTATAAGAAAAGTTGCTCAGTTATAAACTGAGACAAGTTTTCTATCAGAAAAGTAGCTCAGTTAAAAACTGAGGCAACTTTTCTTTAAGAAAAGTAGCTCAGTTATAAACTGAGGCAAATTTTCTATAAGAAAAGTAGCTCAGTTATAAACTGAGGCAAATTTTCTATAAGAAAAGTAGGTCGGTTATAAACTAAAACAACTTTTCTATAAAAAAGTAGCTGATTTATAAACTGAGACAACTTTTCTATTAGAAAAGTAGCTCAATTATAAACTGAGGCAAATTTTCTATAAGAGAAGTAGCTCAGTTATAAACTGAGATAACCATTCCTTGTTTCTTTTCATTTTTCTTGTCATTTCTTTCCCATTAAATGGGCTTATCATATCCATCACATTATTTGTCATTAACAATGTCTCTCTCTCTCTCTATCTGTGTTTTCAGTAGCCTGACCAGCATTTTAAGTTGTCTTTCGCAAAATAATACCCGCAATGATTTGGTCACGTAAACCATCCTATCAACATTATCACCAAAGTATACTAAATGAGCTTTTCCTTTACCTAAAATCTTTGGAAATTGCACAAAACAACAATGTTCACAAATAACGAAGAAAGATTTCCAGAGCAAATTATACTATAGACAAGAAAATGCTAATATGCTTAAAAGCGAATAACACAACAGAATTTCGTTGATAATTCTCTTTAATTAAAGTCAGAAAAGCATAAAACTTTGCAATGCAGAAAATGCCAGGCTCCTGAAGGAATTTTCACAAAAACTCTGGGATGTACTAGAAGATGCTAGAAGAGCAAAAAGAAAGCATTGTTATTTTTACTTCGAACCTTACACATGGCCTTGGTTACCGTTTCTGTTTTTAGCCAGAATTCATTAACATTCTTAAAATGCAAAAACCAAAAAGTGCAATAATTCCCAAGGATGGCATTTGAGGTTTCTCTGGGAAACACGGTCAGGATATCAGAAAGGATAGAGGGCAGAGTGCGGACAGCGGGAAGTATAAAACCTGCAGAAGCTGGCCCAGGTATCTAAGAAAGTCAGATGTTTGCCTCTGTCATCTCTCCCTTTGCCTTCTCCTTTATTACTGTTAAAATAAAAACAATAAATTTACCCCTTTCATATCTGCGGATAGCAGTGGCTAAAAGAAGCCATAATTAATGCCTTTTGTTGGCTTTACATCTGAGCTTCGTTTGGTTTATCTCTTTGCTTTTGTTTATTTGTTTTTCTTTAAAATGTTTGCTTCCATTCTGGAGGAGCTCATAAATTGTATATCTAACCCTTTGGGAAAAAACGTGGTTTTACGCAAATTGTAATTAAATTGAAATTATTTCACATTTACATTTGGGGTTTTCCGCCAACAAAAACTTGAAGCCATTTCGCCATAAACTTTACACCAAATTGATAATTTCAAGAGGAAAATTTATGCGAAAAACTTTTGAGTTTTCTAAGAAAGTTAATCGTGCGTTGATAACACATAATCTTTGTGTAAATGAATTCGATGATGCGGGCACATAATACATAATTGATTGGAAAATAATTATCTGGGAAAAATAGAGCAAAAAGGGGAACCATATAAAAATTTAGAAAATACTTTGGTTCCTTTTAAGAAGAAAAAATAAAAAACTTGTTGCTAACTAACAAATAAAAATAATTACTGTAACTTTTTTTAACGAAAAGTCATCTCAGTTATAAACTGAGAACACTTTTCTTATAGATAAGTTCTCTCAGCTAATAGCTGAGCTACTTTTCTTATAGAAAAATTTTCTCAGTTTGTAAATGATCTACTTTTATTATAGCAAAGTTGTCTCGGAATATTGTTAAAATTTCTATAAGAATTTTCTTAAAATTTCAATAGGAACTTTCTAAAAATTTCAATAGTAATTTTCTTAAAATTTCAAAAGAAATTTTCTAAGTATTTTTATAGGAATTTTCAAAAAATGTCTATAGGAATTTTCTAAAAATTTCTATAGGAATTTTCTAAAAATGTATATAGGAATTTTCTAAAAATGTCTATAGGAATTTTCTGAAAATGTCTATAGGAATTTTCTAAAAATTTCTGCAGGAATTTACTAAAAATTTCTATAGGAATTTTCTTAAAATTTCTATAGGAATTTTCTTAAAATTTCTATAGGAATTTTCTTAAAATTTCTATAGGAATTTTCTTAAAATTTCTATAGGAATTTTCTTAAAATTTCTATAGGAATTTTCTTAAAATTTCTATAGGAATTTTCTTAAAATTTCTATAGGAATTTTCTTAAAATTTCTATAGGAATTTTCTTAAAATTTCTATGGGAATTTTCTTAAAATTTCTATAGGAATTTTCTTAAAATTTCTATAGGAATTTTCATAGAATTTCTGTAGGAATTTCTGTAGGAATTTCCATAGAATTTCTGTAGGAATTTTCACAGAATTTCTGTAGGAATTTTCATAGAATTTCTATAGGAATTTTCATGAAATTTCTATTGGAATTTTCTTAAAATTTCTATAGGAATTTTCCTAAAATTTCCATAGAAATTTTCTTATAATTTCTATAAGAATTTTCATAAAATTTCTATAGGAATATTCTTAAAATTTCTATATGAATTTTCTTAAAATTTCTATAAGAATTGTCTTAAAATTTCTATAGGAATTTTCTTAAAATTTCTATAGGAATTTTCTAAAAATTTCTGTAGGAATTTTCTTAAAATTTCTGTAGGAATTTTCATAGAATTTTTTTAAAATTTCTATAGGAATTTTCCAAAAATGTCTATAAGAATTTTCTAAAAATGTCTATAGGAATTTTCTAAAAATTTCTATAGGAATTTTCTAAAAATTTCTATAGGAATTTTCTTAGAATTTCTATAGGAATTTTCTTAAAATTTCTATAGGAATTTTCTTAGAATTTCTATAGGAATTTTCTTAGAATTTCTATAGGAATTTTCTTAAAATTTCTATTTGAATTTTCTTAAAATTTCTATAGCATATTTCTCAAAATTTCTATAGGAATTTTCTTAAAATTTCTATAATTTCTATAAGAATTTTCTTAAAATTTCTATAGGAATTTTCTTAAAATTTCTATAGAAATTTTCTTAAAATTTCTATAGAAATTATCTTAAAATTTCTATAGGAATTTTCTTAAAATTTCTATAGGAATTTTCTTAAAATTTCTATAGGAATTTTCTTAAAATTTCTATAGGAATTTTCTTAAAATTTCTATAGGAATTTTCTTAAAATTTCTATAGGAATTTTCTTAAAATTTCTATAGGAATTTTCTTAAAATTTCTATAGGAATTTTCTTAAAATTTCTATAGGAATTTTCTTAAAATTTCTATAGGAATTTTCTTAAAATTTCTATAGGAATTTTCTTAAAATTTCTATAGGAATTTTCTTAAAATTTCTATAGGAATTTTCTTAAAATTTCTGTAGGAATTTTCTTAAAATTTCTGTAGGAATTTTCTTAAAATTTCTGTAGGAATTTTCTTAAAATTTCTGTAGGAATTTTCTTCAAATTTCTGTAGGAATTTTCTTCAAATTTCTATAGGCATTTTTTTTCTGGACATTTTTAGGAATTTTCTTAAAACGAATTTTTTTAAAATTTCTAAAGGATTTTTCTTGAAATTTCTATATGTATTTTGTTAAAATTTGTATGGGAATTTGGTTAAAATTTCTTTAGGAGTTTTGTTAAAATTACTTTAGGAATTTTGTTATAATTTCTTTAGGAATTTTGTTAAAGTTTCTTTAGGAGTTTTGTTAAAATTATTTTAATAATTTAGTTAAAATTTGTTTAGGATTTTTTTTTTAAATTTCTATAGGAATTTTCCTAAAATTTCTATAGGAATTTTCTTAAAATTTCTATAGCAATTTTCCTAAAATATCTTAGGAATTCTCTTTAAATTTCTATAGGAATTTTCTTAAAAATTCTATAGGAATTTTCTTAAAATTTCTATAGGAATTTTCTTAAAATTTCTATAGGAATTTTCTTCATGTTTCTATAGCAATTTTCGTCAAATTTCTAATTTCTTTCGTATAGAAAAGTTGTCTCAGTTTATAACTGAGCTACTTTTCTTCTTATAGAAGAGTTGTCTCAGTTTATAACTGAGCTACTTTTCCTATAGAAAAATGGTAGCAGCTTATAACTGAGCTACTTTTCTTAAAGAAAAGTTGTCTCAGTTTATAACAGAGCTACTTTTCTTACAGAAAAGTTGTCTCAATTTATAACTGAGCTACTTTTCCCATAGAAAAATTGTCTGGGTTTAAAACTGATTCACTTTTTATATAGAAAATGTGTCTCAAGCTTACTTTCTTTTAGAAAAATTGTCTCAGTTCATAACTGAGCTACTTTTCTTATAGAAAAGTTGTCTTAGTTTATAGCGAGCTACTTTTCTTTTAGAAAAGTTGTCTCAGTTTATAACTAAACTACTTTTCTTATAGAAAAGCGTCCTCAGTTTATAACTGAGCTACTTTTCATACAGAAAAGATGTCTCAGTTTATAACTGAGCTACTTTTCTTATAAAAAAGTTGTATCAGTTTATAACTGAGCTACTTTTCTTAAAGAAATACACAATTTTATACACAATTCCGTTTCTATATAACCTAAATCATAGACTTTAATTTACAATAAACATTAGAATATAATTTACATGGAATACTCAAAAGCTTTTGGAATCTAGCATCTTTATTTTTCATTTGGCTGTATATAATTGTACAACCTCCAACACATGATACTCTAAACTCACACTTCAGCTTTGTTCCAAATTATTCTACTTTGCTTTACCTTAATAGCCACTGTATACGAAAATATTAGAGCAGCAATCTGTGACTGTCTACACATGAATATTCTTGTATACTAGGGAGTAACGAGAATAATTTTTCGAATTCAATGGTAGTCGTTAAAATTTCAATTATTTTCTGGATTTTGATAAAAAAAAGATCCTTTATATCAAAAGAAATGCGAGACCTGACATTTGTATTTTTGTGTTTTCCATCATTATTGTAATAATGACACTCTTCGTTACATCCTTATATTCATTGAAATGGTGAGTGTTTAGAATGCTGTGTGTGTGTTTAAAATGTCTACTCTAAATCCAAATAAAAATCATAAAAAGAAAATTGAAATTTTCAAACGTTTTGCACTTTCAAAGCGATTTGCAAATATTTGCCAACACATAACTACATATTTATAAGCGTTATCGCGCTACCCATTCAAAATTCGTGTTATTATCATCGGTATCGCTATCATAATCGTGGCAAAAGTACACCATTATCTGCACGAAGGAGAAACACACACACACACCAAGAAACAATCGACAAATTGTTACACAAATACACTCACAAAAGCATTGTGGCTATTTGTGTATGTGTGTGTGCTGCAAATCACTGTATGTGATTTTGCTTGTGTAAGCCCGTTTTCCCCCCGAGTGTGTAAGTGTGTGTCTTTAAATGTAAGAATGTGTGGTTTCTTCGAATGTAAGAATGAGTGTGTGTGAAAGTACTTTTACGATAATTTGCACAAACACAATAACGATTAGCGGTTCTTGTTTAGAACTTTGAATTGTTCTTTTCATGCGAAAGTTTTTCTTTGCCTGAAAAAAGGGATTTAAATTATTTTGAAAAGGATTAAATACATTTCGAGGGTGTCTTAATGCCAAGAAATACTTAGGGAGAATTCTGTCTCGGTTCTTAACAGAATTTTTAACAAAATAGATTTCTATAGGAATTTTCTTTAAATTTCTATAGGAATTTTCTTAAATTTGCTATATGAATTTTCTTAAAATTTCAATAGGAATTTTCTTAAAATTTCTATAGGAATTTTCCTAGAGTTTCTATAGGAATTTTCTTAAAATTTCTATAGGAATTTTCCTAATATTTCTATAGAAATTTTCTTAAAATATCTATAGGAATTTTCTAAAAATTTCTATAGGAATTTTTAAAAATTTCTATCGGAATTTTCTTAGAATTTCTATAGGAATTTTCTTAGAATTTCTATAGGAATTTCCTAAAAATTTCTATAGGAAATTTGTTGAAATTTCTATAGGAATTTTGTTGAAATTTCTATAGGAATTTTGTTTAAATTTCTATAGGAATTTTTTTAAAATTATTATAGGAATTTTCTTAAAATTTCTATAGGAATTTTCATAAAATTTCGATAGGAAATTTCTTAATTTTCTTAAAATTTCTATAGGAATTTTCTCAATATTTCGAATTTTCTTATAATTTTTATAGGAATTTTCTCAAAATTTCTACAGGAATTTTTTAAAAATTTCTATAGGAATTTTCTTAAAATTTTTATAGAAATTTTCGTAGAATTTCTTTAGGACTTTTCTTAGAATTTCTTTAGGAATTTTCATAGAATTTCTTTAGGAATTTTCTTAAAATTTCTATAGGACTTTTTCTAAAATTTCTAAAGAAATCTCCTTAAAATTGCTATATGAATTTTTAGAAAATTCCTTAGAAATTTTAAGAAAATTTCTATAGGAATTTTCTTAAAATTTCTAAGGAATTTTCTAAAAATTTCTATAGGAATTTTCTTAAAATTTCTAAGGAATTTTCTAAAAATTTCTATAGGAATTTTCTAAAAGTTTCTATAAGAATTTTCTAAAAATTTCTATAAGAATTTTCTAAAAATTTCTATAGGAATTCTTCTAAAAATTTCTATAGGAATTCTTCTAAAAATTTCTATAGGAATTTTGTTAAAATTTCTATAGGAATTTTGTTAAAATTTCTATAGGAATTTTGTTAAAATTTCTATAGGAATTTTGTTCAAATTTCTATAGGAATTTTGTTCAAATTTCTACAGCAATTTTGTTCAAATTTCTATAGGAATTTTTTTAAAATTATTATAAGAATTTTCTTAAAATTTCTATAGGAATCTTTCTTACAATTTCTAAAGGAATTTTTTTAAAATTTCTATAGGAATTTTCTTAAAATTTCTATAGGAATTTTCTAAAAATTTCTATAGGAATTTTCTAAAAATTTCTATAGGAATTTTCTAAAAAATTCTACAGGAATTTTCTTAAAATTTCTATTGGAATTTTCTTAAAAATTCTATAGAAATTCATATATTCATATATTTTATATATAGGAATTTTGTTAAAATTTCTTTAGTTTTCTTAAAATTTCTTTAGGAATTTTGTTAAAATTTCTTTACGAGTTTTGTAAAAATTTCTTTACGAATTTAGTTAAAATTTCTTTAAGAGTTTTCTTAATATTTCTTTAGGAATTTTGTTAAAATTTCTAAGGTGTTTTGTTAAAATTTTGTCTCAGTTTCTCTGAGCTAATTTGTTTTAATAGAAAAGTTGTTTCAGTTTATAACTGAGCAATTTTTCTTACACAAGTTTTGTCTCAGTTTGTAACTGAGCTACTTTTTTTTATAGAAAATTGTTCTCAGTTTATAACTGAGCTACTTTTCTTATAGAAAAGTTATCTTATTTTATAACTGAGCTACATTTCTTATGAAGAAGTTGTCTCAGTTTATATCTGAGTTACCTTTTTACAGAAAAGTTGTCTCGGTTTATGAATGAGCTACTTTTCCTATAGAAAAGTTATTTCAGTTTATAAAAGTTATTTTGTCGATTTACTGAAAAGAGTTTTTTTATTTTTAAATGTATACATTTATTTACTATAATCCTTAGCACTACAATTTAAAGAAAAATTCTTAAGCAAAAAATTACAAATTCACTTCATATGTATATTTATTTTGCATACAAAATTACCACCTAACAAGCAGTCTTTTGAAATTCCTCAACAACGTTTAAAAAGCAAAAAAAAAACTTTCTATTCTTTGGAAAAATAACTACTGGTGATTTTCACACACACACATACGACAGACACACTACACTGTTCGTTCATGTGGCGTAAAATACTCTTTTTATTGTCTAATAAAGCAGAAAAAATTGCTAACAATAGCAGCAAATAACACAACAAAGCCATAAAAGGAAAACCCCTTTTAAAGTGTTGCTACGTCGCCTCCCCCTCCACCCTTTACCCTATAGTTCCACTGACACACCAAACTGATAACGTACTTAAAACGGAAGTCAAGATAACACCAAAACATGTCGACTGGCATTTGTAGAAGAAACCGCAAACACTTAAGAACCCTTTAAAACCCAATGCAGGGGAGAGAGGGTGAGCGAGAGAGAGGGAAAGAACAAGGGGAAAAGGATTGTGTATCCTGGCGCCAGCTAAGCTGAGAGTATGAAAAGGCACAGGAGGCGGCAAGAGGAAGCCAAACTAAATACTAAAGTGGCTTAACAACTTTATCGAGTATCTGCACAAAAGCGAATATAAACGAATGAATGAATACGAGAATAAATGTTGTTGTGAATGTAAAGCTTACCCTTACCCGTTGATAACCCTCTCTCTCTCTCCCTCTGGGATTGTCTTTCCAGAGAGGTTAGGGAACAGGAAGTCTTGACAAAAAACCCAGTATAAATGGGGGGGTCCACAAAACAAGACATTGTTAGTAAAACGGAAATGAAGGAAATCCGTTTACACATTTAGACACAGTGGAGAACACTTATACACAGAGTCTTCCAATACATATACGGATAGCGTCGAAAAATCCTTTATTTTTCGGCTAAAGTTAAAGCCTGCTTCAAGTTTATATTTAATTCCAAAAAAATCTACTACTTTTTAACGATGAAAAACTGATGAATGCTTAAAAATATTGTAAACTTTCTTATAAAATGCTTCCAGTTTTATATATAAATGATTCCATTCAATAGCCCAGAGAACGTACTTGTAATTTTATCTAAAGGTCAGCGGGACGTATGTGTAATTTTATTTGATGGGTCACGTGACGTATGATTATAAACTGAATATATTCATACGACACATGGGCCATTAAATAAAATTACGAATACGTTCCATGGGCCATGGGAATTGAATTATTTATGTAGACTTCTGGAAATTAAATGTAATTGTTCTCGGTGAATCAACGTCATTTTATATGCATTTCTTTTGACCCCCACTGTAAATATACATAAATGCAAATATTCACTCGCTCGTTACACAGCGTTAAAAAGACTACAAACAATCTGCTGATATGCAAATTTACACAGCTCTGCAGAAAAATCCGTACACACAGAGACAGAAGAGGAATTGTTTAGAATACAACTCCCTTTTTTGTAATTTTTGTATAATATTATGTAGTTACAACAATTTTAGCACAAAAATGGGGAGTTAACAAGCACAATAATTCTCTTATACAAGCACTCGGAGTCCCTCCGGGTGGTTCCTCCCGGACGGAATACCAGAAACAACAGCAATCATGACACCCAAGGATGCCTAACACTTGGGCACATGCAGTAAGTGGAGATACTTCATTTTTGCAGCTATGACCCCCATGAAAGAACATCTGTAGCGAGAGAGAGAGAAAGGGGTGTGGTATAATAAGTCGTCTAAAGTTGCACAATGGAAATGGGAAAGCTGATTTGTGGAGATAATGGCTAATGATTGATTTTGTGTAGCGAATATCATCACGTTTCATCGAAAAGCCATAAGGAAGAACAAGAAGTCAGCGAAAAATGAAGACTAAATTGAATGAATGGTCTATAAGGAATAATAAGTAATAATGGTAGAAAAAAATTCAGAAAAATTTAATATTTAAGTAGAAAATAAAACAAAAATATACAAAAGCGAACAAATTTTCTACACAAATTTGAACAAAATTCCTATAGAAATTTAAACAAAATTCCAATAGAAATTTAAACAGAATTCCTATAGAAATTTTAGGAAAATTCCTATAGAAAATTTAAGAAAATCCTATAGAAATTTTAAGAAAATTCTTATAGAAAATATATAAAACTTAAGAAAATTCCTATAGAAATTTTAAAAAAATTCCGATAGAAATCTTAAGAAAATTCCTATAAATATTTTAAGAAAATTCCTATAGAAATTTTAACAAAATTCCTATAGAAATTTTAACAAAATTCCTATTTTAACAAAATTCCTATTTTAAGAAAATTCCTATAGAAATTTTAAGAAAATTCCTATAGAAATTTTAAGAAAATTCCTATAGCAATTTTAAGAAATTCCTATAGAAATTTTAAGAATATTCCAAATGGTTATTTTATGAAAATTCATATAGAAATTTTAAGAAAATTCATATAGAAATTTTAAGAAAATTCATATAGAAATTTTAAGAAAATTCATATAGAAATTTTAAGAAAATTCATATAGAAATTTTAAGAAAATTCCTATAGATATTTTAAGAAAAATCCTATAGAAATTTTAGCAAAATTCCTGTAGACATTATAAGAAAATTCCTGTAGATATTTTAAGAAAATTTCTATAAAAATTTTAAGAAATTTTTAGAAATCTTAAGAAAATTCCTATAAATATTTTAAGAAAATTCCTATAGAAATTTTAACAAAATTCCTATAGAAATTTTAACAAAATTCCTATTTTAACAAAATTCCTATTTTAAGAAAATTCCTATAGAAATTTTAAGAAATTCCTATAGAAATTTTAAGAAATTCCTATAGAAATTTTAAGAAAATTCCTATAGCAATTTTAAGAAATTCCTATAGAAATTTTAAGAATATTCCAAATGGTTATTTTATGAAAATTCATATAGAAATTTTAAGAAAATTCATATAGAAATTTTAAGAAAATTCATATAGAAATTTTAAGAAAATTCCTATAGATATTTTAAGAAAAATCCTATAGAAATTTTAGCAAAATTCCTGTAGACATTATAAGAAAATTCCTGTAGATATTTTAAGAAAATTTCTATAAAAATTTTAAGAAAATTAAGAAATTCCTATAGAAATTTTAAGAAAATTCCCATAGAAATTTTAAGAAAATTCCTATAGAAATTTTAAGAAAATTCCTATAGAAAATTTAAGAATATTCCTATAGAAATTTTAAGAAAATTCCTACAGAAATTTTAAGAAAATTCCTATAGAAATTTTGAAAAAATTCCTATAGAAATTTTGAGAAAATTCCTATAGAAATTTTAGGAAAATTCCTACAGAAATTTTAACAAAATTCCTATAGAAATTTTAACAAAATTCCCATAGAAATTTTAACAAAATTCCTATAGAAATTTTAACAAAATTCCTATAGCAATTTTAAGAAAATTCCTATAGCAATTTTAAGAAAATTCCAATAGAAATTTTAAGAAAATTCCAATAGAAATTTTAAGAAAATTCCTATAGAAATTATTAGAAAATTCCTATAGAAATTATTAGAAAATTCCTAGAGAAATTTTAAGAAAATTCCTATAGAAATTTTAAGAAAATTCCTATAGAAATTTTAAGAAAATTCCTATAGAAATTTTAAGAAAATTCCTATAGAAATTTTAAGAAAATTCCTATAGAAATGTTAAGAAAATTCCTATAGAAATTTTAAGAAAATTCCTACAGAAATTTTTAAAAAAATTCCTATAGAAATTTTAAGAAAATTCCTATAAAAATTTTAAGAAAATTCCTATAGAAATTTTAAGAAAATTCATATAGAAATTTTAAGAAAATTCCTATAGAAATTTTAAGAAAATTCCTAAGAAAATTCTTAAGAAAATTCCTATAATAATTTTAAATTTGTATAGAAATTTTAATAAATTTTGTATATTTAATTAAATTTAAAACTCTTAATATTTTCCTCTCCTTATCATACCAACTCCATTGCCCAAAACAACCGACAAATGCAATAACAAAATTCTCCGACAAACGAGAACTCAACATCCAAGAAATCATCCAAATAAAAAAAGCAACAAAATTTCCTACTTCCTCCACAGCAGCAAATTTTTTTTTGGAAATTGTGTTAGGATTTTGTTGCCATTGATGATGACGATGTTATGCTGCGCTCCGTAAGCTTACTTAGTTTTTCAAAAAGAAAAAAAAACAACAGAATCGAGCAAAACAAGAAACTTTCCAAAAAATGTTTTGAATATTTAGACTTGATTCCTGACTGTTCGTTTGTGAGTCCTTCGAAAAAAGGGGCCCAGGAGGAAATGAGTTGTTGACTGAAGGCATAAATGTCGTCGACTGTTGCAATGTTCTGCTGCTGCTGCTGCAGTAGTTGTTGATTCTTAAGTATTTTGTCAACAATGTGTTTTAGTTGTGTCAACATAAAATAACTCAAACTGTTATTTGACATTTACGTTTTTTAGTATTTTGGCAAAAAAAAAAACAATAAAATATCTACCCTAAATTTCCCTACAGTAGAACAATATGATGTGAAGAGTAGTTTTTTTACGGTGTATAAAATTTAGTTGAATATTTGATGTAAATTACTTGTTAAATGTCACATGTCTTGTTCAATCTATGCTCTTCTCAAGTGGATGAGCTGATGAAGACAAGTGGCTTTGCTCTGCTAGAAAATAATGTCAAATTAAAAAAGTTTTATTACATGTCAAGAAAAGTATGTCAATGTAGCTAAAGAAAGTTGTAATTACAATTAATGTTTAACAAGAATGAGAAAATTAGCAAATGAGAGAGAACCATTTTACATTATGTGAAATAATAAGGAGAATTTTAAAGGAACCCATGTAGCGTATGATTTCTATGAAAACAATAAACTCGTATAAAATACATACGCCACATAGGTCATTAATTGAAATAACTCATACTTCACATGGGAAGTTATTGGATTTTCTTAGAATTTCTATAGGAATTTTCTTAAAATTTCTTTAGGGATTATCTTAAAATTGTTATTGGAATTTTCTTAGAATTTTTATAGGAATTTTCTTAAAATTTCTATGGGAATTTTCTTAAAATTTCTATAGGAATTTTCTTAAAATTTCTATAGGAATTTTCTTAAAATTTCTATAGGAATTTTCTTTAAATTTCTATGGGAAATTTCTAACGGGGTTTTTGCTTTTGCTGAGGTAAGTTCAGAGGACTCCAGGGTCAACTCAAGGACCCACAAAACCTTAAGTAAAAACACAGGGATTGAGTCTCCTGGACTATATAATGTGTTCTTTATTGATAAATCCAATAGTGTTACAACGACAATAAATTGAGAATTGTATGTGAGGGGCCCTCCTGGTATCCGCTGGAGGTGGACCTTTGCAGTAGGCTTCGGTGATGTATGCTGGCAGTGGGCCCTGGAAATAGGCCCCGGTGATATATGCTGGCGGTGGGCCCAGGAAATAGTCCCCGGTGATATATGCTGGCGGTGGGCCCTGGATATAGGCCCCGGTGATATGTGCTGGCGGTGGGCCCTGGAAATAGGCCCCGGTGATATATGCTGGCGGTGGGCCCTGGAAATAGGCCCCGGTGATATTTGCTAGCGGTGGGCCCTTGAAATAGGCCCCGGTGATAGTTGCTGGCGGTGGACCCTGGAAATAGGCCCCGGTGATATGATGGATACTGGAACCGGCGGTGGATTCGTTGAATACTTAAACTGTCTTATATCTAATGGGCCCTTATTCTAACTTAACAGTTAAGTAAAATACAATTCAATGGGTGAAGCGAACGAATCGCGGAAGCGAACAAATCGCGGAAGCGAACTAATCGCGGAAGCGAACTAATCGCGGAAGCGAACTAATCGCGGAAGCGAACGAATCGCGGAAGCGAACGAATCGCGGAAGCGAACTAATCGCGGAAGCGAACTAATCGCGGAAGCGAACTAATCGCGGAAGCGAACTAATCGCGGAAGCGAACTTATCGCGGAAGCGAACTTATCGCGGAAGCGAACTAATCGCGGAAGCGAACGAATCGCGGAAGCGAACGAATCGCGGAAGCGAACGAATCGCGGAAGCGAACGAATCGCGTATAAACTAACTACGGCTTAAAACTAATTGTTTTGCGAACTGGTCGCGGAAGCGAACGAATCGCGGAAGCGAACTAATCGCGGAAGCGAACGAATCGCGGAGGGTGAATTTCTGGTGATAACTTAAGACAAATTGTTTCGACTGCGGTCGGGCCACACATCTACTTTGGTCCGTCTAACTCTAACTCCAGAACTCCACACCTAGTGATCGACCAGATCAAACATTAAGTATTCATGTGTATATAAAATAAACGAGAATTATAAACAAAGGCGAGTTATTAATATATATTTTGACTCATTGAATTCATGTTGGTCATACCACTAGAGCTTTGTCACTGAGTTTTAATGAGAAGGGCCTTTTCTTATATATGGGGCCTTATCTTACATATGGGGCCTTCTTGGCACTTATAGATAATTCGTATGAAAATAATAATGAAATATATATGAATAAATGTACGGACAAAAATAAAAGAGTTTTGTCACGTTACAAATTTCTATGGGAATTTTGTTAAAATTTCTGCAGAAAATTAACAAATCCAAATATTGGGTCAAAATTTCTGTAAACTAATGCAGTTTGTAATGAATTCACCATTTGGCAATAATCAATATAAACACTAGAGCGTATGATTTATATGATATCACTACATATTGTTCATACGTCACATGGGCTATTAAATATAAGTACTTATACGTCACCTGGGTAATTAATTAAAATTACTCATATGTCAGGTAGGCCTAAAGTGAGAAAATGCTGTAATTAATAACAGATTAAACACTCTTTTTCGAAACAAATAATAATTATTTCAGTTGAAACTTCAAATTGTAAATTTATCCAAGAATTGTTGGATTTAAAATCACGTCATTTTCCGTACACAATCTTTAATAGTTTTTTTGTCGGTACCATTCTTTTCACCCACTTTTCAACAACTTTATTTCTTATCCTTATTCTATGCTTTTTTGCCATTTTAACTTGCCAAATCTTACTCCCATCCTTCCATCTAAATGAAATAATTAAACTAATCTAAGTTGCATCAAAACTATATTATATGGTTCAGTAACTTTTTCACAAGCACCATCTTAACCTTTTTCTTTGTAGAAAAAAGAACCTCGCCTAGAGACCAAGAAGAGAAAAACTTGTCCAGAACAAAACGGGTGGGGAAAAACTAAAATTTCTTTTCGTTTGTTTCCAGTAATTAATGACCAGCTGCAGTAAAACTTGGTTTGTTACTTCGGACTTGAATAAAGTTTCGATTTTGCTGTTACTGACTTTAGCACTTGAGCAGTAAACGCAATTAAAATACAACTCTTAAAGATAGATTTTTTGGTGGGGTTTTGCAAGAAGATAGGCAGGATAGTGAGTTTAGTGATTACCTCAATTGCCCTCAGATTCTTGGTGGATTAGAAGGTGAATCTTATGATAGCAGGTCCTAGAAAATCCTCTTATAAAATCCTTAAAAACTAACTCCATATCTGCTGAGACTCCAAGGTTAATGCTAGATATCAGTTACCTTAAGTGACTTATATTTTTACAAAATTTATACATTAATTCTGCGGGGAAAATCTTGAATTTTTCGCCAAAATTATTTCTGTTTAAAAATTTAATTTTGTTCTCTTTAAAATAAAAATATTAACTCCTACTGCAGTTGTGCCTTTTCTCCTGTTTTATTTTCACAGTTATTCCTTTTTTTAAATAACACAATTTGCTTTGTTTACCTTTCAACCGCAAAAGGGCATTAATTATAATATTTGCCTTTTGGGGGTTTCCTAAAAAAAACAAAAACAAAATATGTATGTATGTATATCCACCAACTCTATCTTTAGAGCCTATAAAGTCTGTTATGGAATGATTTAAAAAACCAAACATATTTCCCACCAAAAACCAAACATATAATTTCCAGCGACATAAAAAAGGGGAGTTTTCAAATGAATTCATTCATTTTTTTCCACCGCTAAGGTAACCATCCCCTACCAAGAGACACTGACAGATGATAGCGGTTGGGTAGACAATAGTCAGAAGCTCTGCCAGATAGAGAGGTTCTGCCGTCTGTCTTAACGGCCGCCTGAGTTTCAACAACAAAGCATCATCAATTTTTCATAGTATTTGTTAAAATAATAAATCAAATTCTCGTCGTACAATGCCAGCCTCCATTTCTGTTTGTTGTTCTGCAATGGGACCTCATCTTTAGGTTAGGTAGTCATCAAACGCTAAAACTGGTGAATGAATATCTAAGATCTCCGGAAGGAGGTGTCTCACCGGTTGAGGTGGTGGTATAGGCAAGGAAATGACTTTCATACCTAAACGAATGCTTTGTCTTTCCTTTGTTTTGCTGAGTAGACTTAGTGTGAACGTGTGCAAGTTTTGTAGGTCGCTGGAACAATCTGGAAAGGATCCACATTTGTATACACGTTCTGAAAAGTCACATAGGTTGAGAGAGAAACACAAAGCAACCGTCGCACTTCAAGGCACACACAGACGTTCGCTGACGCACGAAGAAGAGGTGTCTAAAGATAGGCATAAGACAGGTTTAATGGCCTGTTAGTGGTGGATGAGGCAGGTGTTGACGTCAAGGTGTTGGTGGATACGAAAAGGGTTGTGCAAAGAGGACTATAGAATTAGAAAAATAAAAGGCAATGACATGTTCAGTTGACAAAGGGTTAACGACCGTTGACAAAGGGTTAGCGACCGTTGACAAAGGGTCAATGACCATTGACAAAGGGTCAATGACCCCTGACAAAGGGTAAATGACAATTGACAAAGGGTCAATGACAATGACAAAGACCATTGACAAAGGGTCATGACCATTGACAAAGGGTCAATGACCATTGACAAAGGGGCATTGACTAATGACAAAGGGTCAATGACCATTAACAAAGGGTCAATGACCAATGAAAAGGGGTCAATGACCATTGAAAAGGGGTCAATGACCATTGAAAAGGGGTCAATGACCATTGACAAAGGGTCAAGGACCATTGACAAATGGGCATTGGCCAATGACAAAGGGTCAATGACCATTGACAAAGGGTCAATGACCATTGACAAAGGGTCAATGACCATTGACAAAGGGTCAATGACCATTGACAAAGGGTCAATGACCATTGACATAGGGTCAATGACCATTGACAAAGGGCCAATGACCATTGACAAAGGGTCAATGACCACTGACAAAGGGTCAATGTCCATTGACAAAGGGTCAATGACAATTGACAAATGGTCAATGACCATTGCCAAAGGGTCAATGACCATTGACATAGGGTCAATGACCATTGACAAAGGGCCAATGACCATTGACAAAGGGTCAATGACCACTGACAAAGGGTCAATGTCCATTGACAAAGGGTCAATGACAATTGACAAATGGTCAATGACCATTGCCAAAGGGTCAATGACCATTGCCAAAGGGTCAATGACAATTGACAAATGGTCAATGACCATTGCCAAAGGGTCAATGACCATTGCCAAAGGGTCAATGACCATTGACAAAGGGTCAATGACCATTGACAAAGGGTCAATGACCATTGACAAAGGGTCAATGACCATTGACAAAGGGTCAATGACCATTGACAAAGGGTCAATGACCATTGACAAAGGGTCAATGACCATTGACAAAGGGTCAATGACCATTGACAAAGGGTCAATGACCATTGACAAAAGGTCAATGACCATTGACAAAGGGTCAATGACCATTGACAAAGGGTCAATGACCATTGACAAAGGGTCAATGACCATTGACAAAGGGTCAATGACCATTGACAAAGGGTCAATGACCATTGACAAAGGGTCAATGACCATTGACAAAGGGTCAATGACCATTGACAAAGGGTCAATGACCATTGACAAAGGGTCAATGACCATTGACAAAGGGTCAATGACCATTGACAAAGGGTCAATGACCATTGACAAAGGGTCGATGACCATTGACAAAGGGTCAAAGACAATTGACAATGGGTCAATGAACATTGACAAGGGGTTAATGACCATTGACAAAGGGTCGATGACCATTGACAAAGGGTATATGACCTTTGACAAGGTGTCAATGAACATTTACAAGGGGTCAATGACAATTGACAAAGGGTCAATGAACATTGATAATAGGTCAATGACCATAGATAAATGGTTAATGACCATTGACAAAGAGTCAATGACCATTGGCAAAGAGTCAATGACCAGTGGCAAAGGGTGAATTCAATAATCATTGCATAATTAGAAACTCAAGTGTTTTACCATTTATAAAGGGTTAAAAACCATTGACCAAAGGTCAATGACCATTGAAAAAGGGTCAATGTCCATTGACAACGGGTTGATACCCATTAACAAAGGGCCAAAGACAATTGACAAAGGGTCAATGAACATTGACAATGGGTTTATGACAATTGACAAAGGGTCGATGACCATTGACAAAGGGTATATGACCTTTGACAAAGGGTCAATAAGCATTGACAAAGGGTCAATGACGATTGACAAAAGGTCAATGACCTTTGACAAAGGGTCAATGACAAATTGACAAATGGTTAAAAACCATTGACAAATGGTTAAAACCATTGACAATGGGTCAATGAACATTGACAAATGGTTAATGACGATTGACAAAGTATCAATGACCATTGACAAAGGGTCAATGACCATTGACAAAGGGTGGATGACCATTGACAAAGGGTCAAAGACAATTGACAATGGGTCAATGAACATTGACAAAGGGTTAATGACCATTGACAAAGGGTCGATAACCATTGACAAAGGGTATATAGCCTTT
>OZ005738.1:20478108-21013108 GCA_963930755.1 Eudasyphora cyanicolor
AGTGCAAATTTGCTATTGTTTGAAGAAAATTAAATTTGCAACCGCCACAGGGTGTGAAGAGTAGTCTAATAAAAGTGATATGCTGTCTTTTTTTTCTATTTGAAATGGAGGCTCTTTCGGAGAAAAAAGGACTTTGTGTTATTGTTTTGTTTATGGCCTATTTTTGTTGAGGCAACAAAAGCAAAAGAATGTCATTTGTGAATATTTCATCTTTTTATATTGGTATTTTTAGCTTTTCTGTTATTGCTGGAGATCTTTCCATGGCGTTCGGCAGTTTTATTTCCGTTCTACGGAAATTACAGCCCAGATTAAGGACGAAAATTCATTTCTATTTTAAATGAGTCCTTTTAGTGGGTTTTTATTGTTGACGGCTTTTGAAGGTATGCATTTCCTTTTCATTTGCCGGTTTTTAATATTATTTTTATTTTGTAGGCTAATTGTCTATTTTTGAAAAAGAAAATATTTTTAGTTCTGGGTATTTCTTCGGGACTGTTTTTATACCCTCACTTTAGTGTGACGAGGGTATATATCATTTGCTACGAAAAAAAGTGTAACACATCGAAGGAGTGATGTAAGACCCTAAGTATGTTCGGCGGATATTCGTTTTGGGTCATTTTAAGACGAATGAGCAATGTCCGTCCGTCTGTCTGTCTGTCTGTCTGTGTGTCTGCTGGCTGGTGCGCACGATAACTCTCGAAAGGAGTAACCGATTGACTTCAAATTTGGTACGTGGTAATATTTTTTTCTATCTCCGGCTAAGTTCGAAGATGGGCCATATAGGTCCACTCCTTCTAGTACCTCCCCCACAAAGTGTTAAAATGTTGTGAAATATTGAATCTTTAATAACTGCTATACTACTTATTCGAATCTTCTGAAATTCCACACATAGCATTAGTTTATTAGTAATATTCAATATTACATTACTCACAAAGTGAGGGTATACCTTAGTCGGTTTACCCGACCGAAACTTTCTTACTTGTTATGATATTAATGATTAAAATATGAAAACATTTGATTTTTAAATATAGAAAAGTTCATTGTTAATGACATTTCTTACAGAAAGGTTCATCCTTGATGACTTTTCTTAGAGAAAAGTTCATCGTTGATGACTTTTCTTATAGAAAAGTTTATCGTTGATGACTCTTCTTAGAGAAAAGTTCATCGTTGATGACTTTTCTTAGAGAAAAGTTCATCGTTGATGACTTTTCTTAGAGAAAAGTTCATCGTTGATGACTTTTCTTAGAGAAAAGTTCATCGTTGATGACTTTTCTTAGAGAAAAGTTCATCGTTGATGATTTTTCTTAGAGAAAAGTTCATCGTTGATGATTTTTCTTAGAGAAAAATTCATCGTTGATGACTTTTCTTATAGAAAAGTTCAGCGTTGATGACTTTTCTTATAGAAAAGTTCATCGTTGATGACTTTTCTTATAGAAAAGTTCATCGTTGATGACTTTTCTTATAGAAAAGTTCATCGTTGATGACTTTTCTTATAGAAAATTTCATCGTTGATGACTTCTCTTAAAGAAAAGTTCATCGTTGATGACTTTTCTTATAGAAAAGTTCATCGTTGATGACTTTTCTTATAGCAAAGTTCATCGTTGATGACTTTTCTTATAGAAAAGTTCATCGTTGATGACTTTTCTTATAGAAAAGTTCATCGTTGATGACTTTTCTTATAGAAAGTTCATTGTTGATGACTTTTCTTATAGAAAGTTCATTGTTGATGACTTTTCTTATAGAAAAGTTCATCGTTGATGCCTTTTCTTATAGAAAGTTCATCGTTGATGACTTTTCTTATAGAAAAGTTGATTTTTCTTAGAGAAAAATTCATCGTTGATGACTTTTCTTATAGAAAAGTTCATCGTTGCTGACTTTTCTTATAGAAAAGTTCATCGTTAATGACTTTTCTTATAGAAAAGTTCATCGTTGATGACTTTTCTTATAGAAAAGTTCATCGTTGATGACTTTTCTCATAGAAAAGTTCATCGTTGATGAGTTTTCTTATAGAAAAGTTCATTGTTAATGAGTTTTCTTATAGAAAAGTTCATCGTTGATGACTTTTCTGACAGAAAATTTCATCGTTGATGACTTTTCGTATAGAAAAGTTCATCGTTGATGACTTTTCGTATAGAAAAGTTCATCGTTGATGACTTTTCGTATAGAAAAGTTCATCGTTGATGACTTTTCTTATAGAAAAGTTCGTCGTTGATGACTTTCATCGTTGATGACTTTTCTTATAGAAAAGTTCGTCGTTGATGACTTTTCTTATAGAAAAGTTCATCGTTGATGACTTTTCTTATAGAAAAGTTCATCGTTGATGACTTTTCTTATAGAAAAGTTCATCGTTGATGACTTTTCTTATAGAAAAGTTCATCGTTGATGACTTTTCTTATAGAAAAGTTCATCGTTGATGACTTTTCTTATAGAAAAGTTCATTGTTGATGACTTTTCTTATAGAAAAGTTCATCGTTGATGACTTTTCTTATAGAACAGTTCATCGTTGATGACTTTTCTTATAGAAAATTTCATCGTTGATGACTTTTCTTAGAGAAAAGTTCATCGTTGATGACTTTTCTTACAGAAAAGTTCATTGTTGATGACTTTTCTTAGAGAAAAGTTCATCGTTGATGACTTTTCTTACAGAAAAGTTCATTGTTGATGACTTTTCTTAGAGAAAAGTTCATCGTTGATGACTTTTCTTAGAGAAAAGTTCATCGTTGATGACTTTTCTTAGAAAAAAGTTCATCGTTGATGACTTTTCTTAGAAAAAAGTTCATCGTTGATGACTTTTCTTAGAAAAAAGTTCATCGTTGATGACTTTTCTTTGAGAAAAGTTCATGGTTGATGACTTTTCTTAGAGAAAAGTTCATCGTTGATAACTTTTCTTAGAGAAAAGGTCATCGTTGATGACTTTTCTTAGAGAAAAGTTCATCATTGATGACTTTTCTTAGAGAAAAGTTCATCATTGATGACTTTTCTTAGAGAAAAGTTCATCCTTGATGACATTTCTTAGAGAAAAGTTTATCGTTGATGACTTTTCTATTAGAAAAGTTCATCGTTGATGATTAAAAGGTTTTCGTAGAACATACTTAGGGTCTTAGGTCAATCCTTCTATGCGTTACACTTTTGGACCGTAGCACGTAGTATAAAAATATGAAAAAATAGAAAAATTACATATATAGAAAAATTTGATAAAATGTAAGAAACATATTTGTTGAACTTATACATTTTTATTTTAATTTATGTCATAACATGCATGCCTCCTGACTAAAATGTCAACAGAATTTCTGAGCATTTTTGCCGCTTTTCATGATGATTATGCAATTTCCCTTTCACATATATTAAAAAATATTTTGTACACTTTTTTCCGCCAAAACAAAAAAACAGGCAAAAAGCCAAAAAAGGAACAAGGACACTAAAAGTGTAGTGATGAGTGATGATGATGATGCATCATGCACTTGCAACATTTGGGTTTTTAATGCAACCTCAGCATATGTTTTGGTTGAAATCCATAGCAAAAGAAATAAAAACAAAAAATAATAAAATACTCCGAATGAAACCAAACATCAACAAAAAACATACACCAAAAACCATTGCAGACAATTATGATTGATTGATGGAAGGATAATAAAAATGGATGAGCACCGAGGCAGCAGACAAGCAAAAGGCAAGCAAAAAGTTGGGAGAAAAACGAGAAATGTTTTTTCCCCAAAAAAAAACTATTCAAATACAAAAAATTGCAAACATATTAAAACATTCAAATTTATACAATTTAAAAAGGTCTTCTTTTTCTGCCATTAAACTGATTAAATATTCGGCAGTTGTTCATGTGATAAGGATACATATTATTCTTTGATTTTGCTGCTTCGTTTTTGCTGAATTCAATTAATTATTGCTATTCTAATTTCATTAAAATATTTATGAACCATTTTCTCTTCCCCTCCCGGCTCTAATTTTTTAACAACACTTTTTTATCATTTGTTATTAATTGAATTTGTAATTAAACCAAAATTCCTAATTTTTGCAAAACATATTTTGTTGCACAGCGCATGTAATTGCATTTTTTCTAACATTTTATCACGATTTATCGCTTTTGAAAATTAGAATTGTGTTATTTTTATCATAATGTCATCATCACAATCGCACTAAATGGTGACAGTGACGGTGATGATGATGATGAGGTTGATATCATAACCATCTAAATGGCTAGAACAATTTAAATGGCGGGCGCATAAATGAATTTGTCACGAATTGTTGCCGAAATAAATATGTTAAAAAATGGATCTAGGTTTGAGGTGTCGGCAGTGAATTTTGTTATAATTAAAATTTTCCATTCGAAATTAATACACATCCATACTTTTGCACAGTAGGCTGTAATGGCTATTTAATATTTCCAAAAGGAAATATTTGCTTTAATAACTTGGAAATGAGAGTTGAAGAATTTAGACATGTGTGGAGTTGTTACTCTGTTGCTGTAACAGCGTTCGTTGTTGCTTTTCAAGCTTACTCTGCTCTACTGAGCAGCAAATTTGGCCAAATTCTTAGTGAAGACTTGAGAGAATTGGAGGTGTTTTGGATCTTTAGTAGACGACCGGTTGTATACCTACTAATTAGTTTATGGGTTATCTACTACTTTGTTTACGACCAGTTGGGGTATCTATCCTTTTGTATACGACCAGTTGGGTTATCTACTACTTATTAAATGACAAGTTTGGTTATTTACTCCTAACTAGATGACCTGTTGGGTTTACTACTCCTTATTAGACAGCCAATTGCGTTATATACTCCTCAGAAGAGGACCACTTAGGTAGTCTATTCCTTTGTAAACGACCATTGGGGTTATATACTCCTTACTAGACGATCAGTTCAGTTATTTACCCCTTAGCAGGTTTACAGTTGGTTTATCTAATCCTTACTAGATGACCAGTTCGGTTATTTAATCATTAGTAGACGACCGGTTGGGTTATCTACTCCTCAGTATACGACTAATTGAGTTATCTACTCCTTACTATACGATCAGTTGAGCTATTTACGCATTATTAAGTGTACAGTTGGGTTGTCTAGATGACCAGTTTGGTTATATAAAACGAAATTGATGACCAGTTGGGTTATTTAATCTTTAGTAGACGACCAGTTGGGTTATTTAATCTTCAGTAGATGACCAGTTTGGGTTATCTACTCCCTAGTATACGACCAATTTGATTATCTACTTCTAACTATATGACCAGTTGGGTTATTTACGCCTTTGTAGGTGTACAGTTGGGTTATCTAATCCTTCCTTGACGACCAGTTGGGTTATCTACTCCTCAGTATACGACTAATTGGTTTATCTACTCCTTACAAGACGACCAGTTGTGTTACTTACGCCTTAAAAAGTGTGCATTTGGGTTATCTAATCCTTACTGGACGACCAGTTTGGTTATATAAACCGTAATTGATGAACAGTTGGATTATTTAATTTTTATTAGACGACCAGTTTTGTTATCTACTCCTTAGTATACGACCAATTGGGTTACCTACTCCGTACTATATGACCAGTTGGGATATCTACGCCTTAGTAGGTGTATAGTTGGGTTATGTAATCCTTCCTTGACGATCAGTTGGGTTATCTACTCCTTACTAGACGATCAGTTAAGTTATTTACGCCTTAGTAGGTTTACAGTTGGTTTATCTAATCATTAGTAGACGGCCAGTTGGGTTATCTGCTCCTCAGTATACGACTAATTGGGTTAGCTACTCCTTACTAGACGATCATATGAGTTATTTATGCCTTCGTAAGTGTACAGCTGGGTTATCTAATCCTTACTAGACGACCAGTTTGGTTGTATAAACCGTAATTGATGACCAGTTGGGTTATTTACTTCTTAGTAGACGACTAGTTGATTTATCTACTCCTTAGTTGATGACCAGTTGGGTTATCTACAACTTAGTAGAGGATCATTGTGATATATAATCCCTAGTTGTTGACCTGCTGGGTTATATATTCCTTAGTATATGACCAGTTGGGTTATTTTCACCTTAGTTGATGACCAGTTAGGTTATCTACTCCTTCGTTGATGGCCAGTTGAGTTATCTACTTCTCAGTTGGTGACCAGTTCGGTTATTTACAACATAGTAGACGACCATTTGGATATCTAATCCTTAGTTTATGACCAGTTGGGTTCTCTATTCCTTAATAGATTACCATTTGGATTATATACTCCTTAGTTGATAACTAATTGGGTTATCTACTCGTTAGTATATGACCAGTTGTGTTATCTACCCCTTATTTGATGATCATTTGGGCTATTTTATTATTAGTAGACGGCCAGTTGGGTTATCTACTCCTCAGTATACGACTAATTGGGTTATCTAATCCTTACTAGACGACCAGTTTGCTTATATAAACCGAAATTGATGACCAGTTGGGTTATTTAATCTTTAGTAGACGACAAGTTGGGATATTTAACCTTCAGTAGACTACCAGTTGGGTTATCTACTCCCTAGTATACGACCGTTTGGATTATCTACTCCTAACTATATGACCAGTTGGTTTATTTACGCCTTAGTAGGTGTACGGTTGGGTTATCTAATCCTTCCTTGACGACCTGTTGGGTTATCTACTCCTTACTAGACAACCTTTATTTACTCCTTACTAAACGACCAGTGAAGTTATTTAGGCATTAGTAGGTGTACAGTTGTGTTATATAATCCTTAGTAGACTTCCTGTTGGGGCATTTACTCTTTAGTTGACGACCAGTTGGGTTATCTACTCCTCAGTATACGACTAATTGGGTTATCTACTCCTTACTAGACGACCAGTTGGGTTACTTACGTCTTAATAAGTGTACAGTTGGGTTGTCTAATCCTTACTAGACGACCAGTTTTGTTATATAACCGTAATTGATGAACAGTTGGGTTATTTAATATTTAGTAGACGACCAGTTTCGTTATCTACTCCCTAGTATACGACCAATTGGGTTATCTACTCCTTACTATATGACCAGTTGGGTTATTTACGCTTTAGTAGGTGTACAATTGGGTAATGTAATCCTTGCTTGACGATCAATTGGGTTATCTACTCCTTACTAGATGATCAGTTGAGTTATTTACGCCTTAGTAGCTTTACAGTTGGTTTATCTAATCCTTACTAGATGACCATTTGGGTTTCTTAATCATTAGTAGACGGCCAGTTGGGTTATCTACTCCTCAGTATACGACTAATTGGGTTATCTACTCCTTACTAGACGATCAGATGTGTTATTTACGCCTTCGTAAGTGTACAGCTGGGTTATCTAATCCTTACTAGACGACCAGTTTGGTTGCATAAACCGTAATTGATGACCAGTTGGGTTATTTATTTCTTACTAGACGACCAGTTGATTTATCTACTCCAGTTAATGACCAGTTGGGTTATCTACAACTTAGTAGAGGATCATTGTGATATATAATCCTTAGTTGGTGAACTGTTGGGTTTTATATTCCTTAGTAGATGACCAGTTGAATTATCCAATACATAGTTGCTGACCAAATGGATTATCTACTCCTTAGTAGACGACCAATTGAGAAACCTACTCCTTACTAGATGACCAGTTGGGTTATTTTCACCTTAGTTGATGACCAGTTAGGTTATATACTCCTTCGTTGATGGCCAGGTGAGTTATCTACTCTTCAGTTGGTGACCAGTTCGGCTATTTACAACTTAGTAGACCACCATTTGGATATCTAATCCTTAGTTGATGACCAGTTGGGTTCTCTATTGCTTAATAGATTACCATTTGGATTATGTACTCCTTAGTAGATGACCAGTTTTGTTATCTACTCCTTATTTGATGATCGTTTGGGCTATTTACTCCTTGTAGACTACCAGTTGGGTTATCTACTCCGGCTGGATTATATACTTTTTTCTAGGCGACCAGTTGGGTTATCTACTCCTTAGTAGACGACCAGTTGGGATGTTCACTCCTCAGTTGATGACCAGTTTAGTTATCTACTCCTAAGTAGATCAGTTTGGTTATCTACTCCTTAGTAGAGGACCAACTGGGTGATCTACTCCTTAGGTGATGACCAGATGGGTTATCTACTCCCTACTGGTAGGGTTACCTGCTCCTCAGTTGATGACCAGTTGGACTGTCTACTTCTTAGTAGACTACCATTTGGGTTATTTACTCCGTAGTTGATCACCAGTTGGGCTATCTCCTCCTTACTAGACGACCAGATGGGTTATCTACTCCTTAAGAGACGACCAGTTGGGTTATCTATTCCTTACTTGATGAGTCGTGTATTATCTAATCCTTTGTTGATGGCGACTTGGATTATATACTCCTTGGTAGCCAACCAGTTGGCTTATCTACTCCGGCTGGATTATTTACTTTGTTCTAGGCGACGTTGGGTTATCTACTCCTTAGTAGACGACCAGTTGGGATGTTCACTCCTCAGTTGATGACCAGTTTAGTTATCTGCTCCTAAGTAGAACAGTTGGGTTATCTACTCCTTAGTTGAGGACCAACTGGGTCTTCTACTCCTTAGTTTATGACCAGTTGGGTTATGTACTCTTTATTAAATTACCAGTAGGCTTATCTGCTCCTCAGTTGATGACCAGTTGGACTGTCTACTTCTTAGTAGACTACCATTTGGGTTATTTACTCCGTAGTTGATCACCAGTTGGGTTATCTCCTTCTTACTAGGCGACCAGTTGGGTTATCTACTCCTTAAGAGACGACCAGTTGGGTTATCTATTCCTTACTTGATGAGCCGTGTATTATCTAATCCTTTATTGATGGCGACTTGAGTTATTTACTCCTTTGTAGCCAACCAGTTGCTTTATCTCCTCCTTAGTTGATGACCAGTTGGGTTCTCTACCTTTTAGTGTGGCCATAAACAGAGAGATAGATATACGAATCCTATGATTTCCATCTATTCTCAGGGTGGGGACTGGACAGTGATTCCAGATTGGTCACCAGTCCTAGATTTTCTGGAGTCTAACTGCTAGTATGTTAGCCTACGCAGTATCACCAGAGCACTTAATCTGGTACCACGGGAGTCAGGAAAGCCCTCAGGACGCAGGTTCCTGCCGGACTATTGGTGGGGATCCTATTGGGTGCAACGTGGTGGCTGTGGTTGAAACTAAAATCCCTGGGAGAGAACATTCTGGGAAGTGGAGTTGCAAACCAACCGGGAGTTTTAGATGGGCTTCGCCCCTAACCAAGGGGAGGGCAAAAGTGTCCAGAAACACGGAATTGACTGGTACTCACGCACATTGTGCGTGGGGGCGTTGGTCGACGCAAGTATTCACCCAGGTGTATAGAGCACGGTGGGGTTAAGAATAACGACAGGAACTCACCTAAATCAAGAATACCTACTGTGGCCACCAACACTAGGGTTAAATATTCCTTGGTAGACAATCAGTTGGGATATTTACTCCTTAGTTGATGATCAGTTGTGTTATCTACTCCTTAGCTTATGACCAGTTGGATTATTTACTCCTTAAGTAGTTGATGGTCACTTAGGTTGTCTACTCTTTGATAGACAACCAGTTGGGATATCTACTCCATAGATATCCCAACATCCTTTAGTCCATGTATCTATAGACTGCGACGATATAATGGGGTTGCCATTATGTGTGTGGTAAGTTAGTTGTAATAGGGTGGTTCGTAAAAAGTATACAAACATTTTGGTGAATAGAAAATCGCCACGTGACAAGTTCCCAGCCTCTTTGACTCCTTGACTATCAAGACAATATTTTTATACCATCCGCCATAAGTTGGAGCTATACTAAAATTGTCATTCCGTTTGCAACAACTTAAAATATTGATCTGAGAATCAATAAAGTATACTCGATATGTATATTCTTGATCTTGATGGAGCTATATTAAAATTGTCGTTTCGTTCGTAACACCTTAAAATATTGATCTTCTCAAAATTCTAAGACGATTTAGCCATGTCCGTCTGTCTGTCTGTTGAAATCACGCGACAATCCCTTACGAAGATATAAATAATAGAGTTTACATTTTATTTGTGGAGAATTACCTTTAGTAAAGTGGGCTATATCGGTCCATGTTTCTATAAAACACCTACTTTATAAAGCTGCTGGCAGATATAAAATTAAATTTTTAATGGTACAGGTCTTGGAATATTTGAAAATAAAAATTTGTCTGGACTCATTGCTTCTGCAAGAACGCAGAGTGTTGTATCACTGTCATTGTAACATTTTTAACTTAGCGTACTGTACCGAATTAAAAGTGTTTATCTGCATTGGTATTAATGTTATGAGCTACGAGTATTAAATTTTGATATTATTTACGCATGTGGGAAGTACCAGAAGGGGTGTGCTAATAAATAAAAAAGGTACTAGAAGTAGTCGACCACTATACCTAATCTTCGAAATTAGCCTGAGATAGAACAAACTATGATCACATACCAAATTGTAAGGCAAATGGTCTCTCATTTGGGGTCTCATCGTACGCTCCTGCCAGACAGACGGACGGACATAACTGAAATGACTTAAGTAGTTCAGAAACTGATTCCCTCCAAATAGACTTAGGGTTTTGCGTCATTCCATTGATTTGTCACATTTTTGGTTCCCCTTCCTTCATGTTTAAGTCCCACGAATAAATGTTAATAATAGCTTTTATACAATTTAAAGTACCAATTTATTATTCTTGAAAATTTGAGAACATTTCTAAGCTTAGAGATTTTTTGCTATACAATTGACGACGTCAATCTCATTTTTTATGGAAATTGTTCCCTGAAAATGTCCTTCAACGTTTCGGTTATCTTTCCGGTGAACATCTTTTTCTGACACATTCAATTCATCATATTAATTAGTTGCCCTCCTCTGTCACTGTTCTTAATTATTTTCATTAAATATTCCGTTTCATTCGTTCGACAAAATATTCTGTTTTCTTATTGTTTTTATTAATAATACAAATAAATATTCAAACTAACCGAAGACGAAGAAGATGCCGATGAACAAACGAAATTTCCATTTAATTACATTTTAACAAGATTTAATCAAAACACAATAATAAAAAGGCCTTTTATTGGGAAATAATACTCGAAGACCCAAACGGAAAGTGGCGAAATTTGAAATTCAAATTTTTATTTGCGGTTGAGAGGCGCAGCAATTCAAATACAATTCACGAACAACGAAGAATAACCATTAAATTGTAATAAATATCAACAAAAGACAAAATCAAGGCAAACTTTTGCATTTGATATGAATTCGGAACAGAACAAAGACAAACAACAGTGAAGGAGAAGGCATAGTAAAACGTTCCTTTAGTGGTGAGGGAAAAATAAAGCGGAAACGGAAGTAAGGCAAACCATAGGCAAAGTAAATAATTCGAAACTCAAATATAAATACAAAGCCAGACAGACAGACGGACGCATGGATGGACAGACGTTCAGCCGCAAAGAGGAAATTATCGCAAGAGACCATTTTTGAAATCTTAAAATGTCGAATCTCAATTTATGGCACAAAGGACTCTCGGTGTGGCCTCTTTTTGTCAGTCAGTCTGTCTGTCGCTCTGTATCTTCCTTCATTTGCCTTAAATATGAGTGAATTTTTGTGGTGGAGATTGAAATCCGAAATACAAATTAAATGCTCATTTGCGGGCAATAAAAGATGCCTACCAATGTGAAATGGCCAAATGAAATTATCCATTGTTAAGTATTGAAATAAATTTTAACGGTTTAACTTTGCTCCCCTCCCGCCCCATCAACTGTCCTTTCCCATAATCCCCTTCGACTCCCCACTTCATTCATTGTCGTCGTATTGTCGGTTGTGGCCAGTTTAAAATCGTTAACGCTTTTCAAGATGAAAAGGATATGAGAACAAAAAAAGGAATAACAATTTCCTAAGATGCTCCATTCGTTTTTTTCTCGATAAAAGCAAAGACGACGGGTATGAATATCTGATTTTTTGTTGAGGGGCCGGGGTTCATTCTACCACTTTGTGGCGTCTCCGCGACTAAGATTTTTTAATTAAATTATTCGATAAAAATATTTGATAAAGTTTTGTCCCTCATTCAAATTAATTCCAAAATTGTAGCTGTGATTTGAACATGAAAATGCTGGCGTCGTTTCGCATTTTGTTTCTTTGGTGCTTTGTGAAAATTTGCATTCAAGTGGAAATTTTGATGCGGTTTTCTGACGAACTAAGAAAGCCCACAAAATTTGTGGAATATTAGACAAAAGGCCTTTGGTGAGGTGGGGAGGGGAAGTTTAATGAAAGCATTCAAATTGCGTGGGGAAAATTAAAATCCGTTTCTTTGAAGCCTATTTATAATATTTCAAGGAAATCCGTATTGCTCATTTTATTTGAAATAATTGTTAGAAACCATTCAAATTTGCCATCAATTCATGAGGTTTTCTCAAGTCTCAAAGGAGGAGTTCAACGAAGCAAAATATTTCCAAAAACTTCAAAATATTTGCAAAATTTTCTATAAATCGAAAAACGAATTCTTTACATATGAAAAATTTTTTGGAATGTTTATACAAAACGTTAAAAAATATATAAAAATAAATATTTTTATTTGTAGAAAATATCTTAGTTTTTAGTTTCTTAATTTTAATAATTTTTGTAAATATTTTTTTATAAACTTTGGTATTTCTAGAAACAAAAAATGTCAAAGATTTTTTTAGAAACAAAAAATTTCCAAGAAAATTTGTACTAATATAAAATAAGTACACGTATTAGTAATTATTGACGTATTTCATTTATACAAAATTTCTTAAGAATTTTTCCATAATAAAAAAATTGGTTTTAGCAATTTTCTATAAATAAAAAAATGCTACGGCATTCCTATTAATAAGTTATATCTTAGAATTGTTATATATATATAAAATACTCCTAAGCAATCTATATATATAAAAATGAAACGGTCCATCTGTGTAATGGCATCACGTCAGAACGGCTGGAGCGATTTGGATGATTTTTTTTTATTCGATTCTAAATTTTCACGAGATGGTTTATATAGAAAAAAAAAATTAATTGGACAAAGGGGCGTGGTACCTCCCATACAAATCGCAGGTTAAAAATCCGATATTTCTGCTCCTATTATAGGTATAGTGCTGAAATTTTGTTTGTATGCATTTAATGGCAGATTATGTGAATTTTCCAAAAATGGGCGGAATCGGACCAATGGGCGTGGCCCCGCCCATATAAGCCAAATTTTGAAATTGAGATATTTTGCACAATTTGTTAGCGAGAGTGCTGGAATTTTGTGTGTATGTAAACGGTGGCAGTCTACGTGATTGGTCCAAAAATGGGCGGGATCGGACCAATGGGCGTGGCCCCGCCCTCATAGACAAAATTTTGATATCTTGCACAATTTGCTAGCGGGAGTGCTGAAATGTTGCGTATATGTATCTGGTGGCATTCTACGTAATTGGTGAAAAAATGGGCGGGACCGGACCAATGGGCGTGGCCCCGCCCATATAAGCCAAATTTTGAAATTGAGATATTTTGCACAATTTGTTAGCGAGAGTGCTGGAATTTTGTGTATATGTAAACGGTGGCAGTCTACGTGATTGATCCAAAAACGGGCGGGATCGAACCAATGGGCGTGGCACCGCCCATATAAGCCAAATTTAAAAAATGTGATATCTTGCACAATTTGTTAGCGAGAGACCTGGAATTTTGTGTATATATATCCGTTGGCGATCTACGTGATTGGTCCAAAAATGGGCGGGTTCGGACCAATAGGCGTGGCCCCGCCCACAATGACCAAATTTTGAAATTTTTATATCTTGCACAATTTGCTATCGGGAGTGCTGCAATGTTGTGTATATGTATCTGGTGGCATTCTACGTAATTGGTCAGAAAATGGGCGGGATCGGACCAATGGGCGTGGCCCCGCCCTTATAAGCCAAATTTTGAAATTGATATAACTTGCACAATTTTTTATCTAGAGTGCTGTCATGTTGTAGATATGTATCTGGTGACAGTCCACGTGATTGGTTCAAAAATTGGCGGGATCTGACCAATGGGCGGGCCACCGCCCATATAAGCCAAATTTTGAAATTGAATTATCTTGCTCATTTTGTTAGCGAGAGTGTTGAAATTTTGCGTATATGTATCTGGTAGCAGTCTACGTGATTGGCTTTCAAATGGGCGGAATAGGACCAGTGGGCGTGGCCCAGCCCATATTTTGATATATCTTGCAAGTATTATATAGGAAAGACATGAACAAAAATGCTCGGTATGCGATATTCCAATACAATCGCAATATGATAATGTGATGCAATATCAATGAAACAAGAATTTGGAAATTTTATAAGTATACATTTCTATTTTCTGGACTTTCCACTGAATTCGGTATTTTTTCATTCAGTGAATTTATTACTAATACCAGTAAGGAAAGGCAGAAAGTCGGGCGGGGCCGACTATATAATACCCTACACCTCCTTAACAATGCGATAAGGGTCATTGCGATAATAATTTGGAATAATTGGTAAATGTATTTTGAACCGATAATCGCAAAATTAAGCAATATTCGTTCCTAAATTGAGAAAAATCTTTCTGGAGAACTTTGTAATGATCGGAAGTAAAGTACAACTTCTATAGCGCTTTGTAACCAAATCTGGAGGAACATATATATGGAGGTTATATATAAATCTGAATCGATTTTCCTAGAATACTCATTCATGTAAAATAGAAACCTGTTTCTGTCGAATTTCGTACTGATCGGATATAAAACACAGTCTCTACAGCGCTTACATGTCAAATTGGGGGTAACATATATATATGGGGGCTATATCTAAATCTGAACTGATTTTCTCCGAATTTTGCGGCATTCCTTCATGTAATAAGAAACCTCTTTCTGCCGAATTTCTTACTGATCGGATATAAAATACAGTTTCTACAGCGCTTGAATTTCAAATCGGGGGTAACATATATATGGGGACTATATCTAAATCTGAACCGATTTTCTCCGAATTTTGCAGTATTCCTTCATGTAATAACAAACCTCTTTCTGCCGAATTTCGTACTGATCGGATATAAAATACAGTTTCTACAGCGCGAATTTTGACATGGGCAGCGAAGCGCACCGGGCTCAGCTAGTTTTATATAAATAAACAAATTTTATAGAAAGTTTCTATAAATAAATAAAAATTTATTAAATTTATGTGTCACTAGGGTATTCTCCTGGCTTTATACCATCTTTGCCTCTATTATGTATTACAGAAAGAAAAGTTTTTTTACAAGAATATTTTTTTTACAGAACCTCCAAAATATTTGCCAAACATGGCAAAGAAATTTTTTAGAAAAAAACCTTTTTAAGAAATTTTTAACAATAACAAATTTAAAGACAATTTTCTAAGGAATTTTCTATAAACAAAAAATGTTTTTATTAACAAATATATCTAAGAAATTTCCTATAAATAAAATTCGTTTAAGTGTTCTCTACAAAATAACATTTTGACATTTTTGAATTATAAAATTTTTTTCAGAATGCTGATATAAAAAGTTAAAAAAATCTATAAGAATAAATAATTTTAATTGGTAGAAAATTTCGCACTTTTCTATTTTCAACAAATTAAATTTTTTTTTACAATTTGAATTTTATAGGTTTCTTAAACTTTGTTATATTAAAAAAAATTCGTAGAATATTTTGAAAACACTTTTTCATATATATAAAGACTCACTGGAAAAATTAAAAAAAAATATTTTTATTTTTTAAATTTTGTACTAACGAAAAATTCAAAGAAAATTTCCATAGTTAACAATCTTCTATAAATAAATATAATAATATATAAATAGGTATATACATAAATTTTATAAGTATACTCATATATAAAAATTTTTCGTTAGAAAATTTTCAACTATAGAACATTTTGTATAAGTGAAAATTCTTTAGAAAGTTTTTATTTCTAAAAGATTTCTTAGGCAAATTTTTGCAAAAATTTTAGAGGTTTTGCAAAAAAAGTATTTATTTTTATATAAAATATATCTAAGAATTATCTAAGAAATTTTCTATAAAAAGAATACGGAATTTTCTACGAAATAAAAAAAGTTTATAATCATTTTCTATAAATAAAAAAATTTAAAAAAATATCTTTACGGTTAAATATATAAATAGTTTAATCATTTAAAAAAATACAAAACATCTGAAAATCTTCCAAAACATAGATGTTTGCCATCTCACCATTCTCTTCATCACCGCTGTTCCTACAAAAAACAATTCTCATGGCTTTAAGTTTCTCCGGGTTCCGTCGATTAGAATAGTGACCCGACATGACAGACACCATAATTGGGTCGTCCTGTCGCGATAACGACAGAAGGTTTGGCCCCATAAACTCTCTCTCTGGAAGAGCTTGCAGATTGCTGGGGGCTTTCCTCTGGATCATGTAGGCTAGTTCCTAGCCTAGTTCCCTGGAATATTCCTGTGGCCAACTCCCATTTCAGCTGGATTTTGAACTTCTCAGCCATCACGTTAAGATATCTGCGGCATTTGAGGGAGGGCTGTGGAGTCGGAGTCGAAAAATTATGGTCGACTCAGACTTCGAGATATTTATATATATATAGGGTGATCCATTTCGAGGTTCCCTACTTTTTTAAAGAAAAAAAACACCGAAAATTCAAATTGAATGGGGAATGTTTATTATCATTTGATAGAACATTCTTTGGCATTTATTTTTTGAAGATTATGTCTATTAAATGTTGGCCGCGGCTACGCCTCAGATGGTCCATCCAATTTTCGATGACTCGTTCGAACATTTCGACTGGTAACTGGCGAATGACACGCGTAAACGTTGTTCAGGCGTAAGTCTTTCCACGATGAAATGCCAAACAAAACTTAACAAAAATAACATGACAGCATGACACGACTCACACGTGATCTGTCAAAATAGGCTATTGAAAAACGTATCTCTACTTGGATCACCCTATACAAAAATGTTGGGTTAAAAGCTTTGTATGTTTTACTCTTCGTTTGTTTTCACAATTTTTTTAGTGCAAAATTTCTATCGCATAATTGAGAAAGATATAAGCATTTTTGCAAGACTATGTTTTATTGCATTTAGTACTTCAAAACTGAAGAGACTGGTTATTTTTTTGGACAGGGCTCGGTACTTTATAGTAGGTGGACTTATCGGGACCTACTATTTAACTTTGAACATATCAGTATGAAATTATGGAGGAATTAGATATTCCTCCTGGAAAATGGAAAGGATCCTCTCTTTAGAGCTTATGGCAGCGCAGTTAATTCTAAGAAAAATAAAATAATTTTTGATTTCTTACCTGACAAGTCCTTCAAAGTTACATCCGGCTAGAGGAATAGTTTAAGTAAACCCCTTTCGAAAAATAAAACCAACCTTTTAATTTCTTAAAAATACTTACTCGTAGACCTTAAGTACATCTATATTTATTTAAAGCTACATTATTAGCATTTAATTAAAATTACATTTCACAAGCATTAATTTCATTAATAGTTGTATAGATTTTGGAATTTTTCGTCTCTGGGGGAATATTCAAAAAGAAAGTCTGTATAAAATTATAATACAGCACCGATTCTTCGGGAAAGTCAATATTGAAGAGGAAGAACAGTTCACAACATAGTTCAGCCGCCTGGACCACCGAGTTGCAAGGATAGCGTAATCCTTCAAAGTACACCGAGATCTCTTCAGTTTCACCACCCAATTCACCAATAACCAAAAGCAAGGGTGGGGTGGCTGTAGTTCTACTCCTTAGCATATTCTCAATGCCCGTTTGAGAACCACGAATGCAAATGCAGGAATATTGTGAATCTTGAATGGAATAACGTTTCTTACGTTTTATACCCATTTCATCGATTTTCGTTTGATGATTTGGGGGAAAGAGCTGATGGAGTACCCATAGCATGATTAAGTGTTGAGATTCTAGGGAAGAGGAGATTTTTGGTTTTTTAATCCAAAAGGATTTGTGTCTAGGACTTCTTACCTGTTGAACATTTACGGTACAACTGAAGATGTTTATATCCTACCGAACAAGTGCTGACTTTGGCAAAGAGCATTTTCTCCAATTTTTGAAGATTTTTATAAAATACCTCAGAAAATCTGGTGGCCGAGGGAAATTTAGCTATAAAATCCATGGTAATCTGCAATGGAGATATAATATATAAATAAAAAATGTAAGTAAAATGAAACATATTAAATACAAAATTAATAAAATAAATAAAATAAATAAACTAAAATAAAATAAAATAAAATAAAATAAAATAAAATAAAATAAAATAAAATAAAATAAAATAAAATAAAATAAAATAAAATAAAATAAAATAAAATAAAATAAAATAAAATAAAATAAAATAAAATAAAATAAAATAAAATAAAATAAAATAAAATAAAATAAAATAAAATAAAATAAAATAAAATAAAATAAAATAAAATAAAATAAAATAAAATAAAATAAAATAAAATAAAATAAAATAAAATAAAATAAAATAAAACAAAATAAAATAAAATAAAATAAACTAAAATAAAATAAAATAAAATAAAATAATATAAAATAAAATAAAATAAAATAAAATAAAATAAAATAAAATAAAATAAAATAAAATAAAATAAAATAAAATAAAATAAAATAAAATAAAATAAAATAAAATAAAATAAAATAAAATAAAATAAAATAAAATAAAATAAAATAAAATAAAATAAAATAAAATAAAATAAAATAAAATAAAATAAAATAAAATAAAATAAAATAAAATAAAATAAAATAAAATAAAATAAAATAAAATAAAATAAAATAAAATAAAATAAAATAAAATAAAATAAAATAAAATAAAATAAAATAAAATAAAATAAAATAAAATAAAATAAAATAAAATAAAATAAAATAAAATAAAATAAAATAAAATAAAATAAAATAAAATAACATAAAATAACATAAAATAACATAAAATAAAATAAAATAAAATAAAATAAAATAAAATAAAATAAAATAAAATAAAATAAAATAAAATAAAATAAAATAAAATAAAATAAAATAAAATAAAATAAAATAAAATAAAATAAAATAAAATAAAATAAAATAAAATAAAATAAAATAAAATAAAATAAAATAAAATAAAATAAAATAAAATAAAATAAAATAAAATAAAATAAAATAAAATAAAATAAAATAAAATAAAATAAAATAAAATAAAATAAAATAAAATAAAATAAAATAAAATAAAATAAAATAAAATAAAATAAAATAAAATAAAATAAAATAAAATAAAATAAAATAAAATAAAATAAAATAAAATAAAATAAAATAAAATAAAATAAAAAAAAATATAATAAAATAAAGTGAACTAAAATAAAATAAAATAACTTAATATTTATTTATTTTCAAAACGTACATAGTCTACAGCATTGGGTTGCTTGTATTCCGGCCACTTTTCCAAAATTTCCTGCAAAGAATCAATCGAATCGATATCTTTCAGACGAAAAGTTTGTGATCTCTTCCAAAAGTCCATAAAATCTTCGGCAGTTTGAATATTATTACGCATATCATTTATGACAAAATCATCTAGCTCCTCAACAAATTCTTCTTCTGTTAGAATAAAATGGAAGGAAATATAAACAAAAATGTTAAGAAAGAGAAAAAGAAACCTTTCAAAATGTTGGAGACACAAATTTCTTAGCTTGCAAATTTAATCTGGTTAGTCTTTCGAGGCTATACTTACTTATCATACTGCCCCCTGAGGCTGGCGACGAAGGCCCTGAAGCACTTGAATTCATTTCCGCCGTATCCTTTTTGAATTTCTTATATATTCTTTTCATATTGGCTATTTTATTATAGAGTCTTCCTCTTTTACTCGTGCGATAGAACTCTTCTCGTTCCGTGGGAAACATTTCCACAATTTGATTTTCCAAATTATTACTTTCCGACAAAGACAGAGTACAGCCATTGGCATCTATATAACGGGCAATAACATTGATCAGGGCGGTACGATGTTCCTCTCTGAGGATTTTATGTTTTTCATAATAGTTCAAAATCACTTGACCACCACTGGTCTCGTGGAGAATTCTACTCAAGCTGTAGCGTACATGCGTGGGATTCGGTTGGGTTAGGGTAATCCTCACGGCATCCACGGGCATTGGAGGCGGTGGTGGTGTGGAAACCAGGCTAGCCGACATGCTGGAGGCATGTGAAGGCATAGCGGAGGCATGAGAAGGTATAACGGAGCCATATGAAGGTATAGCGGAGGCATGTGTAGGTATACCGGGGGAATGTGAAGGTATACCGGAGGTATGTGAAACCCTTAGTAATGAAGGAGTTGTATGATGGTAGGTCCGACTAAGTGGCGGAAATGATCTCTGCGGACGTGAGGAAATATGAAAAGTTTGTGGTATGGGTTCCATGGTCTCCAGCAGCTCTTCGACCATGCCATCATTACTTTCGTGGGCAACAAATGCCTCTGACATTGGACTATTGTCATTTGTGGGAGTTTTGGGCAGAGCATGTGTCTCACTTCTGGGAACTTCAACTTTTTCTGAAGATAGGATTTCTATTTTGTCTACAGATTTTACATTTACTGGTTCTGCAACTGGCATTGGTGCCGGAACTGGCTCATCCAGGAGCATTGTTTGCTTCCATATTGACAAACGATGTTCGAATATGGCCTGCTCTCCCACTGGTATATTTTCAAAAATTCTATCGATATGTTTGTCCTGCAGAATTCTCAAGATTTTCGTGTTTATCTTATGTTCTAGAAAGTGTTCGTAGTGATGTTCCAACTTCCACTCAGTGAGAAGTTTCTTGAGCTCCGGATCGGAGTTGCCAGATAAGGGATCCATTGTCGCTTAAATCACTGCAAAGAAATGTGCAAATAATGAAACTTAAAATCAAATATTTGTCGTACATTGAAAAAAGTATCCTAGTATTAAAGATAATGACATTCATTTAGCGCCAGAGGCAATTTGAGATTAATATTAGTAAATTTCACACTTAAACTAAGGAAAATTTACTTAATACTAATTATATAAGTATTATCTTAAATTAAGCACAACAGAAATATTCAAATAAATGAAACCTTTGCGAAACTCACCAAAATGGTACCTTCATTAGGTACACTAAAAAAGTACCCTAATATTAAAAATAACCATATTGATTTGTCGCCAAAGACAATTCAACATTAAATTAAGACATTTTCATAACTGAAGTAAAGAAAATTTAATTAATACTAAATATATTATCTTATATTTAAGTACCAAATAAATATTCAAATAAATTAAACTCTCGTCAAACTCACCAAAATATGTAGTACCTTTATTAGGAACACTGAAAAGTGTACTATTATAATAATTACTAACATTGTTAATTAATATTAACATTAAGATAAGACTTTTTCGTACTGGAACTGGAGAAAATGTTCTGTAATTTGTAAATGTAATTTTATCATTTTAAATGTAAGTACCGATGAAATCTTCAAATTAGACTTTTGCTAACCTAACCTAAAAAGTACCTTCATTAGGTACACTTAAAAAGTGCCGTAATATTGAAAGTAATTCGATTGATTTGACGACAAAGACAATACAACATTTAGTTAAGACCTTTTTTTTAACTGAACTAAAGAAAATTTACTTAATACTAATTTTATCATCTTAAATTTAAGTACTAAAGAAATCTTGAAATAAATGAAACTTTTGCTAACCTAACCTAAATAGCACCTTAATTAGGTACACTGAAAAGTACCTAGTATTAAAGGTAATGACATTGCTTTGGCGCCAAATGCAATTTATGATTAATATAAGGACTTTTCATACTTAAACTAAAGAAATTTTACGTACAACTTGTTATATTATCTTAAATTTAGGTACAAAAGGAAATTTCAAATAAAGTAGACTTAAATTATACTGTTTCTAATCTATCCTAGATTAATCACACGGAAAAATGTCCTAAAATTAAAGATAATAATATTGATTTGGCTCTGAAGGATATTTAAGAATAATATAAAGTTTTTTCATACTTAAAATAAAGAAAATTTACTTAATACTAATTATATTATCATACATTTAAGTACAAAAGAAATATCCAATTGAATGAAACTTTTACTAGCGTAATCAGAATATTACCTTCATTAAGTATACTGGAAAAATGTCCTAGTATTAAAGATAACGATACCGATTTGGCGCAAATGCAATTTAAGAATAATAAAAAGACTTTTCATACTTAAACTATAGAAATTTTTACCTAATGCTAAATATATTACTACAAATTTTAGTGCAAAAAAGATATTCAAATAAATACAACCTTTTCTAACCCAACCTTAAAAGTACGTTCATTAAGTATACTAAAAAATGTCCTAATATTAAAGATATCGACATTGATTTGGCTCCAAAGACAAGATAGCATTAAGTGAGGACAATTTCATACTTAAACTAAAGAGAATTTACTTAGTACAGATATTAATATCTTTAATTTAAATACAAACAAATTTTCAAGTAAATGAAATTGAAAATTAATCTTTTGTCAACCTAATATATATACCTTAATTAAGCCAAAGACAATGTACCATTATGTTTAGAACTTTTCATACTTAAACTAAAGTAAATTTACTTAGTACTAATTATATTAACTTAAATTCAAGTATTAAATTTACTAATTTTAATGATTTGTTGTGTTTGAACCAAATCAGCTTCAACGTTTTTACAGTGTATGGTATCATAAATACAATATAAGATTGTGATGAGGATTTTTCATAAATAAACTAAAGAAAATTAAAATTAATATTAATATGTTATCTTAAATTTAAGTACAAAATGAACTGATTGTGACGTTTGGTTGTCTTTAAAACAAATCAGTGTCAGCGTTTTTCAGTGTTTTAAATAAATAATACCCTTTACAGAGTACTAGGGTGTCATAAAGTCCACCATGCCCATGTACTATACATTTCATTTCACAAATCAATCTACATTATTTACTTTTTTATACCCAGTACACTTGCATTCTATACTTTATTCTCAATTATTTTTTTTGTCTATATCTATGTCATACTTTTTGTACGTTTCATTTATTTCACTTGCATTTCTCTAACGTAATCGATTTCAGCTATGTATTTTGTTTTCTTGTTTTTAATTTCGTTGTCGAAGCAAAAACAAACAGAAAATTGAACAATTAAATTTAATTAATCAGTTATTCATCACTCTTTCCCCTCTCGATAGCCCAAACAACGAAATCATCTCTCTTCAACATACTATACAGTTCTCTCGAGCGCAGAGCAGAGCTGCCCGCATAAATTCACCACTCTATAAAAACAAACCACCAATACTACAACCATCATCATCATCTCATCAGGAGAGCAGTGACTGAGTGAGTATAAAAAAAGTCAATTAAAAATATTCCATTTACAAACATCCACCAATCAATTAAATTAAATTCATTAAAGCATTCATTATTTGGCCAAAACGAAAATACGTACCAGCCAAACTCAACGAAATCAAGAGCAGACATACATATATACTTTTATGAGGGAAGTAGAGGGGCTTGGAGAGTAGAGTACCAGAAATATTCTCAATCGAATTTTTATTTAGACTCTGCAATTGCACACAGTGTGTAAAAGGTAGACATTTTAAAGGTTAGAGCTTAATGATTTATTAATTGCACAGTGTTTTTGTAATTTTAAGAAAACAATGCTACAAAAAAAGTATAAATTCGTTTCTGCGAAACGAAATATTAGACAACTACAATTGCTTACGCGGGAAAAGTTTCTGTCACAGCAAACGAAATTTCAGTTCCGTTAACCGAGTACTGTAGTTGTCTAAAATTCGCGAACGAATATTTTCTTTGCGTGTACCTGTATTTTTTTACGCCGAGTGGAATGATAACTTTATTTGTCTACAAAATATCCTGGAAAGTTAAAGTAATTGAAGTTATAAAAATAAATTTGAATCGGATTCAGACGGTCTACTAACCTTTTTGGGAAAATCATCAGAAATGACTAACATATATTAAGAACCACCATTTTTAAACATCCAACCTTTTTTAATCCAAGTACTGCACTGCGCAATTGTAATGTAATTTTAATCAAAAAACACAAAAGTAATAAAAGTCACAAAAGATGGAGAAAAGTGAGAACATCGATAAATATTAAAAAGTAAAAAATAATGGTCAGAGCTTCACATTATCTGGTGAAGAATACGAGGTTAGATCGAATCTGCTAGTGATTATGAGTCGATAGATTTACATAGAGGGGTCTAGCGTAAGTACAAGGGTGAGTCAATAAGTCCGTAACTTTTTGAATTTCCCGCCGCTTAACTGAAATGGCATCATTGCTCTGTTAGCTCACTCCTGCCAAAATTTTAATAAGCTGAGTCATATAGTTGGTTTCCGACAGCCATTGATAGCAAGAAATGTCATTTGAGAAGAAAAACGAACCTCCATTCCAAAGTATGCTAGAGGCGATGAAATTTTCTGAAATTTTTAAAATCTGTATGGAACTTCATTATAAAGCTAATCGATAGACCTTTTTGTTTTGCGCATAACTTTTGACGTATAAACACCAAATTTTGAGTGCATATTAATTGGATTATTTAGAATTTTAATATGCAGTGTACATCAACACATGCTAAGTTGACTTAGCATACTTTGGAATGAAAGTATCGAAATGGAAAAAGTGAATTTCGTGTGCTGATGAAACATAATTTTTTTACGTAAAAAGGCCATCGCCGAAACCAAAGCATGACTGATAAAAACTATGGCGACTCTGCACCATCAATTTCATTGGTTAAAAAGTGGTTAACTAAGTTCCGTTGTGGTCGTATGAGGCTCTATGAAATAACCCCCCAAACCGAAAATGAAATAAGTCCCCAAATTTGGGGACTTATTTCATTATGATATAACTCCCCAATTTCAAAAATGAAATAAATCCCCACATAATGAAATTAGACCCCAAATTTAAAATTAAATAAATCCCCATTTTTGGGGACTTATTTCATAATGAAATAAGACCCAATTTTTAGAGTGAAATAACTCCCCAATATTTTTATTTATTTATTTTTTTTAATAATATAAACAAATTTAAGTATAAATTTGCATATAATGTACTACGGCAACAAGGACAATTATAATTTTGCAAAGTCAGTGAGTAGTTTGTTATCGCGAAATTAGTATAAAATAAAAACATATCTTTTTGTTTTTTTTTTTTGATAAATCATTTTTTGCTCTATAACATAAAGCAATTCACTATTACGTCTCTTGCCGCCAGTAATTATTTTTTCTTTTCGATTTTTACACCTTGAAGTCTTTTAACAAACTGATTTGCTGGTACATATTTACTTAAACAAGTAGTCAATGCTATCAGAATTTCTAATGGTCTATAAATTCGCTCGCAGTTTCAGTATATCATATTATACACGTAAAAGAATCTTTGCTCAGAATTATTAATTAATATTATTATTAATTGAAATTATTATTAATATTTAAAAATATTCCTCCGACTAATTTTAATATTTTGTAACTATAAATTTTCTTTCAGTGCAGCAGATATTCTTTACAGTAATTGCACATGTGGCGAGTACAGTATATTTTATGCATTGAACTCTAATTTTTAATTTTTAAATATATTATTTTAAAAATGAAATAAGTCCCCAAATCGAAAATTGGGGATTTATTTCATTGCAAAAAATGGGGACTTATTTCATTATGAAATAACTCCCCAAAATAAGAACGAAATAACTCCCCAAAAAGTGAAACAAACCCCCAAATTTCGTTGTTGTTGTTTTGTGTAAAATTTTTTGGGGACTTATTTCATTTTCGATTTGGGGGGTTATTTCATTGGGGGGTTATTTCATAGAGCCGTCGTATGACCCCAAATAATGCTAAAGGTTCAGGTCGTCACGATAGAAAGGTCGATAGAGTCAGTGGAATGATTTTTGACGATCGAAGAATGAAATGGGTGATGGCACAGGCACTCAACCGAGCCGGTAGATCACATTTTGCATTAATATTTGGATATGAAAAACGTTTCCGCAATATGGATGCTGCGTTTGCTCACAATCGACCACAAACGCAATCGTGTAACAAACTAGCAGGAGTGTTAGGCGTTATTCAACAGCAATAAGGACGAGTTTCGTAATTGTAGACGAAACGTGGATCCACCACAACACACAAAAGATCAAACAGTATTAAAAGCAGTGGTTTATCGATAAATAAAGTCATATATGTATATAAATAAAGCTAATACAGTCATGACTTAATGACCTTCAAAAGGGTAACACAATCAATGACGAATAGTACTCGTATGCTAACATAATGGGTCGATTTAATGAAGATTTGGGGAAAAACGACCACATTTGGCCAAGAAAAAAGATATTTTTAAGTTATTTAAGTTATCTAAAACATAAATAATTACAACCTAGTAAATTTTTGTCCAGGACATTAAGAATTTAGATAGGAATTTACATTTATAAGGTACTATAAGAACTCGTTAACCGGTTTGGTCTATTCTTGCAGGATTGCTTTAAAATATAAAATGCCAAATTACAGCAGGATCGGTTATACTCCATGGTTTCTAGAATTTGATGAAGTTATGTTTCTTCCGATTTTTTAGGGTGAAGTATAATACAAATCAGTTCATCGAGCTTTATCACTAGTGTATAATTGAACAAAAATTTGATAGGGGGCCCTAGGTTTTTAGGTTTAGGTTAGGGTGGCAGCCGTATTTTTTTTTATACAAGCTCACATAGACCAGTGTAGGTAGGGACCTACACTGGTCTATGTGACCGTGTTACCACGGGCTGAAATGCCCCTCATCGAAACCAACCTGTTTGATATACAAAATTATCGATAGTACGAATATCGGTACTGGAAAGATCTGTTAGGCTGCCTAGAAAGGCCGACCCCAGTATGTCCACTCGTCGTTTACTTGACGACTGGACATACTGGGGTCGGCTGGGGCACTTGCTATGCGGGGCAGTCGCATAGCAAGTGCTCAATGCTCTCCACTTCTTCCTCATCTACACAGCTTCTACAGAAGTCATTAGAGCCAATACCCAATCTTTTGGCGTGTTTGCCGATCAAGCAGTGTCCCGTCAGAACTGATACTAACGTATACAATCTTTGCCTCTCTAGTGCGAGGATATATTTTGATCTTCTCAGGTCATACCTTGACCAGATTTGTCTTGCTACCCTGCAGGTGCCGATTTCTGTCCATCTTTCGTTGGACTGCCGGATTGCCTCTTGCCTAAGCCAAAGCTTGCACGTGGATAGTGGCGCACCAATATATGCAAATTTTTCGTCGTCACTTTCCTAGCAAGTTCATCGGCTTTGCAGTTCCCCGGGATATCCCTATGCTCAGGCACCCATATGAGGTGTATATTAAACTGCTCAGCCATCTCGTTAAGATCTCTGCGGCAGTCGTGGGCTGTTTGTGAATTAGGGATGTCGCCTCCAGGCAATTGATGGCAGCCTGGCTGTCCGAGTAAATGACAACGCCAGTGTTGGTTACTACGTTGCGACCCAGCCACTTCGCTACTTCCCATATTGCAATTATTTCGGCTTGATAGACACCGCAGGTATCTGGTAGTCTGTGAGCTATATCCAATCTAAGCTCTGCAGAGTGTACTCCGAAGCCAAACTTTTCATCAAGCTTCGAACTATCCGTGTAAAAGTGGAGATGTTTTCTATTACCTTGTATTATTCCAACCCATTCATCTCTGGCGGGAATCATTGTGATGTAATTTCTCTCGAAGGTGTACACAGTTGGTATACAGTCCACTCGGTCGGTTACCATAGCACTACACTTTAATATCTTCATGTGACCGTAGTTTTTTTACATCCACGTTGATAGGCAGTTTAATTTTATTGCCGCTTTGGTTGCAACATCTCCCGCCACAATATTAATCGGCAGTATATGGAGTAGGAATTGTAGAGACTCGGTCGCTGTAGTCCTTAAGGTTCCGTTTATGCTCAGGTAGGCTGTTCTCTGAACCTTTGTTAGTAGGTTGGTGATGGTTAGTTTGTCAGTTGCCATCCACCATACAACAATGCCGTATAGCAGTATAGGACTAACTACTGCTATATATATCCAGTGGACGATTTTAGGAGAGAGGCCCCACCGCGACCATACAGCCTTTGTGCAGGAATATAAGGCGACGTTGGCCTTCCTTACACGTTTCAATACGTTAAGTCTAAATAACGGTTTTCTATCTAGAATTATTCCTAAAAATGGGAATAGGATAGGGGGCCCTAAAATGTATAGGTATATATGTACACAGAATACAGATTGGTGGCCTCAACCGAATTTTTGTAGTTCTGTCTACTATCATGCGATTCCCTCAGGACAACCAATATTTTGGTTGTGGTATACTTCTGCTTCCATGTTGACAACAATCATATTTGGTTGCGTCAGCTACGAAAATGGTGGCTAAAATTATCTGTTGTAGTTGCCACAACCAACTGTTTTAAAATATTGGTTGCTCTGACCATTTGTCAGTCATATACTACTGGTAATTTATTAAAAACAGTTTTCAACTATTTTTTTATTTATTTTATTGAACAAAAAACAAAACATTTCATAACAAAATTAAAAATTCCATATTACAAATTCATCACTATTATGAGATGTGGAAATATTTGACACACGTTTTAGTACACGAAAAAAACACAAAACTTTTATGCAAATATCGCTTAACCCTGTGCTTTAAATTTTGTGATTGTTGCTTTTATTTTCAATTTATGTAAAAGATTTTGCACACATATTCTGCATTCCACACATTATTATCCACAGGAGATTATTTCTGATTACCTATATCGTTTGTTTGTCATGTATCAGCAAAAGAACAGCAAGCAATCTTTCGGTAGTATTTCCCAAAATACATTGAATTATTCTAAATTTGGGAAATGATTAGGATAACCAATAAACGATTATTTATAAATAATTTTTCTGTTATAGTAACCAATTATTCGTTGCAATAATAATCTTTGGTCTATTGATACAATTTCTGTTGTCAAGAATAAAACATTGGTTGTCACAACCAAAAAACGATCATATGGTACTATAATAAAAATTTTAAATTGGTTAACACAACTAACTGAGTGTCAATGAAAAAAAACAATCTTAATTCGATTGATACAACCATCGATTTAGTTGCAAGCATTTTCATTTAATCGTATCCATGTTATTATTGTTGTTTCAACCATTTATTTATAAAAACATATACTTTTTGTTGCTAGTACTATTTTTTTATTGTTACAATCGAATTCCAACCAATTACTTTCCTGGGTGTGGAAAATTTACATTAAATCACGAAATTTATATTTTTTTGTATATGCGGGTAGGTTTATATTAAACAAATCATTGTTGTTATGGTAGTTGTTGTAATATGAATGCGGTTCCAAATTTCAAACGAATAAAAAAAAATTACGTTACCACTTTATCTGCTCGAAAACACTGTGCGAATTTGCAATGAGAATAAAGTTTTAAAAAAATCCTACTGCAAGCAATCATATTCATTTGCTGTGCCCCTATTACCGCCCGTCATATTTTCTATGTGGACTACCAAACAACAGTCAACAGCAGTAAGAATATACGGGACATGGGGCGCAAATATTCCAATTACCGTTTTCTTTGCTACAACCTAAAGCAGCAACAGCACTGCGCCGGCTGTAGCACTAACAACAACATCAAACACACATACTCGCATCCACATACACTCAGAGTCCACCCAAATCATTAATCAATTCTGCCGGTTTAATGCAATTAATATCATGTGTTTGCTTTGCTTGATATTCAGTTGTTGATAGAACAAACCAACCAAACGACGAATGAACGAACCAACAACAAAAAACCAAAGGCAAAGTAATTAAAAATAATTAATCACAAACCAGAGCCAGTCTGCCAGCATACTATGCATTCTGCTGCTGCTCTCTCTCGCTCTGTAACCGCTCTCAGTGAGTTGAGTACATGTTGGTGAGGTTGTATACAAAATGAACAAAACACACCACTACTGTTGGTGGCGGCGGGTGGGCAGAGCGGCAACAGATAAAAAACAGCGATAACAACAATTCACCACTTTGCTACTTTTGTTAGATGTACGAACGAAGAAAAAAACAAACAAAAACAGGAATACATACAGCGAGCGAGCAAAAATGTATACAAAACCGACAAACACACGATGAATATTTTAATTATACCAGTTAGTCAGAGCTAATTTAATTAATTGTAGGTATTAAACGGTAAATGTATATACATACCCGATTACTGTGATTCTGAGTAGTCAAGTAGTGCTTAGCTAAGTCTACATACGATACGATAACATGTATGTATCTATAAATATTGATTAATTAAACTTTTGCTTGCCACCAAAAGAATGCCGAACGAAAATGCACATTCACTCGCGTCGTTACGTTTTAAGATCTCCCAACAGACTGACTAAACATTTCGTTGAACTCAACTCAATCAACCATTGCTTGGGCACAGCAGCGGCTGGCCTCTGCCACCGCCTAACTGCGGGACAGAGAGAGAGAGAGCCACTCTGCCGGGTGGTGTTTATACCGGCAAACGGAGAGTACCCTGAGATTTTTGTGCATAGAGCGAACTGGTTTAATTGTACATACAAAATACCAGAATCGACTCGCACAAAACATTCAGGCACACACCAGGCAAAAATACTATACTGGTGTAGTAACAACAACACGACGCATTGATGAATAGTTTAATTGAAAAACGAATGAAAATAAAAACAAACAAAGCCAGCCAGCCGTGTGTAGAGATAACATGGTATGGTTGTTAAATTGGCTGGGCTAGGCAAGGCTGAGGAAGGAGTTGAAGGAATTGAGTGGGGATTGTAGATAGCGGGAATGGAATTTTTGTGTGAGTCTAGTGGTGCTGTTCACAATGCAAAAATTTCAAGGCTGAAGGTACAAAACAAGCATTTCAAGCGACAAATATTTTTATTTCATAGGGTTCCCAACAGTGTTTGTATGATTCTCATGCATTTCTATGCCATTGCATCCAAAAATAAGCAAGTTATAAAAATTTTTGTACTTGGCATTTGGTCCATATCCACTTTTATTTTAATATTTTTTCGTATTTGTATTACATGGACCACAAAAAGGGTCGGTATGGAAGGACACTAATTTACACATTGTGATCGAAAGAACGTAAAATACTGAGTGAAAAATATAGGGCGATAGAAAAATTGAGACATAGAACAAAAATATCGAAATTATTTCCCGTTATTCAGAGTAAAACAAATTTACCCTACCAGTATCTCGAAAAACTAGGCGAGATAGGAAAAAATGATTGCAGATTCTGAAAGAGCATGCTTGGAACCCATATTACCAACTCCTAACTCAAAAAACACAAAAATGGCGTATGGAACAAAATAGCATTAAGCCGACGATGTGGCTAGAATTGTGCAACGACAGACCAGAACCTCTGGTGGGAATTGAACCCACGATTCCTAAAAACCTAAAAACTTTATAAAAAGTTGCTAAATGGAAAAATAAGATATAGCTATAATTTATTTTTTGAAAAAAAAAAAAATTTTGCAAAATTTTATGGGGATTTCGAATTTAAAAAAATTAAGATAAATGAAATTTTAGGCTTTACGAAATTTTCAATAGCTCTTGAACGGCTGATTTTTTGGTTTGAAAGAGGACATAACGGACAATTTTTTAAGGAATTTTGTTTAAAAAATTTTTTCTTCGAAAATTTTTTTAAATTAAGAAAAATTTCGAAAAAAAATTAAACATTTTTTTAAAAAATAATTGCATAATAAATGGTCCTTCAGGATCTCTTTTAAACGACGTAAAATTTGCAAAAGTCGGTTCAGCCGTTCAAATATTTCTTAAAAAATAATTCCATTAAAAATGGATGTTTATGTTCTCTTTCAAACGACGCACAATGGGAAAAAAGGAAAATACGCGCGCATAGTAGTATTTTCTATCTAATGACTATACTGTTAGAGATAGAGTCCTACGGTTAGGACAATATTCAAGAGAATTCTTTGGAGAAGAAATTTGTGTATCCAGATTTTATTTTACTGTTACCGTGTATCGCACAGTGAGACTACAAAAGCGACTTTGTGGAAATTAGTGTAAAAATCGTAATATAGTACCAACTTCAGTGATCTTGATTTTAAATTAAAGCTGATAAAATGTAGTTCAAAATCTATTTGAGTTACTTGATTGTGTTTTGCTGCGTTTTAAATATATAGACCATTGAAGTTTAAACAAATTTTTGTCAACATTGCGTTAAAAGTCTATAAAACAGGGCAATGTTTTTGAAATTGAAACCAAAACAACATAAATAGGATCAAATCGTAGTCTGCAATATTTTTAAAAGCCGAAGTGTTGCACTAATGCGCCTACACAATGGGTCGTCGACTGGTAATAAAAAAAATTTAAATTAAAAAGAGAAAATAATCGGTCCACCCTAATAGACATAAACTGTAGGAGAGTTTAACAATATTTTTATAATTTTTGTAGAAGAAGTAAACAATAAAAATTACACGTATAATCCTAATAATATTAATAAGATCGCTATTTTTGATCGTAGGACTACAAACTTGCAGCCGAACATCTTCCGCTCGTATTTATTATCCGATTTTGCCGAAAATGTAAAATTTTTTTTGACCAAGAAAATCGGTCCATATGTTTCGGAAAATCGGTTCATAGATAGATGTAGCTCACACACATTTTATCTATATTTAATGTACAAAAGGACATATTTAAAGTACAAAAATCTGCCATAATCGCAAAACGTCGCAGATAAACTTGGTACTGTTGGATTCACCACTAAGTCACCTCTCTTCTCTATGTCATATGGTAGTGATCCCACGTGATCCAAAAAAGTTGTATTCCATTTACTGTGGATAATTTTTTTGAAAAACGAAAAAACCTGTATTTTTGCTTTGAAATATCTCTTCAGTTAATGACGCTAAAAATACGTTTTATATGTACACAAAAATTAACATGAATATAACCTTATTATATGTCACAAGTCCGGTCGCATTTCACCAACGAACGAGAATTCTACAAGCATTTTAGTATATACATTTTATCATCGCATTTTATTTGCATTTATTAGTAAAAAAGACAAACTTTGAATGGTCATAACTCGGAATCACCTAGAGATATTTTTATAAAATTTGAAGGTATTTTCATTAAATGTTATCCACAATAAAACAACATTCCCAAAAAACTTATTTTTGAAAATCCTATGAAAGTCGTATTTCATCATATTTTCCCATCGTGCGACGTAAAAATTTCGTAGAACCCGAAAAAGCATTATGTATGCTAAATTTTTAAAAATGCAAATCCCCATAAATTTTTTTATTTTTTGTTTTCAAAATACAAATTAGCAATGTCTTACTTTTCCATTTAGCAACTTGTTATTAAGTTTTTTAGCAAAAATAAATTTCATAGGTTAAATTCTAACTCAATATTGGAAAAAGGGCCAACATTTTGCAATGTTGTTTGATACAAAATCTTCAAAATGAGAACATAAAAGTCGTCTAAATTAATTTTGGAAAACGTCAGTCATAACTCTACCACTTGTCATACTTCAGATTTTTTACTTTTTCAGGCGAAGGAAATGTTTCAGAGACCGATATGTATTAATAATACTATCAGGATATATTTTCAGTAGATATGTTCGTCAAAAATCAGACGAATTTTATAAAAAAAATAGTGACGAGATCGTCAAAAATCTGCAGTCATAAATCTGGCATTTACATACAGATTTGAGCTTCTTCAGGCGAAGGAAATGTTTCAGAGACCTACGTACATTAGGGCGGTTCAGAAAAAATATCTTGGTTGTCCGCATATCAAATGAAATCTTTCTTATTTTGTTTAGTGAATAACCTCGAAATATTTCGCCCATATCTTATGCCGCCAGTGGGCTAGAGCGATATTACATAAACTCTAAAATGCATGTTTTTCTAGCAAATATCGGACATATTTGACTAGGTTTAGGTTAGGGTGGCAGCCGTTTTTTTGTCAGCTCACATAGACATGTTTAGGTCCCTAGTGTTACCACGAGCTATAATCGTGAATAGCTTCAGTTCTATCAGAGCGAGAATCACAATATTGGTACTGTTTTAAGCAGAATGACGATTTCTCTACATATGATAAATGTCGTGCTTTAGTCCAAATAGCTCGATATTTGCTTGAAAAACAAGAATTTTAAAACATAAAATCCATCTTTATGGATTTTTATCATGTGGCAGCGATATTGGTTAGCGATATTGGAATATCTAGTAAACTCCAGAAGTAATATCCCGATTAATTAAACAGGCTGCATTTCCATTCGATTACTACATTACTACAAGGATGATCTACTATAGAGCGATATTACATAAACTCTAAAATGCATGTTTTTCTAGCAAATATCGGACATATTTGACTAGGTTTAGGTTAGGGTGGCAGCCGTTTTTTTGTCAGCTCACATAGACATGTTTAAGTCCCTAGTGTTACCACGAGCTATAATCGTGAATAGCTTCGGTTCTATCAGAGCGAGAATCACAATATTGGTACTATTTTAAGCAGAATGACGATTTCTCTACATATGATAAATGTCGTGCTTTAGTCCAAATAGCTCGATATTTGCTTGAGAAACAAGAATTTTAAAACATAAAATCCATCTTTATGGATTTTTATCATGTGGCAGCGATATTGGTTAGCGATATTGGAATATCTAGTAAACTCCAGAAGTAATATCCCGATTAATTAAACAGGCTGCATTTCCATTCGATTACTACATTACTACAAGGATGATCTACTATATTTATATCAAAATTGGCCCATTAAGATGGTCTGGCAATATTTGAATTTGGTTTCTGCAAAACACTTATTATGAACCAAAGCCTTTAAAAAAATGGGGAAAAAATTCGTAAAAACGGTCCTTTATGTTCTCTTTCAAACGATGTAAGCTTTGTAAAAATTGGTTCAGCCGTTCAAGAGTTTCCAAATTTTTTTGGAAACTTAAATTACTGTGCTTTTAAAATTATGTTCAGATTATTTGTAGCCCCTCAAGTTATCTTGTATGAAATTCGGATTGTACGCAAGTTTTTATTTCTATTCTCACTTTAATGAACGAATTTCTTTAAAAATATTTTACCATATTTATACCCGATAACTTGGGGAAGTGACGCGCAATTCAAAGTCATTCCTTCGTAACTGACAAACTCACCCACAGTCTTCATAGACTTGGTGTTCCCTGTTCTTCACAAACGAGGCTCTGTCGATCGACTATGGACGGTAAGGACAAATTCGTTACTCTACACAGAAAAAAATGTTTACTAACATTAAAGACAGTGGCAATGATTTCGATCCAATGACAAATAATCTTTAAAGTAGGAACATTACACACTTAATATTAAGACAATTTAATAAAAATTAAGCGGAGTTTCTTAATATTATGTAAATTATCTTTAATTTAAGTAAGAAGTGTACTAACATTAAATCCAACTTATCATTGGCTCGAAAACATTGCCGCCATCTTTAACATTTTTTCAGTGTCGAAGCTTATCTGGACGCTTAGGTTTAGGTTAGGGTGGCAGCCGTATTTTTTACAAGCTCACATAGACCAGTTTAGGTCCCTAGTGTTGCCACGGGCTGAAATGCCCCTCATCGAAACCAACCTGTTTGATATATAAATTTATCGATAGTACGAATATCAGTACTGGAAAGATCTGTTAGGCTGCTTAAAAAGGCCGACCCCAGTATGTCCAGTCGTCGTTTACTCAAAGCGGGACAGTCGCAAAGCAAGTGCTCAATGCCCTCCACTTCTTCCTCATCTCCACAGCTTCGGCAGAAGTCATTGGAGTCAATACCCAATCTTTTGGCGTGTTCGTCGATCAAGCAGTGTCCCGTCAGAACTGATACTAACGTAGACAATCTTTGCCTCTCTAGTGCGAGGAGATATTTTGATCTTCTCAGGTCATACCTTGGCCAGATTTGTCTAGCTACTCTGCAGGTGCCGATATCTGTCCATCTTTCGTTGGACTGCCTGATTGCCTCTTGCCTAAGCCAAAGCTTGCACGTGGATAGTGGCACACCAATATAAGAAAATTTTTGGAGAATTTGTAATGTCGTCCCTTTCCTAGCAAGTTCATCGGTTTTGCAGTTCCCCGGGATATCCCTATGCCCAGGCACCCATATGAGGTGCATATTAAACTGCTCAGCCATCTCGTTAAGAGATCTGCGGCAGTCGAGGGCTGTGTGTGAATTTTGGGATGTTGCCTCCAGAGAATTGATGGCAGCCTAGCTGTCCGAGTAAATTACAGCGCCAGTGTTGGTTACTATGTTGCGACTCAGCCACTTGGCTACTTCCCATATTGCCATTATTTCGGCTTGATAGACACTGCATGTATCTGGTAGTCTGTGAGCTATATCCAATCTTAGCTCTGCACAGTGTACTCCGAAGCCAACCTTTTCATCAAGCTTCGAACCATCCGTGTAAAAGTGGAGATGGTTTCTATTACCTGGTATTCTTCCAACCCATTCATCTCTGGCGGGAATCATAGTGATGTAATTTCTCTCGAAGGTGTACACAGTTCGTATATAGTCCACTCGGTCGGTTATCATAGCACTACACTTTGATATCCTCATGTGACCGTTGTTTTTGTACCTCCACATTGATAGGCAGTTTAATCTTATTGCCGCTTTGGTTGCTACTTCTTTCGCCACAATATTAATCGTAGTATATGGAGTAGGTATTGTAGAGACTCGGTCGCAGTAGTCCTTAAGGCTCCGCATATGCTCAGGCAGGCTGTTCTCTGAACCTTTGTTAGTAGGTTGGTGATGATTAGTTTGTCAGTTGCCGTCCACCATACCACAATGCCATATAGCAGTATAGGACGAACTACTGCTATATATACCCAGTGGACGATTTTAGGAGAGAGGCCCACCGCGACCCTACAGCCTTTTTGCAGGAATATAAGGCGACGTTAGCCTTCCTTACACGTTCCAATACGTTAAGTCTAAATAACAGTTTTCTATCTAGAATTATTCCTAAAAATTTTGCACTTTCAGAAAAGACTAGATCTGTTCCATTTATCCGAGGTGGAGGGTCCACATGTGGGACTTTATTCATCCTAGTTAAAAGAACCAATTCTGCCTTGTTTGGGTTTACACCCAAACCGCTGTTTCTGGCCCATCTAGCAAATTTGTTCAGAGCCACCTGTATAATGTCTCGGAGGACGTTTTCGAATTTGCCACTCACTGCGATTGCAACGTCGTCCGCATATGCCACGACCTTGCAGCCACAACGTTCTAGATCTAGCAGGATTTCATTCACAGTAGAAGTACTCCTCCTTGTGGGGCCCCTCTGTTTACAAACCTTGGTAGAGTTGTGGACCCAAGACATGCTGTTATTCGTCTTCTGTTGAGCAGACTTTGAATTAGTCTAATGAAACTAGAGTTAACTGGACGCTTAGTCGGCAGCCCTGACATCAGAATTGAACGCAGTGGACTAATCACCCATCCTTCTTAAACATAAACGAATAACAAAACCGATTGCGGCCCTATGCTCGTCCAGGGAACTATGGGACGGTATGTATACCCTGCAAGACACTGCGTTTTATTTTTATTTGTTTAATATATTCGTATACTTATTACACAGATAAAACCCTACGTCTTCAATGTTATCCCTACATATATACACACCACATAATAATAATAATATGGTAACCCTTTTCTATCTCTTCCCATTTCAGTTCCCGTAATAATTCCATTCGAAATGAGACACTTTCGCGTCGCGGATACTATTTGTTTATAATTAAAGCATTTTAAGTGATAAAATTGTTAAAAAAGTTAGAGAAAAACATAGTTCAGTGATTCACGCAAACCAAACAATTAAAATGCAACAAGAAAGTGAAGTAAATTTAACAAAATTAGGTGATAACAATTAAGCAAATTTGTTTGCCGGCATGAGCTATTGGTGGTGATATGTACTCGTACAAGATCATGGCTGTGGTGAATTAAAGAAATAAATGTAAACAAACAATTGGTGCATGTTGTCTCGTGGTGGGGGGAGTTGGGTTTACAACTAAAAGAGTGGTGGTGTTGTTGTTAGATGTGCGTACTAGAGAAAAATATGCAGAAGTAAAGGCCGGGTTAGGCATACGTAACCGTAATTTATCTTTAAGTTAAAAATAATGTTTATAAATTTGTGTTTTTAAATCTGTGCAGGATTTACAATAAAAGTAATCAAGAAAATATCGTCGGATAAGAAGATGGGGTGGACGTCCTATAAACAATGACTGGGCGAAAGCCGGACACTAGAATGCCTATGGCAGTTTTTAATTTGTTATTAATATTAATAAAATATGAGTTAACTACGCCAAAGCAACGGATTAGACCGGCAGAGAGACTAGGAATAACACCACTGTATGTCAAATATTGCTTTATCCTATGATTCCAAGATGGGAAATATTAACATTCTATTCATTAAAATTTTAGATATTTGGGTCACGGTTGTTCCATACAATCGATTGCATGGAGTCACAAGCTGGGGAAAACAACAATTCGAAATATTATTTTAGAATGCAGTGAAGTTTTGTGGCGCTTGCTTTCGCCGATTTATTTAAGTGAACAAACTACATAGCAGTACAAACACATTGCCAATGATTTTCAACGATAGTGGGATATGCCCAATTGTGTGGGAATCTGTGATGCTAACTATACATTCATATTAGTTAATGCTGGAAGTTATGGCAGCCAACACGATGGGGGTATGTCCATTAAACTTACATTTATTTATAATCTATTTTAATACAACAATTTCCATTTCTTAATTTAAATTAAATACAGCTATATTCCAGTACTCTCCGTTTGGCCAATCAGTTATTTTAGGTCAGCATCCTCTTAAGCCTTACCTCATTTTATTATTGGCGATGCAGCGTTTCCCCTGAGGAATATCCTTGGTCTAAGTCAACAACTTTAGACGAGCTCAGAGACAACATCCAACGCGAAATTGCCAACGTTCCGGTCGAAATGTGTCCAAGAGTGGTTGAAAATTGGGTCCAAAGATCGCTGTTGACGGGCTCGTGGTGGCCATATGACCGAAATTGAATTTCATTCTTAACATGTAACATTTGTAATACACCTGGAATAAATTTGAACTCTATATCTTAAATATTCTGTGTTTTATTAATATATGAAATTCTTATGTCCTTAATGGAAAAGCCTTTACTTATGTCTATTTCCATTGAAGAGGGACTCAGGCAAATCCAATCCAATCTCTATCTATAAATAAGTCCACGTTTGTCAAATTATATTGCTGTCAAATTAACCCACAATGAAGAAGATTGGCGCAATGATTGTCTCGTACTGTCGTCAAAAGAATCATGAAGCAGATTATAAATTTAATTTTAAATGTAGTCAGCCGCGATCTTCATTAAACTCACCTGCAACGCCCAGCTCCTTGCCAATTTGCTTCCGTGCTTCTCGCATTTTTCCGATATCCTATATGCTGGATTATATTTATTGTATAAATATTCGTGCGACTGCACCAATGCAATCAATTATTCGTCTTTCATGTTTATTTGCACTTTTAAACAACAAATAATTAATAAATTATTTTCTTTACTTTTCTCGGTGAACATACAATTGTAATTGTAAACAACATGTATATCAGCTGTTGTCAAATTGTACGTAAACGGAACGTCCAATTCTGATTTCAACAGATTCAGTCGTCCGTTTACGTTTCGTTTCCGTTGGCTAATCGTTTACACTGATTTCCATATGACAGATTGAATCAGCTGATCCGTTACGCTACGGGGGCGTTACGGTTAAGTTTGCCTAACTGGGCCTTAAATGAGCGAATAAATTGTAAATGAATAAAGGACAATAACAAAACATCCGATGTGCAGCAGCGGAAGCGGTGTCGTTTAGAAGGTGAGTTTATTTTGTTTTCTTTTTACAATTGTGTGTATTTATACAAAACATACGACTCAAACTTATTGGTACTATTGTAGTCGTAAAAGGTGGAGTAATTTTTATATTTATAGTATGTAATAGCAATTAAATTTAATTACGATACTTGTGGTTAGATGTTATGTTTTCCAGAATTTTTTCCCGACCTAATATAGTACTTAAAAACGTAAAATAGTGGTATGTTACACTATGCAACAAAAAAATTTTATGTTAGATAAACAAACATATTTTGATAACTTCAAATAAGATGATTTTTAAGAAAGTTGTTTTCTTATATTGAAAACAACAAAAACGATCTTGAGCTAGATAAGTGCAAAATCAAATATGTAATAAGATGATAATTTAGTGGCGTGTTACCGAGTTATCGGACTTTAAAGAAAATAAAAATATTGCATTTTGTAAAATGGCTCAATATGAAAAAATGGAAAAAATTATTTTTTGATAACTACCTTAGGTACCGAAATTGAAAAAATAAATATTTAACTTTACTGTTTTAAACACATAAACTTTATCGAATATATAATTATGAAAGTTATCGATTACTAAGGCAGTTTCCGATAACGAAAAAAAGTTATAGATTTTTTTCTAATTTTTCATTTTGAGCCAAATGGAACGAAAAAAAGATTTTTTAAACTATATTTCGATACTATATATCGAAAAGAAGGCGACGCCTCGGATTTTTCGATTACTAAATTGTTTGAAAATGTACTTGGCCAGTGCAGTATAAGGATTATATGTACCTAGGTATATTTTTGTGTCTAGCCTGCTTCAAAACTTTCCATATATGTATAATATACTCCCTCGAGCACATCTTCGATTAATTTTGTTATCGAAATTTAAAACCATTATTCACATGTTAAATCTGGCGTTTTCTTTCTTCAATAAATTGGTAAAGAAAACATTGTAATGACATCAACCAACCATCATCATAGCATACAATTTCGATAACAAATATTTTTATCGATATTTTATAAATTTAAAGAAAACGCTATATTATATGACACTATTTACCATGCAAATCGTGGCTTTGAATTTCGATAACAAAATTTATCGAAAATTAATTAGTTTAGTCTATGAAGAAAATTTTTTCTTTTAATTTTACTCTGTCGAAAGACAATTTCTATAACTATTTTTATCGAATTTCTATTCGAATGTTTGTATGTTTATCAAAGAAGAAGATCGCTTCTTCTATTATTTTAAAGAAAACGCTTTAATGCTATGACTAGGTTTTCAGTGAAAATCTTGGAGTCGAATTTCGATAACTACATTTATCGGAAATTTCTTTGTTCAGTTTGTGCGGTATGCAGACGATTTTTTCCGTTTTTCATGTTACTATAAGTCGTTGATTGTTTTATTATTTTTATCCAATTAAGATTAAATTAGGTAATTATATAGATAATTATATGGTATGTTATTACCACAGTAGTGGATACTAAAAGTAAAAAATAATAATTAAAAACATTTTAAAAATACGAGTATAAATAAAATCCTTTGAATAAATTTCGAATTATTTTCATGAAGGTTGCCTCATCATGAAAAAGAGAAGTCATATTTGAAGAAAATCCATGGCAAAAGAAATAAAGTATAGCCATTTTATTAAAGCTACCCAAACCAAGTCTAAAATTTCCCCCACTGTGCATTTCTGCTTTTCTTTTCAATAGTCTCCATTTGATTTTAAGTTGGTCGTGTCGTTGCTGTTATTATTTTGTATTATTCATTAATTTGATTGTGAGGTTGGTCGGCATTTGTTGTTGATTCTTCGATACATGTTTCTGTGGTTCAATTTTATTTGATTGTCGGTTATTGTGGATGTTGCGGAATTCTTGGCATTACTGATTGAGTCTGAAGTTTGATTAATTTTTAAATGCATTTGCCACATACCAATAAGGAAATGTACATTAAGACGGCTCAATACATATACAATACAATGGCTACATAAATAAGTCCAATATTACCTTTTGCGTCTAAAAATAAAAATAATTCACTGAGCACTTCTTTGAAATTTTATAAATAAAGACTTCACGATATATATAAGGATGTTGAGGGTGTACAGCATAAACAGAGCAAGTCTATTTTGATTTATTGTTTTTATCGAAATTTCAGATCAACTTTTTAAATATTTATCGCCATGTTATTAAATGTTGTCATTACTAATTTATAGAAAATTTTCTGTTCCATATTAAATGAAACCCAATGCTGCAATAATATAACCTGATTGTAAAAATCGGGTTGTAGTGTATCCTTAATATCTTCAGCATTCTGCATAAAATGGCCAAGTCCATTTGCGATAAATTTTATTACACGGTAAATCCGATCATACGAGTATCTTTTAAATTATGGAGGAGAAAATCTTCTATAAATTAGTAAAAATACTAATAACATTTTCGGCTTACATTCAAAATTCAAGACCAAGTCCATTTCGATAAATATTTTATGGGAATTTTAATTCGATTTTTTACATATATATCGACTTTTTATTAATTCTTTTCGTTACTAATTTGTAGAAAATTTCTTAATCCATATCAAGTGAAAAAAACCACTTTGAAATAACTTGATTTGACGGGTAAATTGTGATCAATATTGAATCGATAACAAATTTTAGCCAAATTGAATATAGTAATTTTCCAATAACAAAATTTATAGAAATTGGACTAGGTAATTTTCGTACTATTTTTACATCTCATATTTATATTGGAGTATGAACCGATAATTATACAGGTTTTTTCAATTTAAAAATTGTGTAAAGAAAAAATAAAATTATAATAAATTCAGTCAGAATTTATTTTGGTAGGAGACCATATGTTTCAATTCCATTCTGTCTATTGCAAAAAAGTTATAGAAACAAATACAAAAATTGGTAGAGAGTTTTAATTGCTTGGTAGAATTGACTGCAGTTTCGATAGACACCACTCTATCATCTTCAGAATTCAGTAGCAATAGTGTATGTCTTTAACTTTATAATTATATATGTTATCGAAATTCCAATTTTAACATATTTAGCGACATTTTTACTAATTTCTTCTATTTATTAATTTATTAAATATGTCTTCTCTATAAATTCAAGGAAGAATCTGTAATGATATGACAAGATTTATAACGTAACCCATAATTTTATGTTTCGATAACTAAAGGTATCGAAATAGACTTGGCTCGTTTACCCTTTATATCGATATACTATAATTATTACATATTACTAAAAAACATTTTTTCCACACAAAAACAAAAAAAAAAAAAATAGATTTCATCATCGCTTTAGATTTTTTGAGAAATATTTTATTTATTTTCTTTTATCGAATTGTTAATCATGATCCTCCCTAATGTTTTCATTCGAAAGTTTTGTGGCTGCTTTTTAATCTTATATACAATATTGATTGGCATCGACATCGTAACAGTGTTAATTATTTATATACTACGTTTGTTGTTTTATCAATCAAAGTTTATAGAAGTAATTAATTTTTAAGAGATATTTATTTTAAAAATGGTTTATTTGCTTGTGGTGTATTACTTTCATCGTTTCGTTTGTAATATGAAATTGAATTCATGTTCATATAATTGTGAACATATGGAGAGTTTTCGGGACTATTTCGATAAGAAAGGTCGATATTTCCAAAAAATACATGATTTTCTAATCAATTTATTAAAAACTCTATATAACTCTAACAGTATAAGTATGTGATTCCACGTATTTTGTAAATTATGGCTAAAACTATCGATGATAAACCAAAGCTTGATAACTGAGGAAATTTATTTTCGACAAATTGTGTTATCGAAATTGAAATCCAAACCAAAGTTAAATTTTGTAAACTGACGAAGTGCATTACTTTGTTCAAGTAAATTTTTTTGTTCGAAATTTTAATATGAATTTTTACATATTTATCGAAATTTTTATAATTTTTTTTTTGGTAATTTATAAAAGATATCCTTCTCTATACATTTTAAGAAAATTTGGTAATGATATAATTTAAATTATCGCGCTTTTAAATGTCGATAACAAAATTTATCGAAACTGATCAGTTTTATGAGGTGTAGTAAACTGATGAATTTATTTGTGACGGAAAACAAGAGTAGCAAATACAATTTACTGATTTTTTTAAATTATAGTTTTTTAAAAATTGTATTCCTAAATGTTGTTACACTTTTTTCCATGTGGAAAACAGAACATGTCAATTTCGATACTTGTTTAATTTTATTATATTTTCCCTCTGGAATTTGTAAAACTTTCTTTTATATTAATTAAACGAAAATGTTGTGGTGATATGACCGGATTTACGATGTACATATGCTTTTCTATTACGATTAAAAAAATTATCTAAAACGTTTATTTAGTTTTGCACTTACATTACAGCATAATCTGACCAATTTTATTTCGATAATTAATTTTTATCGAGATCTCAAGAATTATCGTACGTTAAAGTTGGGAAAAATCGGAAAGATTGGATCTTTTGTAGAATGAACTCAATATGAAATACCAGTTTACAATTCAATATGAAATACAATGATACCCATAAAGATATTTGCTACACAATTAGAAAAATAAATACCTCTGTAGTTACTCGCTATATTCTGACCCCCCTTCTTTGGGATTTGGGATTGGGAAGATCACACAATCAATCATCGATTTATCTCTTTAAGCCTTTTCAAATACAGAAGTAAAGACTTTAGTAATTTCTTAAGGAAACAAAATGGGTGCATTCTTGAAGAATTCATAAGGAACTCTATCAATTCCAGACGCTTTATTCTCTTTTGTATTTTTAAGTTAAAAAAATCGATTACTTTCGTGTTTTCGAAATGTCTTAAAAATAATAGGACAAATTAAATAAGCTTTTGCTAAAACTGGCGTAGTTATGGAGATTTCTAATAACAATCCAAAACAATTTGAATGGCAAACTCGATTCAAAATAATTTTCGTGCTATCGAATTTTCTTTAAAATAATTTTTGATCATTTTGTTATCGAAATTTAAAATCATGATCCGAGGACCCTAAAATCATATTTGAGAGAAATATTATTTAATTTTTATAGAAAATTTCGTCGAAATTTATTTATTTTTTTTCATGTTTTATTTGCGATCTATTTAAATACAAAATATTAAGCTAATTTATTGATATCTTACAGCTAACAGAGTCGTTAAGATCCAATGAACTTAACAAAATTTAAAATATTTCATTGTTAAAATAAGATTATATACATATATATATATTTATTTACAATATTAACATAAAAAAGGGAGATCTAGTATGTGAATTCTCTTTAATCTTCTTACTTCGTTGCTGTCATCTAATAAATTTATGGCTAGGATTACTTAGTCTATTGAGGTATTTAGTACTAAACCGTGCTATTTCATCTCTTACTTTAGGGATTCGAAGATCATTATGAATACAGCTATTTTTGACAAACCAAGGCGCGTTGGATAATAATCTAAGGTTTTTAGATTGATATTTTTGTAAAATTTCAATATTTGATGAACTTGATGTACCCTATAGTTCAATGCCATATGACCATACTGGCTTTAAAGTTGTTTTATATAGAGTTACTTTATTTTCGAGACTGAGTTGCGATTTCGGGCCAATAAAATTAAATGTAAATTATTATAAAACTAAAATTTTCACAAATTTTCATACAAAATTTAAATCTCACAACATTTTCAAAAAAAAAAATTAATTCCCGCAAAATTTTAAAATTAAATTTCGACTAAATTTTCAATAAAAATTAAATTTCCACGAAAATTTTTTTAAAAATTTTAAAACAAAATCAAATTTCGACTTTCTTTAAAAATGAACTTTCCACGAAATTTTTTATAAAAATTGAACTTCAACCAAATTTTCTATAAAAATTAAATTTTGTTGAATTTTTTTGTATAAAAATTAAATCTCAAAATGAAATTTCGACGAAATTTACAATAAAAAAAAATTTTGACAAAATTTTCAATAACAATGAAAACAAGAACAATTTTATAACAAAAAATAATTTTCGATGTAATTTTCAATAAAAATTAAATTTCGACGCAATTTTCTATTCAAGTTAAATTTTCTACAAAAATTAAATTCCGACGAAATTTTCGACGTAGTTTTCTTAAAAATGAAATTTCCACTACTAAATTTTCTATAAAACTGGAATTTCGACAAAATTTTCTAAAAATAAAAAGTTGCGAAAAATTAAATTCCGACGAAATTTTCGACGTAGTTTTCTTAAAAATAAAATTTCCACGAATTTTTCTATATAAATGAAATTTCTACTAAATTTTCTATAAAACTGGAATTCGACTAAATTTTCTGAACATAAAAAGTTGCGAAAACATTTCTTTACAAAAATTTAATACCGACGAAATTTTCGACGTAGTTTTCTTGAAAATTAAATTTCGAAGAATTTTTCTATAAAAATGAAATTTCTACTAAATTTTCTATAAAACCGGAATTTCGACAAAATTTTCTGAAAATAAAAAGTTGCGAAAACATTTCTTTAAAAATTAATTTTCGACTAAATTTTCTATAAAAATTAATTTTCAACGAAATTTTTTATAAAAATTAAATATCGATGAAATTTTCTATAAAAATGAAATTTCGACAAAATTTTCTATAAAAATAGAATTTCGATGTAATTTAATTTTTTTCTATAAAAATGAAGTTCGTACGAAATTTTCTATAAAAATTAAATTTCGACGACTTTTTGTTGCAAAAAAAGTAAACTTTATTAAATCTCAAAATAAACTTTCTAATTTATAATGAATCGAAAAGAAATTTCGGGCAAATTTTCAATAAAAATGAAATGGAGACGAATTTTATAACAAAAAATAATTTTGGATGTAATTTTCAATAAAATGTAAATTTCGACGAAGTTTTCTATAAAAAATAAATTTCGGCGGAAATGTTCTATAGAATGAAATTACGACAAATTATTATATAAATTTTAAAATAAAATTAAATGTAAATTATTATAAAACTGAAATTTTCACGAATTTTCATACAAAATTTAAATCTCACAACATTTTCAAAAAAAATGAAGTCCCGCAAAATTTTAAAATGAAACTTCGACGAAATTTTCAATGAAAATTAAATTTCCAAGAAATTTTTTTTAAAACTCAATTTCGGCGAAATTTTAAAACAAAATCAAATTTCGAAGAGACTTTCTTTAAAAATGAACTTTCCACGAAATTTTTTATAAAAATTGAACTTCAACCAAATTTTCTATAAAAATTTAATTTTGTTGAATTTTTTTGTATAAAAATTAAATCTCAAAATGAAATTTCGACGAAATTTACAATAAAAAAATATTTCGACAAAATTTTCGATAAAAATGAAATGGAGACGAATTTTATAACAAAAAATAATTTTGGATGTAATTTTCAATAAAATTTAAATTTTGACGAAGTTTTCTATAAAAATTAAATTTCGGCGGAAATGTTCTATAGAATGAAATAACGACAAATTATTATATAAATTGAAAAAAAAATAAATTTCCACAAATTTTACAAATAAAATGTTCAGTAAAAATGAAATTTCCATGAAAATTTTAAAAAAAATGAAATTTCGACGAAATTTTTGATAAAAATGAAATTTCTAGAAAAATTAAATTGACGAAAAAAAAGATGATGAAATCTTAAAAATTAAGTCTCAAAATGAAATTTCTATGAAATATTAAAATTTCAGGAACATTTTTATAAAATAAAAAAAAAGAAAAGAAAATCGTAAAAATTTAATTTTATTAAATCTCAAAATGAAATGTTGACCAGATCTTCAATAAAAAGAAATGAATGCTAATTTTATATATAGAAGAAAAATAAATTTTCGATGTAATATATTATAAAATCTTTATTTCGACCTGTTTTCTATAATAATGAAATGTATAAAAAATTTTCTATAAAATTTCTATAAATATGAAATTTCGACGAAATTTTCTGTATAAATACAATCTCGATAAAATTTTCTGTAAAAATAAAATTTCGATGAAATTTTCTGAAAAAATGATATGAACTATCGATATCTCGCTTAGTTAACGTGTTATGGTATGTTAAAATTTAAAAATATCTAAAGATTGCTTTTTTTTAAGAACGAGCTCAATATGAAAATATATATAATTTGTCAATAACTTAATTAACGAAAATTAAAAAATCGATGTTATACTTGTTTATTACTTAGTTGTTATTATTTTTGGTATTCGACCTTTGTACTTTATTAAGTTTTTGTAAAAAAGTTTATTACTTTTGAGCTCATTAGAGTGAAAAACAATTGTCAAAAATCATGTAACATTTTCCGACAACTTTCATATTATCGATGTCTCTTACAATTAGGCTGTAATATAAAAATTCCAACTGAAATTTCGATAAAACATATTTATCGAAAAGGTCTTATTTATTATACCCTAGTAATGGTAATGTTGTGTAAAACAACAATAGTCCATCATTCTTTTATCTACAAATTATTTTCAAATTTTTCCCAAAAAAAAAAAATTAAGTGGAAATTTTTTGTTTTTCCATCATTGATTTATATTTGTCGCGTCATATTGCTATAGACTTCATTTATTCCTCCTCATGGTCTATTCTTAATAAATTTCCTCCTCATCCATCACATCACATCGCATCACGTCACATAAATGCAAAACGGTGTGGAGTTCATTTGCCTGGCATTCGAAGGTGTCACGTAAATCGTTTGCTACGAAATCTAATCATAAGTAGAATTTGATTTAGATTTGTTGTTGACACATTCGCAACTTTATCGCAACACAGCCGTGTGGCAAAGGTGTTGGCGCAGAAAATGGAATGTATTCTTTATGAATTTCTGTGGGCGATGGATGATTTTGTGAATGCACGGCAGCATCTCGAATCCAGCCGTGTGGCATGTGCAAATTTTCATCGCATTGTTGAGATGACGAAGACGTTGAGCAAATTTGATTTGCATAATTAGATTTGAACATGGAGGCGCTGACTGACTGAATGACGCGAAGAAGACGCCACGCCACGCACGTGCCTCAAATTTATATTTATATGCCTTTTTCGCCGAGGATTATTTGTTTTTCGACAAAATTAAATATTTATATTATCGTGAAATGTGGTGCAGTCGAGGATTATTAATTTCATCCATTTTGGTTTATTGAAATATTTTTTCTTATTTCTTTGGAAAAATAAGTTGCGAAGGAGCAGGTGATTCAATTGGGATTTGTTGTGGGGAAATGTGGGGTTTTAATATGCATAAATAAATTGATTGATGTACTTCAACGGTAATTCGAAGAATAGCAATTTCAATGAAAAGGCACCATTTGAAATTCCGAAAATATTAATTAACATACACAAATTGATTTGGCAATGCTATAGGACGTAAATTGAAAAATATGCCAATAGAAATTGTAAAAATTCTAAAAAAAGTAAATTTTGAAATTCCGAAAACATTAATTAACATACAAAAACTGATGTGGCAATAAGACGTATGAAATTAAAAAATGCAATTTATTAAATGTAAAATATTAATATGCCACTAGATATTATAAAAATTCTCGATTCCCACCAGAGGCTCTGGTCTGTCGCTGCAAAAATTTAGCCATATGGTCTTTGTAACCCGGCCTTTCCCTGGACCTTATAATTAGAATATAAATTTACTTTGTATTGTAATTCATATAAATAAATAAATAAATAATAATAATTCTCTTTGAAATTAAAAAATGCAATTTATTATATGTACAATTTTAATAATACAATTAAAATTTTAACAATTAACGTTCTTACAAAAATTCAGTTTATTTAATATAAAATAAAAAAAATTTCATATCCCATTTTTGCATCTCAAAATGTAAATTTTTTGGCCTACCATTTGCATTTCACCTAAATGTGACAATAATTTCCGCTTGACAACAAAATCTCTCAAAGGGGCCGGATTGGAGATTCCCCCATATAAATTGCATTCATTGCCTTGTCTACTGGCAATTGCTTACTTCCCCTATTTCCTTTCTCTTGGCCTTTCATCAACCCCCAAACCATATCCGGCTATTTATTTCTTATGCTCAATCCTTTTTGGTGTGGAATCCTAAAGAAGCAAAAAAAAAACGGAACATGAAAACGCCAAGAACCAAATGCATCAAAATACCGCAACCATTTTTCCCCAGTTTTTTTTTTTGTTTGTTCTTTCTACAGGTTAAGATGAGTGCCTCGCTGCGGAAGAGGCCAGTGAATAGTGAAAATCATCAACCACAAGTGAAAGATTCATGTGAATGTATTGTATGCGGCAGCTGAGCTAATGCCAACGGCGGAAAAAGAATCGTGTTAAATGTTCTCTAAAGACAAGGAAATATTTTCCGGAATATAACAGTAGGGAAACGAAAAAAAAACATCAGACATTGGGGAAACATCAGACTGTGGGAAACTGTCAAAGGAAGACGATTTGGGGGATACCTTACCGACAAAATTTTATTTAAATAAAAAACCAATAGGGATAGACAGAAAGACGGACAGGTTCAACTATACATATAGTACCCTACACTTTCCTAGCAATGCACAAACGGACATCCAGATAATAATTTGGAATGCTTGGTATCGTTTTAGTTAGGAAAGTACTTAACTCCAGCGCCACATCAATGCTTATTCCAAGGAAGTGTCGAAGATTTTGAGCATAATAAAAAAAATAATTTCAATCAAGAAATACAATATGAAGGATCGGTTGTAAAATGTGTCTTCTTGATTATATATAAAAAAATCGGAAGGTTTATATTGAGGATATATAAAACTATTGACCAATTTGGAACGTAGGAATGATTTAGGATAAAATAAAATACAATCTGTCAATTTTCATTGAAATGGAGACTTCTAGAATGTTATGAAGTCAAATCGGTAAGAGTCATAATATGGGAGTCGTATCATAACCTGGACCGATTTGACCCATTTTTTCCACGAGTAGTTAAAAACATAATATAACATAATTTACAAAATTTCAGACGGATCTCTTAAATAGAGAGACTTTTAGAACGTGAAGAATTCAAATCGGAAGGTACAGATATATGGGAGCTAAATAAACTCATGGACGACGGATATAAACCATATTCAATAGCGCTCGTCCTTTACCGCAAGATAGGCTCTGTGCAAAATTTCGTACACTCTGAAAAAAAAATCACCTCCGTAGTATCCCAAACATAATTTGCTTGAAACATACATTTATTTAGGGTACACTCCGAATACACTCAGTACATGAGAAAAACTTTAAAGCGTTTTTACCACAAACCACGATTTCAAAGTCGGTTTCCATCACAACTTCAAAATTACTGATCTTCAACTTCAATTTTGATCGTTTTGAAAATTTGAACACTATTTCGGAACATAATTTACGAGGTAACGCGCGAGAGATTTATTATTTTACAATAACAAATTAGCAAAAATCGCGTTTTTCGCTTCATAGTGTTCCAAAAAATTTAAAAATAGAAATTTCGAAAAAATCCTTCCAACGTTATCTGGGAAAAACAATTACTGCTGCCATTGCCATATTTTTTAATATTTCGTCATGAAACTTTTACAAAATACACTTCGAAACTTAGTAAAATATTGATTCTCTGATTATTTCTATGCCACTTAACCGAATCATCTGTAATTCTTCACATACTGATAAAGGCAATTCTTTGGCAATTTTCTTTTTGGCAACTCAGCTGTTTTCGTGTTTTTATCTTTAAACATTGTTTTTTTTATCTTTAAACATTGAATATATAGACCGTTCTATCAACTCAAAAAAAGATTTCATATATTTTTTCTCTGAATTGTATTTTTTTTAATCAAATCGGAAAGCTCTTAAAACATCACTCGTTATCCATCGCATACTGGGGTATTTGGTATCAAAACTGTGGATTGATTCAGACAAGCCTCTCAATTAGAATTTTTTAATTTTTTTTAATTCTTTACAATGTATTAGGTAAAAAAGAAAATAACAATATCATTAGAAATTTTACTCACAAAATTTTAATGTATGGGTTATTTCATATCAAATGGTTGAACTTTTGAAACCGATGTCTTCTGATCGGGATAAATGTTGCACCAATTGCACCTATTAGGTACTAGTTACGATACAAAAATTCAACAATATCGGTTAAGGACTCTCCTTGTTAGAGGCTGTTCAATTTTGACCTTTTCGTCAAAAGGCCCTTTTTCCATCCATATAACTTCATTTAATTATTAATTTTTGGTCATTATTTATTCGGTTTAAGACCATCTGTTTCAGTTACTTTTTGTCTATTGCAAAAATGTAATATAGCGTGATCCATTTCGAGGTTCCCTCCTTTTTTAAAGAAAAAAAACACAGATAACTCAAATCGAATGGGGAATGTTTATTATCATTTGAAAGATCATTCTTCGGCATTTATTTATTGAAGATTATGTCTATCAAATGTTGGCCGCGGCTACGTCTCAGATGGTCCATCCGTTGAGTCCAATTTTCGATGACTCGTTCGAGCATTTCGACTGATAACTGGCGAATGACACGCTTAATGTTTTGCTTCAAGGCCTGAGTCGAAGCGGGTTTGTCCGCATAAACTTTAGACTTTACATATCCCCACAGGAAAAAGTCTAACGCCGTGATATCACACGATCTTGGTGGCCAATTGACCGTCCCAAAACGTGAAATTATCTGCTCACCGAAGTGTTTTCTCAATAAATACATTGATTGATGCGATGTGTGGGAAGTGGCGCCGTCTTGTTGAAACCAAATGTCGCCGAGATCACGAGCTTCAATTTCAGGCATTAAAGAGTCGGTTGTCATGGCACGATAACGGTCGCCATTGACGGTTACGTTCTCACCGGCATCATTTTTGAAGAAATATGGACCGATGATGCCGGTACGTCGGATCGGGCAGTGGCAAAAAGATAGCTCTTAACGAGAGCTAAAATATTGCTCAAGGATGTCAAGGTCGTGGGTCGACTGGAAAGTGTGTTTATACCCTCACTTTAGTGTGACGAGGGTATATATCATTAGCTACGGAAAAAAGTGTAACACGTCGAAGGAGTGACCCAATATCCCAAGTAAGTTCGGACGAAATCCGTTTTGGGTCATTTTAAGTCGAATGAGCAATGTCCGTCCGTCTGTCTGTCTGTCTGTCTCTGTGTCTGCTGGCTGGTGCGCACGATAACTCTCGAAAGGAGTAACCGATTGACCTCAAATTTGGTATGTGGTAATATTTTTTTCTATCTCCGGCTAAGTTCGAAGATGGGCCATATTGGTCCACTCCTTCTAGTACCTGCCCCACAAAGGGTTAAAATGTTGTGAAATATTGATTCTTTAATAACACTACTTATTCGAATCTTTTGAAATTCCACACATAGTATTAGCTTATTAGTCGCTATCAACTCGAGAAAAATGGACGAAGTCGCCACGTCCATTTTTGGTACCTCCCACACAAATGCACCATTTTACACCTAACGTTAACAGCTTATAACATTAATAACAGTGTTTAAAAATACTTGAAATTTTGTACAGTATTATGCTTTTATATTGCCTACAGTCCAGGGAAAAATGGGTGTTGTTGCCACGCCCCTTTTGGTACCTCCCACACAAAGGTACCTTTTTGCACCAAAAGTTAACAGCTTATAACATTAAAACCTATACACTGGTTGAAATTTTGTAGAGTGTAATGTTTTTATAGTGTCTATAGCCCTGTGAAAAATGGGTGTTATTGCCACGCCCCTTTTTGTACCTCCCACACAAAATGCCCAAATCATAACACAATTTAATGTCTCAAAACGTTTATACCAGTGCACATAAATGCTTATAAGTCGGCACAGTGTAATGAATTTAAAGTATCTAATGTTCAGCGAAAAAAAGGTGTATTTGATAAACCCCTTCTGGCACCTCCCACACAAATTGACAGAATAATTCGAGTAATATTCAATATTACATTACTCACAAAGTGAGGGTATACCTTAGTCGGTTTACCCGACTGAAACTTTCTTACTTGTTTTGGTTTCTTTTTGTTCAAATGAAAGCTGTGGTCTTTGCCTGTAAGAGCTTTTTGGTCTATAGTGCGATTGGACTTGTTTATCCATAAAACCAGTAAGGAAAGACAGAAAGTTCGGCGGGGCCGACTATATAATACCCTACACCTCCCTAACAATGCGAAAATGTGCATTGCGATAAGAATTTGCCAAATTTCGTACAGATCGGATGTAAAATATGGTTTCTGTAGCGTATGCATGTTAAATCGGGTGAAACATACATATATATGGGGCTATATCTAAATCTGAAAGGATTTTCCCCGAATTTAGTAGTGTCCAGTCATGTAATAAGAAAATTCTCTGTGGCCGAATTTCGTACTGATCGGGTATAAAATACGGTTTCTACAGCGCTTAAATGTCAAATCGGGTGTAACATATATATCGGGACTATATCTAAATCTGAAAGGATTTTCCCCGAATTTAGTAGTGTTCATTCATGTAATAAGAAAATTCTCTCTGCCGAATTTCGTACTGATCGGGTATAAAATACGGTTTCTACAGCGCTTAAATGTCAAATCTTCCTTTTATCGCAGAAAATTCTGGCCTTCAAAAAAAATTATTTCAACTTAAATGACAAAGTTTTTGGTTTGCTGGGTTTTGGGACCTTTTCGACTAGAAATTCGTACCATAGAAAATCCAATTTTGTGGTAAAATTTTATGGCCAACATTTTTTGTAGAACATTTCTTCCCTCCCCTCCCCGTTTTATGGGGCGTTTTTTACAATTTGTTAAAATGGGGCCAAAAATTACAGTTATGAGGGGGAGCTAGAGCGTTAATATGTTCCACAAAAATATTGGCCTAAATGTTTTCTATAAAGTTGCTGAACATACGAGTACCCTACACCAAAAAAAATATATTTGTTGCATAATAGTGTAATACTTACATATTTGAGGTACAATGTGTGCTATTTAGGGTGTATTAATATGTTCACAAAAGTTGGTCAGATTTACGTTGGCTACAATTTTGCCAAACATTGTTAGTGAAAAATTACCAGTCTCTGAAAGTTATGCTGAAAAAAGTGAAAAACATTTTTTTTCCTTCACTTCTTCAAAAAAAGTACCGGAAAAAACTTTTTTTTCGCATAAAATTTTAAGAAACTTTGTTCAGCACATTCTTAGCTACATTATTGCCAAATATAGTAAAGCGGTATCACCAAGTCTGAATTAGTTGTTGGACAAAAGCTGATGATACCTCTTTCGAGGGGCCCACTGATTTCCAGAAACTTTGGAAGCCCATAAAAAAATTAGTCGCCAATTTTCCCAAACCGAGTATAGGGTTATACTACCCTTTGGTAGTAGAATCGAACCTATACTGTCAAGTCCGTGTATTTTTCACTGTTGCACTGTGTTATTAGTAAATATTTTAGCTCGGGGAGAGGGTAACATTTTTGGTCCTTTTTTTTTCTTATTTATTCATAGTTCAGTCTGTTAACCCCTTTCAGTCTAAAAAGTAAAAATTTCAAAAATATATTATCGGTTTACCCCCTTTTTCCAATCTCTGAGAGATATTACGAAATTTGTATCTTTTTTGGCGCCTTTCTCATTTCTATCAGAAGTTCCCCTTTTGTTTTTTTTTATCGTCAAAATTCATTAATAACAAAGATAAAATTTTTTTTCGTTACTGGAAGAGAGCTCTTTATTTGGGCCTTTTTATCCCCTTTTTAACCCATATAATATGGAGGTGGGAATATCATTATTACTTCGTCTTTGGGAAAGGCCACCAACCATATATGGTTGGTACAACAGTTCAAGATCTATTGTTAATCACCTTTGGAAGAGGAGGATATATGTTAGTACCGTTTTAACCCAAAAGATACGAAGTGGTAAAATATAGTCCCATAATTTAATCATATTTGTTTTAATCAGGTGAGTAATACCATTTTTGGTCTCAAGTTATCATGCGTAAAAAAGATTCATTTAAGGCACATTTTTCCATATAAGATTCACTTCTTTCTTAAAGAAAACAAGTTTTCTTGCTGTTTAATAAAAATTAATCTTCCAGAGCTATCTTTCTTCTACGGTATTGGGATATTTCTAATTGTTTTTCCAAAAGTAAAAACAAAGGGAATTTTGAAAGCATATGTCATATGGGTTCTTTAGACTATTTTACTTATTCTTCTACTATTTCTTCAACTTGTTCTTAAGAATTGTACTCATTGAAGCCTACATAATAGTACTGTGGTATTCAAAGCTTCATGTTGATATTCCTTAATTGCCTTCTATAGCGTACTTGGCAAATAGTTTCATTTACAAGTAAATCTTTTTTCATGCTCCACAAAAAAAAAAACGACAGCAAGACAAGGCACATCACCAGGTGTCTTTTAAATGTAGCAAATAATGTGATGCTATCCAGGATGTTGATGATGATGCTGCTGCTGCTGCCGATGATGGCATAATGTTTTACTTAAATCTACCGGAAGGATACATGAAATTGTCATTTGCCACTTAAGAGCATATCTGGCACTACGACATTTCTTTGGGAGCATTTTTTTTATGAATGAATAACTCGTTGAGCAATAAACATTAAAAGCATTTCAGTGGCGCAAAAAACATTTTTTTTGGCGAAAATGCCACTGTTCTCTTTTGCCCCTCCAAAAATTTGTGAAATGTTTTTAAATTTCTCGTGGGAAACTTTTCAAGATTGTTGCAATAAATCAAAATTTGTTATTTTTACATTTTAATTTTACTAATGATATTGTTTTGCTGTGCAAAACATTATGTTTAAAACATTTTAGATGTTTTTATCTCCTCGCCACCCCTTGCTGAAGCTGTGATGCAACAATTCGATGCAATTTAGCATTCGATGCAAAGAAGTGAATGTGATTCCGTGCTGCCTTCAAGGGTGGGCTGGCTGCTCCTGCTGAGCTCCTTCATGAGTTTGGGTGTAAATGAGAGTTTGCTGCTGAAAGCTTATGGGGTTTCTACATCCAACAAATTGCTTGCAGTTTATTGTCATTCGTCTTGTGATGCACAGTATCATTTTGCCTTCTTCCTTTACTTGTGTAAAAAGTCTTTTGACTTCTGCTATTTCACATCGCAAGTTGTTAGGAATGAGAGTAAGCAGCGAATTTTGGAAACTCTATAGCTACACAAAAAGATACAGAAGTTGTTTTAGAAATATGACCTTAAATGGTCCCTTCTGGGATCTTTTTACAGGATAGAATTGTGCAGTTTTTGAAGTTTTTTTTATGAGACTGAAACACTTTTTTGGCCTTTTCATCTGGTAATAAGAAGAATTTTGCTTATTGGAATTTTTAAATTAAATTAGGAATAGTTTACACAGCGAATGTTATTTTACTTGAGACGGAAAAGGTAGTTTTTGCAATTAATTAGCTTTTGAAATTCTTTCCTTTGAAAAACTACACTCAATGAAATCCGTATATAATGAGACATTAATAATTAAATAGAAAAATGACCTTCGTTAGCTTTGTTTTTGAGACAAAAAATAAAAGAGAGTTTTTAATAAGCATTTGAAATCTTCCTTTTGAGAAAAGACACCCGAAGTAATTCGAATAAAATCTAACATTAATGCTATGACAAATGTCATTGTTTGGATGTAAAATACAGCTTCTATAGGACTAAAGGGCCAAATCGGACGAAACATATATATGGGAGCTATAGCTAAATCTTAACCGATATTCTTCAAATTCGGCAATGTTGGTTCATGGATCAAGAAACTCTACGATTCTAAATTTCAAAACGATTGGATGTAAAATACAGCTTCTATAGGACTAAAGGGCCAAATCGGACGAAACATATATATGGGAGCTATAGCTAAATCTTAACCGATATTCTTCAAATTCGGCAATGTTGGTTCATGGATCAAGAAACTCTACGATTCTAAATTTCAAAACGATTGGATGTAAAATACAGCTTCTATAGGACTAAAGGGCCAAATCGGACGAAACATATATATGGGAGCTATAGCTAAATCTTAACCGATTTTCTTCAAATTCGGCAATGTTGGTTAATGGATCAAGAAACTCTACGATTCTAAATTTCAAAACGATTGGATGTAAAATACAGCTTCTATAGGACTAAATGGCCAAATCGGACGAAAGATATATATGGGAGCTATATCTAAATCTAAACCGATTTCAACTAAATTCAATAGCGATCTTAACAGACAGAGCTTAAATCGACTCAGCTAGTGATTCTGAGTCGATCGGTATACTTTAAGGTGGGTCTAGCTGTGTTATTTTCAGGTGTTACAAACATCTGCCGTGAAACAAACTTATAATACCCTGTACCACAGTGTGGTGTAGGGTATAAAAACCAGTAAGGAAAGACAGAAAGTCCGACAATATAATACCGTACACCACCCTAACAATGCGAAGGCATTTGGAATAATTGGTTTCGTTTCAGTTAACAAAGTACTTAGCTTCAGGTCCTCATCAAGGGCTTAGTTCAAGGAGGAATTGGAGATGTTGATCATAATAAACTAGATCTGAAACGATGATCTTAAAATGGGCAGTATTCTTCATTGTACAAGAATCGAAAGAATCAAAGAGATGGGACTATACATAATCTAAACTGATTTTCATCAATTTGGATCAAAAACCTCATTTCTATGAAATAATATGGAGAACCGACGTAAAATACAGTTTCAATAGCACTTAAATACTAAATAAGAAGGACAATGTATATATATGGCTATATCTAAATCTGAACCGATTATCCTTAATTTAAGTAGTATTAGTTCATAAATTAAGAAACTTATTTCCGACAAATTTGGAATGATCGAGAGTAAAGTACAACTTTTAAGCGCTTTGATACCAAATCGGGAGGAACATATGTGGGCTATATCTTAATCTGAACCGATTTTCTTCGAATTTGCCAATATTCATTCATGTAATAAGAAAACTCTCTCTGTGGCCAATTTCGTACTGATCGGATATAAAAAACGGTTTCTACAGCGCTTAGGGGGATATTTCTAAATCTGAACCGATTTTCCTCAAATTTAGTATTGTCTCTAGGTGTATCAAAAGACTTCTCTCTGTAAATTTTTATTTTTATGTAAGCGTTTATGTGCACTGGTATGTATATTAACGTTATGATCTATTAAGTTTTGATATGATCTCGTCATTTTGTGTGTGAGGTACCAAACGCCCATTTTTTAACAGGGTTATAGGTACTTTAAAAACATTAGACTGCGCAAAATTTTATAGAATTTTCGTGCATTGGTACTCACGCTATAAGCAGTAAACCTTTAGTACAAAATGGTACATTTGTGTGGGAGGTACCAAACGGGGCGTGGTAATAACCACCATTTTCACTGGATTGTAGGTACTATAAAAACATTACTCTGCACAAAATTTCATGTATTTATATGCACTGATATTAATGGGAGGTCCCAAAAGGGGCGTGGCAATAATGCCCATATTTTACAGGTCTGTAGGTACTATAAAACCATTACACTGTACAATTTCAAGTATTTATAAGCACTGGTATTTAAGATATTAGCAGTTAGCTTTTTGTTCCAATATGATCCGTTTGTGTGGAAGTTACCAAAAGGGGCACATTTTTATCCAGGTGATAGCGACAGATAAACTACTACTATGTGTGGAACCCTTTGTGAGGTATCTACCTCAGAACGAGTGGACCCATATAGTCCATATTCCGAAGAAAAAAATATCACATGCCAAATTTGAAGTCAATCCGTTACTCCTTTCGAGAGTTATCGTGCACTCCAACCTGACAGACGGACGGACATTGCTGAAATGACTTAAAATGCCCTAAAATGAATTTCCTCTGTGAATACTTGGGGTCTTAGGCGACTCCTTCGATGTGTTACACTTTTGGCCCGTAGCAAATGATATATACCCTCGTCACACTAAAGTAGGGTATACAAATATTTGTATGTGTTTCAACTATATTTTGTTTGTTAATTTTTTTTGATTTTTTTTTTTCTTTGCAATTTGTTGAAGATTTTCAGTAATTATAATGTAACTTTTGAACCAAAGTTGTCTCTACTTCAAAATCTATACCATCGGTAGAGTACATATGGACCATTTTTTATAAAAAAATTAAGGAAAAAAATAGATCGATTCTGATATATCGCAATTCATATATGTATTTCCGCTTAAAGTGACCAGAATAAACTGTTTTATATTAAATTATTATTGTTTATGAAAAGTACGCGGAAAATGCTTTAAGAAATGATATTTTCTATTATCAGTGTCTTATGGTATGTAGCATTAAAATTGAAAACCATTATTGAGGAAAAAAAAATATTTTTTTTGAACTTTGACCTTGTCCACTGCCTCTAATTTTCATTTAATTTTTTTAATATTATGTGTCATTACTCCCACATACTAGGGTAACATTTTTTGAGAATTTGAGAAAGATCTAATTTTTGACCTGTGACACTTGAGAAAGAACTACACCATATGGGTATTCCCCATATATGGATGTGTTTTTTCCGATTTGGCATCTACGCACAGAACACAGAACCTGTAATTGTGATAATTTGCGGAGATAAGTCCTTTGGACAGTGAAAGGATGTTTCCGAATTTCAAGGAAATCGGTGCATATTTATATACAGTTTCCTTCTGATTTGCCAAGAAGCATTGAACATTGGTAGAGGTAAGTCTCTTGAGAAATCAATAAACACTAATAAATGTGGATTTATATATAGCCCTCAAACTCTTATATAGAAGTGTGTTCCTTCCGATATGGTATTCCATTAAAGTTCATTTAAAAAAAAATCGAGAACCCTTTCTATGTTACAATTATAGTTGTAGGGCAATCAAATGTTTCGCCTTTGATCTTGTTCTCCTCGTCTTATTTTATCCTCTGAAATCCTTACAATTTGTTACTGTTGTTTTACATTTGATGATTTACTGGTAACGAAAGCCAATGGTATTTCAGTGTTTTTTTTTCGTTTGCATTTTTTCTTTTACTTACTACTACTTTTTTTCTTCTTCTGCTCTATTCTTTTAACAAATGATAAATGAAACTTTAGTGGCTTCTGACCCATTTAATGGAATTTCTTTTTAAAATGTTTGCTAAAGTTTCATGAAAATGAGAGAAGGAGGAGGAATAATCGCAGCAAAAAAAAAACCGAACTACTAACAGTGGTTGTGACGTCGCAATCCACTTGCATAAAATTCATTTGGTTAAAAACTCGATATTCATTTTGATGCTCTTTTTGCGAAAAAATCCTCAAAGATGTCAGAAACAACTAAAGTAGCTGTATTGTAGCTGTTTTTTCTTTCTGTTTTTCAAGAAAATACAGAATATTAATTGATGTTGAAGGACTTTTGTTGAAGTCGCTGCCACAAACATGAAACGTATGGATTTTAATTAATTAAAGAGAAAGAAAGAAATTTTCAAGTTTTTTCTGGTGATGTTTTCTAAGAAGTTAGATCATTAATTTTGTGAAAAACTTCGATGTGGATTAGTTTTACTTTGAGGTATTAATGAATTTTCACTTTTGTTTTGAAACTTCAATTTAAGGCATTATTAATAGACAGAGATTTGTAGACTTTTAATATACTCGTAGTCTATCCTTCCAGAATTGCTTTTTATACCCTAGACCACACTGTGGTACAGGATAGATGTTTCACGCAGATGTTTGTAACACCTGAAAATAACACAGCTACCCCACCTTAAAGTATACCGATCGACTCAGAATCACTAGCTGAGACGATTTAACCATGTCTGTCCGTCCGTCTGTCCATGTAAAGTTGTTCGTCGACTACAGGTCGCAATTTCACTCCGATCGTTCTGAAATGCAGTTTAGAGTATTTCGCAGCTGTAAAGATCCCCATTGAATTTGGTTGAAATCGGTTCAGATTTAGATATAGCACCCATATAAATCTTTCGTTCGATTTGGCCCTTTAGTCCTATAGAAGCTCTATTTTACATCCAATCGTTTTGAAATTTAGAATGGTAGAGTTTCTTGATCCATGAACCAACATTGCCGAATTTAAAGAAAATCGGTTAAGATTTAGCTATAGCTCCCATATATATGTTTCGTCCGATTTTGCTCTTTAGTCCTGTAGAAGCTGTATTTTACATCCAATCATTTTGAAATTTAGAATGGTAGAGTTTCTTGATCCATGAACCAACATTGCTGAATTTGAAGAAAATCGGTTAAGATTTAGCTATAGCTCCCATATATATGTTTCGAACGATTTGGCCCTTTAGTCCTATAGAAGCTGTATTTTACATCTAATGCTTTTGAAATTTAGAATGGTAGAGTTTCTTGATCCATGAACCAACACAACCGAATTTGAAGAAAATCGGTTAAGATTTAGCTATAGCTCCCATATATATGTTTCGTCCGATTTGGCCCTTTAGTCCTATAAAAGCTGCATTTTACATCCAATCATTTTGAAATTTAGAATGGTAGAGTTTCTTGATCCATGAACCAACATTGCTGAATTTGAAGAAAATCGGTTAAGATTTAGCTATAGCTCCCATATATATGTTTCGACCGATTTGGCCCTTTAGTTCTATAGAAGCTGTATTTTACATCTAATCCTTTTGAAATTTAGAATGGTAGAGTTTCTTGATCCGTGAACCAACACTACCGAATTTGAAGAAAATCGGTTAAGATTTAGCTATAGCTCCCATATATATGTTTCGTCCGATTTGGCTCTTTAGATCCAATCGTTTTTATACCCTACACCACACTGTGGTACAGGGTATTATTTAAGTATAAAATGTCCCAAAAGTAGATTTATGTAAACAATTTATACATGAATTACAAAATTTATATATCAGAGTTATTCAATATTTCGAGAGTAGTGTAGGGTATTATATAGTCGGCCCCGCCCGACTTTAGCCTTTCCTTACTGGTTTTTGATGTGTAATTATTTCCGACAAAAATAATTTTTTTTTTTGGAAAAATTCTTCTATTTAATTATTCTTTTTCTTACTTTAGTCTTTAAAAATCCCTCTTTATACAAACATAATAATTAAGATGTATTTATCTTCTGCTTTTCTTGGATGTTGTTGTCTTAGGTTCTAAAACCTTTGTTTTCTCTCGTAAATGATTTTATTATTCTTCAACCTCAAATACACAATCTCATATGAATATATGTATGTATGTCGAAGAAGTCAAAAGATAAACATGAAAAACTTTCGGATATCCTGAGATTATTCCTTCCCTTTGGAAGTAAGCCAAATGCACCGACATACAAACGTATTTTTATGACATAATTACGCATTAAAAATCAGATTGTGCATAAAATTCATTGTCTGCAAATGAATGAAATCAAATTAATCATGTGAAAAGTTAAATGACTTTATTTTGGAATACCACAAGAGGAAAGCATATTTTAAAGAGCTACACAGAAGAAAGGAGATAAACCAGAAGCATCTACGGAATTTCTGGGAAATTAATTCATTGTCTCGTAAGAGGAATTTTAAATTATCTAAAGGAGGTAAATAGTTTCAGTTACATATTTGAAACAAAATAATGGTTTTACAGATGTTACAGCCTGATGCCACATAATTTGTATATTACATTAAATAACTATTGTCGAAGGCACAGTAGGTGATCTTCCACTTCATCTTCCCCTAAATTACATTTTGATTCGCCTATTTTCAAAATTGAGACATTGTCTCAGTGAACCGTAGCATTTTTCTTATTTGTGAACTCAGACCGCAACAATTATAATAAAATAATATTCAGTGAGCATCAGAGACCTTTTTTCTGTCCAAAAATCATAAAAAATCAAAGGCTCATTTTTGTGTTTTGTTCAAGAGGTTATCTTTCTTTTTTTAATATATAACTCGTAAAAACAAGCAATTTCCGTCCAAGAATTCTCACTCATTCCTGGAATATATTACCTTCTCTGTCTACTATAAATAACCAAAAAACTATATTTATGTATAAAAGGACCTATTTTCAAAGGGTTTCCTCCTTTGACAAGAACAAAATTAAAAATAAAGCTTTTAAAGATCCTTCCGCTTTCTACAAAAGAGCTTCCAAGATACGTTTTTGTTCATCAAAAAAGCCTACTTTTATTTTCTAAGACAAAGAGCATTGAAATTTGTTTTTCGTTCTAATAAAATATCAGTTGAGGCTCTTGTTTTTAGTCCAAAAAAGGGAGTCTTGAAAATCAGTTTTTATGTCTACGAAAAAGAGCCTCAGAATGCTGCTGATTCCGTTTAACAAGAATAACCTTACAAGTAAATTTTCTGTGTAAAAGGATCTTCAAAGGTCCCCTTTAGATCCTCATTCACTATTGTGAGTTTTTGCACCCGCATGTTGAAGAGACAGAATCACTTCCTGAATCGATTTAGAAATGTCCGTCCATCTGTAGATGTTTTCTCGTAATTACAGTGCATATATTTTATAGTTATTACTTATAAAGTGCATGTAGATTAGACACAAAGAATTTTAGTAAACCGACCCTAAATCCTGGAGAGAATTTCATAATAATGTATATATCCTATATATAACGCCAACTTACTTCAAGAGCAATATAACTCAAAATTGAAAAATGTCAAGATGTGTAACTCTGAGGCCTTATCAAAAAATAAGTAACATTTTCGTTCTAATAAAATATCAGTTGAGGCTCTTGTTTTCAGTCCAAAAAAGACAGTCTTGAAAATCAGTTTTCTGTCTACGAAAAAGAACCTCAGAATGCTGTTGATTCCGTTTAATAAGAATAGCCTTTAAAGTAAATTAATACATACATTAAATGAGCTTCAAAGGCCCCCTTTAGAACCTTAGTGACTATTATGAGTTTGTGCACCCGCATGATAAAGAGACAGAATCACTTCCTGAATCGATTTAGAAATGTCCGTCCAGCTGTAAATGTTTTCTCGTAATTAACGTGCATGTAGCTCCGCCAAGCCTAAATCCTGGGGAATTTCAGAATTAGATATAGATCCTGTTAGACTGCCTAGAAACGCCGACCCCAGTATGTCCAGTCGTCTTTTACTCAAAGTGGGACATTCGCATGGCAAGTGCTTACTGCTCTCCACTTCTTCCTCATCTCCACAGCTTTGGAGTCTATACCCAATCTTTTGGCTTGTTCGCCTATCAAGCAGTGTCCCGCCAGGAGCTGATACTAACGTAGACAATCTTTTCCTCTCTTGTACCTGTATAGTGGCGCACCAATATATGCAAATTCTTCGAGAATTTGTAATGTCATTCCTTTCCCAGCAAGTTCATCAGCTTTGCAGTTCCCCGGGATATCCCTACGCCCAGGCTCACATATGAGCTGTATATTAAACTGCTCAGCCATCTCGTTAAGAGATCTGCGGCAGTCGAGGACAGTTTTTGAATTTAGGGATTATGCCTTCAGAGAATTGATGGCAGCCTTGCTGTCCGAGTAAATGACAACGCCAGTGTTTGTTACTGTGTTGCGACTTAGCCACTTGGCGACTTCCCATATTGCCATTATTTTGGCTTGATAGACACCGCAGGTATGTGGTAGTCTGTGAGTTATATCCAAACTACGTTCTTCACTGTGTACTCCGAAGCCAACCTTTTCATCAAGCTTCGAACCATCCGTATGGAAGTGGAGATGGGTTCTTTTACCTGGTATTCTGCCAACCCATTCATCTCTGGCTGGAATCGTAGTGACGTCATTCCTCTCGAAGGTGTACACAGTTGGTATATAGTCCACTCGGTCGGTTACCATAACACTACACTCTGATATCCTCATGTGACCGTTGTTCCACATTGATAGGCAGTTAAATCTTAGTGCCGCTCTGGTTGCAACTTCCACAATATTAATCGGCAGTATATGGAGTAGGGCTTGTAGAGATTCAGTCGCTGTAGATCTTAAAGTCCCGTTTATGCTCAGGCAGGCAGTTCTCTGAACTTTGATAGCTTTCACTTTTGAAGCTTTTATTCTTTGACATTTGACAAGAAGAAACTACGCCATTACTAAAAATGGAACGATAAACGATTCAACAACGCATTGCAATTATTTAAATTCACTACAAAAATGGTGAAAATCTTGCAGTTACAGTTCCCAAAACTTTTTAGGTCGTCGTGAAGCACCTTGTCGGACCGCAATACAGAAATTGGTGGAAAAATTCGAGCTGTTGGCACAAGTTAGTGATGTGAAGTATAAAACCCGTGCACGTCGCTCAAGGACAACTGAGAATATTGCTGCTGTAGCCCAAAGTGTTGAAGAAAACCCAGGTTTGTCCATTCCTTGTCGTTCTTTAGAATTGGGCATTCCACAAACGTCATTACACCGTATCTTGCATAAAGACTTGGGTCTTAAGGCTTATAAAGTTCAGTTAACACAAGAACTCAAGCCCGCCGATCATCAACAACGACGTGTCTTTGCTGATTGGGTCCTTGAAATGCATGAAAATGATCCGGAATTCCATTGAAAAATCATCTTGACTGATGAGGCCCATTTCCACCTCGGTGGCAAAATTGTAGCATCTGGGGCTCGGAAAACCCATGAGTTATTGTTGAGAAGCCTCTCCATCCTCAACGTGTGACTGCTTGGTGCGGTTTATGGTCCGGCGGGGTCATTGGACCTTACTTTTTCGAAAATGAGGTTGGATCAACAGTTACGGTGAATGGACTGCGCTATCGAGAGATGATTAATGATTTTTTATGGTCAGAGTTAGATGGTATTGATCTGGACAACGTTTACTTTCAACAAGACGGCGCTACGTGCCACACAAGCAACGAAACCATTGCTCTGTTACGGGAAAAGTTTCCGAACCGTGTTATCTCTCGAAGAGGTGATCACAATTGGCCACCGAGATCTTGTGATTTAACACCTTGCGACTTCTTCCTTTGGGGCCACGTGAAAGATAAGGTCTAGGCCAACAGCCCAGCGTCAATTCATGACCTCAAACATAGAATTCGTGAAGCTATCTAGGACATAGGGCAGCGACTTTGCGATTTGGTTATGGAAAATTTCATGAAAAGGATATGGTCCTGTAAGCGTGGTCGTGGTGGCCATTTGGCTGATGATGTTTTTCATTATTAACGGCATACCTTCCTCTTTATTATGAAATAAACATCCGATCATTTATCTCAAAAAATTGCACTATTCTTTGAATACCAAATTAACACCTCTTGTTGGAAAACCCTTTAGGTTGGTGATGGTGAGTTTGTCAGTTGCTGCAGGTAACTTGGGGTTGAAAATGGGCAATGTCCGTCCATATTTTGATATAGCCCCTATATATAGCATCTGTCCGATTTTGCTTTATAACGTTGTAGAGTCCACAACTGTCAACTGATCGCCCTAAAAATGTATAACTGGGATTTATTTATACCTGGAAACCTTCCCACGAACAACGGTAGCCATAGGTCCATGTTTTGACATAGCTCCCATATAAAGGTCCCTCTAGTCCTTTACTTCTTAACGCAAAAAACCACAAATTTCAACGAATCGGGCAGAAATTTGGTAATGGGTCAGAATATTTAATATCGACCTATGTAGTTTATTTTTGGCTAAAATGTTTATAAGCAGTTACAAATAGGTTAATAAGATATCGCTATCATTTTTTTTTAATATTTTATGGGCCTTAATTTTTGAAAGAATTAAAAAAATGAGTTTTTGTATTTTACGAAATTTTTAATTGCTCTCGAACGGCTGAACCGAATTGCTCTCTCCCAAATCCAGAACAGTAAAAAATTTTTGGGAGACTTTGCAAAAATCGATTCAGCCGGTCGAGAGCAATTACAAATTTCGTAAAACAAAAAATAATTTTTATATTTTTTCAAAAATTAAGATACCCATAAAATTTTTTCGAAAAAAATTTTAAAATATATTATAGCGATATCTTACCTATTTGTAACTGTTTATAAACATTTTAGCCAAAAATAAACTACATAGGTATTATGTAGTTTATTTATATAATTTTTTTTATACATACATAGGTAATGAAAAAAATTATGTAATTAATCTCTGAGAGAATTCTCATTGTCAGAGTTATATGGTGAAATTTTTTGGGGAATGATTTTTGTGGAAGGTCTTAACCCTCTAGCTCCCCTATTAATGGGTCAATTTGGCCCTTTTCTAAAAAAATCAAAAAAGTCCTTTCAAAAAGGACACATTAAGTTCTAACATATGCTACGATAATTTTTGCCGGAAAATTTTAGTGGTGGTCGCCAAAGACACCAAAATTGTAGATACGAGTATAGCTCTTTACGCCTAATTAGCAACATTACACGCCAACTTATACAAATAAATAATATAATGTAAATTTAAAGTCGTAATAAATTTAAATATGTTACTAAAATTTTTTTAAGAAATGACGAGAAATATTTGGTAGCATCTTCATAATTAATGTCTGAGAGATTTCTTATTGTCAGAGTTATATAGTGACATTTTATGGGATGATTTTTGTGGAAGATCTTTACCTTCTAGCTCCCCTATTAATGGGTCAATTTGGCCCGTTTTTTCGAAACAAATCAAAAAAGTCATTTCAAAACGGACATTTAAGGATGAACATATGCTACGAAAACTTTTGCCGGAAAATTTTATTGGGGGTCGTGAAAGACACCAAAATTTAAGATATAGCTCTTTACGCTTAATTAGCAACATTACACGCCAACTTATACAAATAAATAATATAATGTAATGTGTACGACTTTAAACTTACTTTATATTATTTATTTCAGGCGCAGTGAAATAACCCCCAAGTGAAATATCACCCAAGCCGAAAATGAAATAACACCCAAAAAAAAGATTGAAAATTGGGTTTGGGTGAAATTTCATTAACTTTGGGTTTCATTTCATTTTTTCAAGTTTTTTTAAATTTTTGTTACTAAGACCAAAATGAAATAAAACCCAAAATAAAATAAATTTGGGATTTATTTCATTCATTTTGGGGTTTGGGGATTTTTTCGTTGTTTGGGATTTATTTCATTTTCATCGAAATCTAATTTTTCTTGGCCGTATTTCATTTTATTTGGGGATTATTTCATTGACATTCAAAATAAAATTTAGGAAAGTTTTTAATAATAAAATTGTTAGATATCGCATCCTTGTCGTTAGGCGGTTAGAATCGAATGAACATATTGAACGGGGTAACTTTAGGGTGGGCCTTGAGAGTAGTAATCAGTTCTTACTAGTGCTTCAGCGAAGAAAATTTACAAATTTTAAATTATAACAAATAGGAAAATTTAAGTTTTAGGATCATGGATAGCAGATTACAGAAAACATACCAGATGATACGATTGCATTATATCATGAAATTAATAAGCTTTAAATGTTTGGAAATGGTAAGTAAAATAAGATTTGCGACTATTTTGCTAGAGAGGCGATCAGTAACGGAACTGATTGGGTTTGTTCCCTTTTAATAATTTACGAATGATTACTGCTGTAAGAGAAAAATTTAAGAAAAGATAAAGCAAGTGAAACAGAGAGACAAAAACCGCGGCGATTTTTTGGCATATTTGTCGTCTGATTTACTATTTCTTCATGTCAGAAAATTTTATGGAAATATGTTGGAAGAGAAAACACGAATAGGAATTAATGGAGACGAAAAATAGGTAAAAAATCGCCGCGATTTTTAACCTATTTTTCGTCTCCATTAATTCCTATTCGTGTTTTCTCTTCCAACATATTTCACACGCGAAGTTTCAGTTATCTTCCAACAGTTTTCAAACATGAAGAAATAGTAATGCAGATGAAAAATGGGTTAAAAAATCGCCGCGATTTTTTTACCTATTTTTCGTCTGCATTACTATTTCTTCATGATCAAAAACTGTTGGAAGAGAACTGAAATTCATATGTGAAATAGTTTGGAAGATAATTCTCCTCCAAAAGTTTTCATGAATTCTCATGTATTATATTCCAGAAGTTTTCAAACGCCAAGAAATAGCAATGCATTACAAAAAATAGTTCAGAAACATTTTTTTTAATTTTTCGTCAGGATTACTATTTTGTTATGTTTTCTGTTCCAACATTCAGTTGCAAAGCATAAAAACCATTGCAAAGCAGTTGAAACGTTGTTTCTACGTCCATTAATAAATATAAATTTGCAGGTATTCCCATTAGTTTTTATTCTAATTTGTTTCGTCGGCCTATTGGGGATTCCATACAAGCGTTTCTGTAAATACTACAAACAGTTTTTGGGACAAATTATGTATATTGCACAAAAAAATATTTGTCTAGACGAATAAATTTAATTTGGAGTTTATTTCATTTGTTTGGGGTTTTTTTCATTGGGGGTTATTTCACTTTTTTTGGGGGAATTATTTTTTTTAATTTATCTAATATTTTTTGGGGGTTGTTTCATTTATTATTTGGCTATTTTTTCATTTAATTTGGATTTTATTTCACATTTAATTTTTGGGCGTTATTTCATTTCATTTGGGTCATATTTCATTGGGGGTTATTTCATTTTCGGCTTGGGTGTTATTTCACTTGGGGGTTATTTCGTGGCGCCTTTATTTCACTATTTTCAGCAGGGTGGCATGTCTAGGTACAGCACTGCTCCAACATCTACGATGTTTTATCTTCACTTAGACGCTAAAAAAGGGGTGCTTCCTCGGGCAATCTCACTTCTTACACGTGCGTTGTTTATGGAAGAAATAGATAGCTCGACTTGGTAGAATTATCCGCGCAACTTTAACTGCAACCGAGTAGTGCAGAGTTTCAATACTAAGCATTTATTGTCTCTGGCTTTCTCTATTGTATCTAATTCTTGCTGTTTTTCAGCAATGCTCTCTTATATTGGTTCTAAAAACAAGATTTGTTGCTGGTGAATGGTTTATTTTTTCTTTTTAAGAAAATTCTTCTTTTAATTTCCTTTGTTAAAACTAAGATGTCATCAAAAGTTAACATTTTTGTTTTTTTGATTTGTTTTCCTTATCTTTTTGCTTGAAAATTCTAAGTCCATATCTGTCTGGGACAAATTTGTCTCAAAAGTATATTATTTCCATGAAAAAAATCTCAAAAGATTAATTTTTCTGTCCAAATGTTTTCATAGAGATTTGGGTTTTCTCTCTAAAAATCGTTTTTAGGTTAAGTAAAATGCTTCCCAAAAGAAGTGAATGTATCGATTTGTATTGCTTTAAAGGGTCATGCTACTTTCTGTGTCTTAGCGCCCATCCTCTTTGCCATCAAGAGCAATTAGTGCATACAACTACGGATTTGTATACTTTTTTTCTTTACAATCCTTCTTGCCATTTATACACCTACCCAGAGAGGGGGATTACTGTTTCCTTTTTGATATAAACCTATGTAAATTTCTTTTTTCGCTCTAACAATATGCCTCGTTAAAAACTTCTTTGTTTCAAGAAGTTAAAAGAAGAAGAAGACGGAGAAGAAACAAATCCGGAAAACTATGCATCTTTTCGAAAAGAGTCCTTGCAAATCGAATTTTAATGACTCTAACATTTATCATTGTCAAAAGAAAAGAAATAGGGTAAGGAGGGGGATTGAACCAAATAAAATGTATTGGTTTTGTAAAAGAAAACCAGCAAATGTCTTCAAATCGAAATTATTTGTAAAGAATTTTAGTTATGCTACGGAATGCACAAAACAAAATTACTAAATAATAAAGTCAGATTGTATTTATATGTAATTATAAAATATAGATGTGCAAATATATATACTAACATTTTAAACGAATATACGAGTACTTCAGTATATGTGACATTTTCTACCAGTTGCTGAAGTACTTGAAAAACTACTATACTACTCGTATATGCAAAGCAAAGAGTAACCGAACGGCAGCGGAAACGGAAGTACTAGGAAATATGTATTTACATCTACATTAAACTTATTTCGTTTACATATTCGAGTATTTGTTATATTGTGCTTATATACAAATGCAAGAAATGTCTAACAAAAGAAAAACGTCTATTTATTTACATAAAATATTACTTACTTAAAATGGGGGAAGGTAAACCAAATTTTGTGGTTTCGTCTATAACAACTATGTCAATATTCTGCTTTCTATCAGCTCCTCGGAATTGTGGCATTCTTTCCCCATTTTGTGATATTTTCCTTTCCCAGAGCAATGAGGAAAATATCGTAAGAACTAAAACTATGTAAACAACTTTTATTCATACTTTATACAATGGAATTGTCGTGGGATCTGATGTTCTTGCTATTGTCCTTGGTGTCACTGAAGCTTCTTTCTCCACTCACAGATGACAGCAATTGCTTGGAAACTTAGTGCTTGAAGAAAGGGCGGAGGATGGAGACAGGAATCAACATGGGATCTTACTTACTTGTAGTAAAATGTAAGTGGTTGCTTTTGCTCTAAGCAGCCCATCCCGACAAGTAATAGAAATAGAAACTATTGTGGGAGTTCTGAAGTAATTGCAGTAGTAATACCACTTGTACTTGGAAGTTTATGCCAAGAGCTGAATACTATTTAAGAACTTATTGGAGAATATGTTTATGTAAACCAAGACTGGATAATAGTGATATAGATTTGTGTCATTATTCTGAATATAGTGAGAATTTTATTTCGAAGAACATTTTAGAGCAAGAAGCTAAATCCTTTTAATAGTATTTTGGAAGAAGGGATTTACAGGAAATTCAAGTAACGAAAAAATACAAGTGAAGTAACACAGGCCAAGAAGTCGTGGATCTCTTTGATCTTAGAGTAAATCTTGAGACGTATAGGAAGTCGTTGATAATATACAATGTTTTTGAAGAGAGGATGCAAGAAGTTGAAGAAGTCGGAGAAGATAGAAGAGGTTTTGGATCCTAGAAAAATCTTGAATGATTGACAAATTCATGGATCATAGAAGAAGCCGTGGATCAATGAAGAAGTCTTGGATCATAGAAGAAGTCGTGGATTATGGCAAAAGTCATAGATCATGGAGGAAGTCGTGATTTACTGAATAAGTACTAGATCATAGAATAAATCTTGACTCACTGAACAAGTCTTGGCTCACTGAACATATCTTGTATCACTGAAGAAGTCTTATTAAGTAGTGGATCATAGAATAAGTCGTACAACATAGAAGATGTCGATCATAGAAGAAGTCGTGAATTACTAAAGATATCGTGGACCACTTAAGAAGTTGCGGATCTCTGAAGAAGTCGTGGATATTTGAAGAAGTCTTAGATCGTAGAAAATGTCGTGGATCATTAAAGAAGTCTTAGATCGTAGAGAATGTCGTGGATCATTAAAGAAGTCTTAGATCGTATATGATGTTGTGGATCATTAAAGAAGCCTTGGATAATAGAAGAAGATGTTTTGGATCCTAGTAAAATGGTGGATTACTGAGAAGTATTTGGTCATAGAAGAAGAAGTCATGCATCACTAAAGAAGTCGTGTATCACTGAAGAAGTCTTAAATCACAGAAGTAGTTGTTGAATATGGAAGAAATCGTAGAACATGTAGGAAACAGTCGATCATCAATAAATTTATGTCTCACTGAAGAAGTAGCGGATCATCTAGATGTCGTGGATCATATAAGTGAATCTTCGAAGGTGTCGCTATTATCGAACATGTCGTGATCATCGAACATGTCGTGATCATCTAAGATGTCGTAGATCATCTAAGATGGCGTGGATCATCAAAGATGGCGTGGATCATCAAAGATGGCGTGGATTATCAAAGATGGCGTGAATCATCAAAGATGCCGTGGATCATCAAAGATGCCGTGCATCATCTAAGATGTCGTGGATCACCTAAGAAGTTATGGATCACTGAAGATGTTATTGACCACTGAAGAAGATATGGATCACTGAGTTTGTGGATCATCTAATGGTGATTTCGATTCTGAAAAAAATGTTGCCCCGTCGACTCAAAATTCTGAAAAATATTTGCCTTTTTGGGTGGAACATATGCAGTTCCTCGAAATAAACATAGCTCTTATTTCAAAATATGGTATAAAACTGCAGATTTCGGGAAAAGGGCAACGGAAATGTTTCACTTTTTGCAGAAAAGAAATCCCCATAAGAGTTCGTCGGTCATCTCAGAAGTCGTCGATCATTTAAGAAGTTATGGATATTTTTAGATCCTTGGAAAAATAGTGGATTACTGAGATATCTTTGATAATAGAGGAAGTCTTAGATCACTGAAGAAGTTTTGGATCATATAAGAAGTCGTGTATCACTGAAGCAGCCTTTGATCAATGAGGAAGTCTTTGAGTATAAAAGAAGTCTTGTATCACTAAAGGTGTCTTGAATCATAGAATAAATCGTAGAACAAATCGTAGATCACAGAAGAAGTCGTGGATCATTGTGTAGGTCTTAGGTTAGGTTAGGTTGAATAGAGGAGATGTTTAAAACGTCTCATGTCCATGGACATACACTTAAGCCAGTGGTTCGGCCTGTTGTGCGCTCCTTATTTATGATTTTCATACCCCACGGATTACAGAAAATCGGTACTAGCCACGTATTTTCTCAGTATCTTCCAGTCATATCCTCTGAGATGAGTCAAGTCTGGCAATATGTCGGAACCGAAATATCGGGATCTTGCATGTGTGAAAGCTGGGCAGTGACACAGAAAATGTTCTATCGTTTCGATGTTTTCCCTGCATGCCCTGCACTCGTCGTTTTCTGCTAGCCCTATGCGATGAAGATGTGCCTGTAAGCTTGAGTGTCCCGTTAGAACACTTATCATCTTACTAATCTCGATCTTGTTTAGTTTCAGAAAACTACTGGTTTTCTTCTCATTTGGGTCACCCCACAGTATCTTAGCAGTTGCTCTATTCCACACAGTTTTGTGAGCCATCACTGCCCAATGCTTCAACTCATCCTTCGTGGCTTCGAAAGGTTTCCAATTTTCCAAGTTTATTACTCGAAGTTCTCTGCCCTTTGAAGCCAAGCTGTTTGCTCGTTCATTTCCAATCACTCCGTTGTGTCCCGGTACCCAGAAAATACGCAGTTGACCATGGACTGAGTAATTATTTATCGTTCTTTTACAGTCTAACACGGTTCTGGATTTGACCTTTTCCGATGTTATTGCTTTGATCGCCATTTGGCTATCTGTGAATATGTTGGCATATTTAGGCTTTGTGGTATTACTGAGCCAGTTAACACACTCCGTGATTGCTCGAACTTCTGGTTGAAATACTGTGTTATGGTCTGGGGGGCGGAAGTAAAGTTCGACTTCTGGTTCATCAATAAAAAGTCCCAGACCCGTCCTTCCTCCTAGCCTGGACCCATCAGTGTAGCAGCTGGTTCCCACTGGCGCATGAGCAAGTGTTCCGTTTTCCCAGGAGCGTCTGTCTGGCACGAACGATTCACAGGTAGCTGTAAGCCGCACTTCAGGAATGCGGTCGGAGATTTCCGTTGTTTGAATATGACCGACCAGTGATTGTAATATCTTCTGATGGTACGACTTGTGGTCTCGATTTATCCATTCACCCATCACTTGTAGACGTCTTGCTGTGAGGGCTGCCTCATACTTTACGGATATCTATTTGTTGGATGTGCAGTATAGTCTCCAACGCTCTTGTTGGTGCGGTTCTAATTGCTCCGCTTATGCCTAGACAGCACATACGTTGCACTTTTTGCAATGGTATTACGTTGTACTTTTTGTCCATTGTAGGTCTTGGAACATAGAATAAATTGTGGATTACTGAAGAAGTCTTCGATTAAAGAAGCATTATTGGATCTTAGAATAAATCTTGGATCAGAGAAAAAGTCGTGGATCACTATATAAGTCTGCATGCAAGGCATTATCGGAGGCGGATGATAGAAGAAATCGTGGAGCATGGAAAAAGTCGTCTATCTTCTAAGAAATTGTGTATCACTGGAGAAGTCGGTGGTCATCTAAGACGTCGTGTATCATCTAAGAATTCTTGGGTCATCCAACATGTTGTGTATCACTGGAGAAGTCGTGAATCATCTAAGAAGCCGTGGATGATGGAAGAAGGTTAACCACTTTTTAGTGGTTGGCCCGATGACGTCGCCAGCCCATAAGCCGGACCAATCGAACTGGGCGAGCATGCACAGGTGTTTTCACATCTCCTACAGACACGGTTTGCTGAAATTTGCGCACAATTCTCCCGATTGTGGACACATTTGGTCGGTTATGCTGATCAAAAAAAACATCACGAAGTGTGCGAAATGCATTTTGATTTGAACGCCCATTTTTGTAAAAGGCTTAAAAAACTTTAATACGTTGCTCGATTGTGTATCTTTCCATGGTTCAAATTGAGTTAGTCTGAAATTGAGAAATGTCAAATGAAATGCAGAAAAAAAATTGACGTTTAGGTGTGGTTCACATTTAACATTGGCCCTTGCAATTTAACCAGAATAGGTAGTAGAGGATTACAGGTCGGGCCATTGAGTAGGAGAACAGGACGTGGCTCACTGCAGATGAGTTTTAGGATCACTGTAGCAATGGTGTATCATTATAGCTGACTTGGGTCGTGGATCATTCTAGTTGACTTGGATGGTGCAGCATTAAAGCTAACATGGGTCGTGGATCATTATAGCTGACTTGGTTCGTGAATTATTATAGTCGACTTGGATAGTGGATCATTATAGCTGACTTGAGTCGTTGATCATTATAGCTGACTTATGCCGTGGAACAGTTCGTATATCATTTAAGCGGACTTGGGTCGTAGATCAAGTTGTGGATCATTATTGCGGACTGGTCGTACAACAGGTCGTTGATCATTATGTCGTTAATCATGATGTCGGAACTGACTCGTAGATTAGTTCGTGGACTTGGGTCGTGTATCATTATAGTTGAATTGGGTCGTGGATTGTTAGAGTTTATTTGGATCGTGGATCGTTATAGCTAATTTGGGTCGTGGATTATTATAGCTGACTTGACTGATGTAAACATTATTTTTTGTGCCGCTTTACGATCTATTATCCCTCACACAATAATTGGGGAACAATGCCGACTTTGAGTTTATTAACGATTTATTTTCTTATTATGTCTGCGCTTTTTTGCATCCTCCAAATGGATTTATTTTCTTTGTAGTGTTTTTCATAAGATTTCGTTTTCACTTTAGAGACACTCGTTTTTAATATTCCTTCCCCCCAAAACACCAAATGATATTATTGTCCAAATTCTGGTATTTTCATCACCAGCATCATTCTTTTTCTATTTCCAGAGGATAACAATGGTGTTAGGGTGTAGTTTATAAAGCACCCGAAAAAAACACTTCAGCCATCTTCTTTCTTTTCCCGTACATCATTTATCCTATTCGCTATGCCGCTCAGTCTGTCTTTGAATTGTAGTAGTTGATCGCTGGAACTGTAAATGTTATGCTGGTTTTGTGGGGACTCCTCTATTGGAGTCCTGTTTTGCATTTCGTTTGCTTAAGCTGACAGCAGCTGCATTTTGGCGCACGCAGACTGTAGATAACGTGTGCTGAAAATGAAATCATGAGGTGAGTGGAAAAAATATTGCTTATGAATTTATTTAAATGTTTTATAAATGTTTTAAAAGTATTTTTGTTCAAATTGTGCATTACCAATGTTATAAAACACTCGAAAAGGGTGTTGTCGAAGGGAAGATGATGTGTATTTTAATCTGAACTTGGGACCAGCAGGATCACATATTTTTGGAGTGTATAAAACCCTCTATTCTAGAGTCGATCTCTGAGGACTTTCTCTATACTATAGTCCTCCTCTATACTAGAGTCGACCTCTGAGGTCTTCCTCTATACCAGAGTCGACATTTGAGGTCTTCCTCTATACTAGAGTCGGCCTCTGAGGTCTTCCTCTGTACTAGAGTCGACGTCTAAGGTCTTCCTCTATACTAAAGTCGACCTCTGAGGTCTTCCTCTATACTAAAGTCGACCTCTGGGGTCTTCCTCTATACTAGAGTCAATCTCTGGGGTCTTCCTCTATACTAAGTGTCGACCTGTATACGAGGTCTTCCTCTATCATAGAGTCGACCTCTGAGGTCTTTCTCTATACTAAAGTCGACCAATTATGGACCAAATCTGTGTGAATTTGTGAAATTCCCCTTGATGTTACCCTTTTGGGTAACCAAACAACAGTCGCATTCAAAACTCATACTTCTTTTGGCGTTTATCTCTCATGCATCTTCTCTATTGTGTGTTCTCTTAATACAGCTCGGGCTGATCAAGGATTTGCTCTAATGTACATGTGTGGGTTTGGAAGTATCTACATGTATATGCAATAGTGCTAGTCTTCATCGTAGCAGTAGTCCTCGTTCTAGTAGTCCTGGAGTTGTGTGGTAATGTCATTGGCTGTTGTGGCAACGGTAATGTCTGTTGCATTTATAATGTTTTCGTCGAGAAAAGGAGATTCCTCTGCTTTTCGACAACGTTCTCGTCCTGGTCCGGGTATACATTACCCGTGCGCTGCAACGTTGATTTGGTATGCAAACAATCGTGCATTGGTGGGATGACGACAGAGTGTTTTGGTTTAGCTGATTCTGTGGTTTAACTTCTGACAACAATGTTAAGTGTTTGATTCCAGTGAATTTCTTGGCGGTAACGTTTTAAGCAACATTTGTATTTGAATTTCGCCATTTCCCTGTCTCGTTTTATTTCCTCTCTTTTTTTTAGCATTGAGTCCCTTTGTTAACTGAGAAATACTTTTGTAGAACAATTTCATTTTCTGTTCTCCACAAAGGGTGAGGGAATTTAATATCAGTCTTTCCATATATATGCGTATTTTTTCCATTCCATTCCATTCATTTCATTTTTTTTCGCATGACAGCAAAAACAAATCGAGATTGTTTTAGCTTTTGTCAAATGAAAAATAAATTAATGTTGACATTTTTCATTCTCGTCCTTTTTGCTGCCTTGCCGGTGCGCTGCTATTCCTGTTCCTGACATCGCCACTAACGTTTACAATGTCATCACTGGAAATGGAGACGGATGTCGTCTGCCAGTGGTTTCCTTTCCTGGCATAGCGGAGGCAACATTTGCCAGCTAACATTTTGAGCTCTTCGTTAGTGTTTTCATTTAATTATAATTGTTGGTTGCTGATTTGTGAAAACGACGTAGAAATTGTTCTCTAGGAAATTCTTGTGGAATGTTTGCGGAGGTGTGTGTGTGTGTGCGTTTGTCTCTTTGTCCGCTTGAAATCCTCGTGATTACAAAAATGCGATTTATTGCCGCGGTGGTTTTCTTTTTGTCATTTACCTGCACTTTTCGCTTCTACCGACTTAATATTCAAAAGTGCAGAACACTTTAAATTTCACTCTCGTTAAGCTCTTAGTTTCAGTTGAAATGAGTTCTTTTGTTGCATTTTAGGTACCTTTAGGTTTTAATTGGATTGAATTGCTGGAATTTACCGGTGTAATGGTTTTAGGCGGTAAGCCAAATTCGGTTTTTATGAATTTAAAGGATAGAAAGAGTCATTATGGGGCTTTTAATGCTCAATGCTTAATATAAAAGGGCTACAACTAAGTTTAGTTGTATAATGCAGAACGAAAAAAAGACAGATGGTTTGACGATACAACGGCTATGTGTTTGATATTTCCGTAAAAACAAGTGATCATTTCTCCTTAAAACCTTGGAGATCACTAGATCACATGCTACTGTTCAATCCACAGTATATCTACACTAACCGCCCAGTATGTTCTAGTCAGCTTTATTGAGGGATCTTGTTTCCTTACTTGAATAACTGGCTCGGCGGAAAAGAATTTGACAGCAGTGAAGAGGTCGGGGTTGAAAATCGCTAGAAAAAGTGTAGCGAGCTAAAAACAGTTTGTTGTGTTTTCTTTGTTCGTCTAATTTTGGGACCGCCCTCGGAACATAACTCTTCTGATATTCGTATCCTACACAAAGACGAAAGGCATCTTTCATTTTCTCTTGGAAATGGAAGGTGCTCTATAGGAAATGAGGTTAAAATTGGTCAGTGTCTACTAGTACAAGTTGGATAAGGATCTTTTACTTATCTGATGACATAGGGATCGTTTTGAATCAATTCATTGTGGTTATATGCACCAAGCATTATTATTGGATGTCATCATACGACTATAATTGAGAAATCTACTACTTTGTAGAAGACTAGATGGTTTATCTACTTCTTAGTATACAGTCGGATGGTTTATCTCCTTCTTAGGATACGACTAGTTGGGTTATCTTTTCCATAATAGAGGACTAGTTGGATAATCTACTCCATACTTGACGACCAGTTGCGTTTTCTTCTACTTAGTAGATAACCACGTGTAACCATAAGTATAGGACCAGTTGAGTTATCTACTCCTTAGTTGATGGCCATCTCCTCCTGATTAGAGGGTTATATACTTCTAAGCATAGGGTTATTTATTCCTCAGTAGAGGGTTATCTACTCCTCAGTGAAGGGTTATATACTCCTCAGTAGAGGGTTATCTACTCCACAGTATAGGGTTATCTACTCCTCAGTAGAAGGTTATCTACATCTCATTAGAGGGTTATCCACTCCTCAGTAAAGGGTTATATACTCCTCATTAGAGGATTATATACTCCTCTTTAGGTGGTCAGTTGGGTTATCTACTCCCTAGAAGAAGACCAGTTGGGTCATCTACTCCGCATTAGATGATCAGTTTGTGTATCTACTCCTTAGTAAAGGACCTGTTGGGTTATCTACTCCGTAGTAGAGGATAAGTTGGGTTATCTTCTCCATAGTATTTAGATAACCAGTTGGTTTATATACAGATTTGTAGAGGAACATTTGGGTTATCTACTCCTTAGTTGACCGCAAGCCAGGACATCTACTTCTGATTAGAAGGTTATCTACTCTTCGGTAGAGGGTTATATATTCCTCAGCGGAGGGTTATTTACTCATCAGTAGAGATGTATCTACTTATGAGTAGATGGTTGTCTACTCCGCTGTAGAGATTTATCTACTCAGTAGAGGGTTATCTACTCCTCAGTAGAGAGTTATCTACTCTTCAGTAGAGAGTTATCTACTCCTCAGTAGAGAGTTATCTACTCCTCAGTAGAGAGTTATCTACTCCTCATTAGAGGGTTATCTACTCCTCTACTCCATAGTTGACCGCCATCTGGGCTATCTACTTCTGATTAGAGGGTTATCTACTCCTCAGTAGAGGGTAATATAGGGTGATCTAAGTAGAGATACTTTTTCAAAAGCCTATTTTTGACAGATCACGTGTGAGTCGTGTCATGCTGTCAGGTTATTTTTATTAAGTATTGTTTGACATTACATCATGGAAAGACTTACGCCTGAACAACGTTTACAAATTATTCAGTTTTATTATCAAAATAATCGTTCGCCAATTGCGCTAAGTCCATTTTTTTTAAATAAAAAAAAACACTTTCCAGTCGACGCACGACCTTGACACCCATGAGCAATATTTTAGCTCTCGTTATGAGCTACCTTTTGGAATTGACCGATTCCCGATCCGACGTAACGGAATCATCGGTCCATATTTCTTCAAAAATGATGCCGGTGAGAACGTAACCGTCAATGGCGACCGTTATCGTTCCATGAAAACCGACTATTTGATGCCTGAAATTGAAGCTCTTGATCTCGGCGACATTTGGTTTCAACAAGACGGCGCCACTTCCCACACTTCGCATCAATCAATGGATTTATTGAAAGAACACTTCTGTGAGCAGATAATTTCACGTTTTGGGCCGGTCGATTGGCCGCCAAAATCGTGTGATATCACACCGTTAGACTTTTTCCTGTGGGGACATGTAAAGTCTAGAGTTTATGCTGACAAACCAGCTTCGATTCAGACCATGGAGCAAAACATCACGCGTGTCATTCGCCAGTTGCCAGTCGAAATGCTCGAACGAGTCATCGGAAATTGGACTCAACGGATGGACCATATGAGACGTAGCCGCGGCCAACATTTGATAGACATAATCTTGAACAAATAAATGCCAAAGAATGTTCTTTCAAATGATAATAAACATTCCCCATTCAATTTGAATTTTCAGTGTTTTTTTCTTTAAAAAAGTAGGGAACCTCGAAATGGATCACCCTATATATTCCTCAGCAGAGGGTTATTTACTCATAACTAGAGCGTTATCTACTTCTCAGCAGAGGGTTAGCTACTCCTCACTAGAGGGTTATCTATACCTCAGTATAGGTTTATCTACTCCTCAGAAATGGGTTATCTAGTTCTTAGCAGAGGATTATCTACTACTCAGTAGAGGGTTATCTACTCCTCAGGATTTTACTACTCAGTAGAGGGTTACCTACTCCTCAGTAGATGATCAGTTATTTTATCTACTCCTCAGTAGATGGTCAGTTGTGGTATCCACTCCCTAGTAGACGACCAGTTGGGTTATCTGTTCCTTAGCAGAATACTAGCTGGGGCCAGTTTTCAAACTTGAAGCATTGCGTAGTAAACATTCAATTGGTTTCAAATCTTACTTCAACATTGTCTAACATTGAAGTATCAGGTACTGTAGATATTCTTTTAGACAAGTGCTTGGATACATCACAAGGTGGCAATTCACCACTTCCAATGACAGAGACATGCTAAAGTTACGGGTTATTTTCATATAAAAGGGCAATCTGTGAATCGATTCCAGTTGTCAGTGGACCTATCACACGTTTTGTTTTGTACCGATCCAATTTCCCGTTGGGTTGTTATTGGGCGGTCCCTCAGTTCTGCCAATTGAGTTTTCATTAAGTGGAAATTCTGTAAAAAGTCTGTTGGCTGTTGGTCTGTTGAGTTTTCCAGTTCCTCTGTAAAATGTTTGCAGGATTATCCTTTTCACTCGTGATGAACCATTATTGAATTCATCCAAACTAATTGAGGAGTTCTCTAAGGGAGGTCTGTTGAACTGTATTGCTTTTTATGCTGTACTACTATTGTGCCTTAACTAGTAATAAATATCCTTAGGACGAAGTGAATGTTCGGGATGGAACATTAGGTTTATCGAGGAGATTTCCCCTTGTCGTGTCGGATGGTGAGTTCTCCACGGTAGCCTGGTTGTAACTTCTTATATTTTCCTTCTGTATTCCCTTTGTTTGTTCCTTCGGTTCTGCGGAATTTATTTTTTATGTTATGGAAATCCTATACGAAGTCTGGTACATCACTTTAGTTTTCTAGTTCCTCTCTTTACTTGTTCTTAGGAGGAAGTGAACGTTCGGAACGGAAATCTAGGTTTATCGATTAGATTTCCCATAGACGTGACAGCCGGTAAGTTCTACACGGTAGGCCGGTTAAAAAATTTCTATTTTCCTTCCGCAGCTTAAGTGTTCTGCAGTAATCCCATTTTCCCCCAGCAGCTCCATATCCAGCAGGATTAGTTGTTCTTAAGCTGTGGCACACTTAACCTTATTTTCCTCTCGAATTAATGGTCCTTAGGGGGAAGTAAACGTTCGGGACGGAACTCCAGGTTTGTCGAGGATTTTTCCCCTAGTCGTAAATAGGTTGCCCGATTGAAAAATTGTCGTTCAGTGGCTCCATCTTCCACTAGTTTTCCAAATCCTCTAATATTTGTTGTTATAAAGGATGGGATTAAGGATGGAGGAGCATTCTGATCAGTATTTCCGAAATATTTCTATTATAGTTTGTCTCTCAGGATAGCGTTGCCTTTAAGGCCTCAATTCTTGTTGAGAATCTGACTATAAACTATTCCTCGATTCTTATATATGTTTTCGGAGGGGAATTCCATGGCTTCAGTCACCGAACTCTGTTGTTTAAGGCCCTGCATTTGTGTGTCAATGTTCTTCTTTCCCAGGATTCGCTACAGTCCATCTGATACTGCTTGTGAAGACGTGAGCATTTTGGTTCATGTTTGATAACTATAGTTCTGTCCCTCCTTTTCTTCTCCCTAAATACCTAAACGATATTCCTATCATCGGGAATGGGAATCGCACCATCCATGTGTATAGTCTCATCACCCCTGTCTCGAACACCTTAGCCGGCAATACATCGGCGACTTTTGTTTTCTTTGAACTCTAATATTAATATTTAGAACTCATAGTTTTAAAATTTGTTATTCAATAATATTATTGCAAATCTCAAACGAAAATATGGAGAACATGAAAGTAATTTTTGTACATCATCCGGCTGGTATGTGTTTCCTCTAAAACGATTTCAGTTTACTCTATCAATTTATGCATGTCTGCAACCACCGGGGCATTTTGATTGAAAAGCATTACTCAAATCCATAGGGGAATAATTCTTTATATCAACGTCCAAAGCATGACTAAATTCTCTTAAATCTTCTATACGAGTCCCTCCTTATCATCTTCCTCGTCCTTTGATATAATTTCACCTACTTAAACAAAATTTTATTAACAACAACGACTGCAGCCGCAGGAGCCACAGCAACAAAAAAATGTGAAAAGCAACGACCACAACCAGTGAGAATCTTTGCCAAGCAATTTCGTTTATTGTCAATATCATCATGGGATCCTTAGTAAAAGGCAAATGGAAAATTTATATGTCTTTTGAGTTTTTGACTTATTGCTCGTCGGCGGCGGTGGCGACAGCAAAGGCAATGGCATGGATGGCTATCTCCTCCAGAAAGCACACCCCAAAGGCAAAGGCGGCGAAAAGCGTTTGCAACCGATTCGCAGCTTATGCATAAAGGATAAAGCTGATGATGATGCCGACAATGATGATTAACGACTCGGTGGAGGAGGGGGAGCAGCAAGTGAATGAAAGCAAAAAAACCCTTACAGGCAAAATGATTGCAATGATTTGAAAACTAATAAATTGGGCTGACAGCCAAATTCTTCTGCTGTATTACACAGGCTTTTTTTATTTATTTTCTGCATCTTCTGTGCTTTTGCCACAAAAGAATGCAACTCAAGTTGCCGGGCCCATTGTTGCTGTCGTTGGCATTCCAGTGCCTCCACTGTGCGGATTCAGTTTTAAGAGCAGTCGTTTACATCGGCATCTTCTCCTCTCTAGGAAAAAGTACTTCTAATTCTTTTTTTTGGAGAAGAGATAGTTGAAGGCACTTATAATATCGGAGCGATTTTTTTGGTTAATATCATTGCTTGAATACTGAGAGGTCATGGCGATTTTGTGGGCAAAAAAGAAGAACTCCTTAAATTTTGTTTGCAGATTTTTTTCTCCGAATTTTGAGCACAAAAGAACATGTTGACATATTTGATAATATGATGACAGTACGATAACAATGCATAGACAACAAAAAGTTTTTGCTTTGAATTATTAGGTGAACCAATAATTCAAATATAAATTGTGAGAAATTTAAAGCCAAATAAATCATAAGGTTTTGCTTGAGGCTCAAACTGTTCTTTATAGAAAAGTTGGAGACTCAAACTGATATTTATAGAACAGTTTGAGTCTCAAACTGATCTTTATAGAACAGTTTGAGTCTCAAACTGATCTTTATAGAACAGTTTGAGTCTCAAACTGATCTTTATAGAACAGTTTGAGTCTCAAACTGATCTTTATAGAACAGTTTGAGTCTCAAACTGATCTTTATAGAACAGTTTGAGTCTCAAACTGATCTTTATAGAACAGTTTGAGTCTCAAACTGATCTTTATAGAACAGCTTGAGTCTCAAACTGATATTTATAGAACAGTTTGGGTCTCAAACTGATATTTATAGAACAATTTGAGCCTCAAACTGATCTTTAAAGAACAGTTTGAGTCTCAAACTGATCTTTATAGAACTGTTTGAGTCTCAAACTGATCTTTATAGAACAGTTTGAATCTCAAACTGATCTTTATAGAACAGTTTGAGTCTCAAACTGATCTTTATAGAACAGTTTGAGTCTCAAACTGAACTTTATAGAACAGTTTGAGTCTCAAACTGAACTTTATAGAACAGTTTGAGTCTCAAACTGATCTTAATAGAACAGTTTGAGTCTCAAACTGATCTTTATAGAACAGTTTGAGTCTCAAACTGATCTTTATAGAACAGTTTGAGTCTCAAACTGATCTTTATAGAAAAGTTTGAGTCTCAAACTGATCTTTATAGAACAGTTTGAGTCTCAAACTGATCTTTATAGAACAGTTTGAGTCTCAAACTGATCTTTATAGAACAGTTTGAGTCTCAAACTGATCTTTATAGAACAGTTTGAGCCTCAAACTGATCTTTATAGAACAGTTTGAGTCTCAAACTGATGTTTATAGAACAGTTTGAGTCTCAAACTGATCTTTATAGAACAGTTTGAGTCTCAAACTGATCTTTATAGAACAGTTTGAGTCTCAAACTGATCTTTATAGAACGGTTTGAGTCTCAAACTGATCTTTATAGAACAGTTTGAGTCTCAAACTGACCTTTATAGAACAGTTTGAGTCTCAAACTGATCTTTATAGAACAGTTTGAGTCTCAAACTGATCTTTATAGAACAGTTTGAGTCTCAAACTGATCTTTATAGAACAGTTTGAGTCTCAAACTGATCTTTATAGAACAGTTTGAGCATCGAAATGGTCTTTATGGAACAGTTTGCGACTCAGACTGCTCTTTATAGAACAGTTTGCGTCTCAAACTGATGTTTATAGAACAGTTTGCGACTCAAACTGATCTTTATAGAACAGTTTGAGGCTCAAACTGATCTTTATAGAACAGCTTGAGGCTCAAACTGATCTTTATAGAACAGCTTGAGGCTCAAACTCTTGTTTGGAGATCAGTTTGAGGCTCAAACTATTCTGTGGAGGTCAGTTTGAGGCTCAAGCTATTCTAAAAGATCAGTTTGAAGCTCAAACTGTTCTATAAAGATCAGTTTGAGGCTCAAACTAGTCAATGGAGATAAGTTTGAGGCACAAACTGTTCTATAGAGATCAATTTTGAGGCTCAAACTGTTCTATGGAGGTCAATTTGAGACTCAAACTGATCTATGGAGTTCAGTTTGAGACTCAAACTATTCTATGGAGATCAGGTTGAGGCTTAAACTGTTCTATAGTGATCAGTTTGTGGCTCAAACTGTTCTATAGTGATCAGTTTGTGGCTCAAACTTTTCTATAGTGATCAGTTTGAGGCACAAACTGTTCTATAGTGATCATTTTGAGGCACAAACTGTTCAAAAAGTATCTATAATAAAATTTTGGGTTCATGAATTTAATTTTTTAACTTAAAATAATGCTTATAATGCCTGTACGAGTATTTCATCTAGACCCAGGGTGCTAATTTCATAAGATTTATTTCCAAAAAAACCCTTGCACGCGCAAAATGTTGTGTACCATATTGTAAATCTGCTGATTACCAACATTAACGCTCTTTGTGTGTGTGTGTGTGTGACATTAAACGACAAAGGAGTAGAACGTAATAAGGACACAATGACAACAGAAAGGTTGAACATTATTTTTCATTAAGTGAAAATTATCGCCGCTGTTACTTTGTGGTGGGGCGCTTTTACGGCGTGTGTGGTTATGCCACTGTCACTGCCACTGTTCAATTGATGTAATGCAGACACCTCAGGAAAAGGACGTAGAGGAATCACATATAAAAAAGATACCCGACGAGATACAGGAAGCTTTTACGCACACCGGAGGTGTGCGTGTGTGGCTGGGAAAAGGATAATTTAAATTTTTGGGGCTTTTGCAGATGAACGACGGCAACAATGATATGCTGTTGCCTTTATTATTGTCATGTCAGTTGTTGCCACAGATATTATTGTTGCTGCTTTTGATGTTCGTGTATTGTTGACGATATCATGATTATTATTATTGTTGCTACTATGACAATAAACATTGTACTGACTAATATTTAAAATGAAATGCTGTCCGGCGAACAGTGGCACATTTTGATAAAATAGAAATCCAAAGAATTTGTGTATTCTTTCTGCAGAATTGTAACATCGAAATCCACTTCAATGTTAGAGTTTTTCTAAAGATCTATTTTTCTAAATTTTTCTAAAAAGCTTCTAAAAGTCTTTTTTGTGAAATTTTGAATCAATTTTTATAATCCAATTTCCTCTAAAGATGTATGATTTCAAGACTTATGAGACAGATTTTTAAATGTTTATTTTTAGAATATTTCCCATTCAAAGTATTAATCAATTTTCACAAAATTTTAGAAAAACTTTCATTTGCCTAGGAAAAGTCCTTAATTTTTCCATATTTCATTGTAGAAACACTACACTGTGCCTCAGTGGCTTGTTATCGTATATCTCGGTCTCTGAAATACATTCGTACATCTGTATATTTTCGTATTGTCTCTGTTCTGTCTCCAAATATAATTTTTGCCAAAAATGCCACAAACAATAACATACATGACTTCCAAAAACCAAATTAAATGATATGTAGCGTTATGAGTGCCAACATTTTACGTTCAATTTCTCTCCACCATTATCCTTGGCATGTGGAATTATGTCGCTGTTTCTGAAAATGTGTGTGTGTGTCTCCATCCATCTGCTGCTGTTATACAGGTATCGGTGTTACTGTGTCCCCAAGTGTGTGTAATTACCCATACATGGATATAAAATGTGTATGACTATTATTACCTGATGGTTGTCGCTTGTGTGTATATAGAGGTATATTTGTGTATGTATGTCTGTGTGTCTGTATGTTCTTCGTGCATTGCATTCCCGTTGGTTTGGGCTCTCTACGGTTTTACCCTGACAACATAATTCAAAAATATTAATATAAATAAAAATGCTCGCAATGTCCTGAACATGTTCGTATACACTATCACAAGAACATTTCGTATAAATACATCTGGTTTTGTCACTGTACAACCGTGGGGCGGAAACTCGAATTCGTAGATTTTATTTAATTATAAATATAAACAATATAAAACCAGTAAGGAAAGACTAAAGACTGGCGTGGCCGACTGCATACTGTCCTCCACCATTGTATACCAACAAATGCACAGTGAACCATTATTACTATGAACAGTTGCAGGTTAAATAGAGTAGATTTCCTAATTCCAGGCAAATTTGTTATAAACGTGAACTTCACAAGGGGCTTATACTTTAAAAACGTGGGGTCAATCAGTTACTCCTATCGACATTTATCGTGCGCAGAAACAAGCCAGACAGACATACGGACGGACGGACATTGCTCCAATGCCTTAAAAAAGCCCATAATGGATTTCTGCCAAATATTCTTGGGATCCCATAGGTCACTCCTTCGATGTGTTGCACTTTTTCACACAAAGTTTGATGCAGAAAAAAATTTGATCCATTTTCTGAAATAGATAAAAATCGAAGACAAGTTAATACACATCCAAGCACAACAGCTGTCAAAAATTTACTCAACATTCAAAATGGCCGACCTTGTCAGCATAAGTAAGGGACATGAGTACCAACATAACGCTACAAAAATCAAATACACGTAGCCCGCGGAAATTAAAAATTCGCGATATATTTTGAACATACCTCGTATAAAGCCAAATGCACCTCCCTAATAATGCGATAAGGGTTATTGCGATAATAATATGATATATATATATGTGGAATCCACATTGTGGATATATCTAAATCTTAACCGATTATCGCTAAATTAAGCAATATTCGTTCCTAAATTGAGAAACATCTTTCTGCCAAATTTTGTAATGATCGGAGGTAAAGTACAACTTCTATAGCGCTTTGATACCAAATCAGGAGGAACATATATATGGAGGTTATATCTTAATCTGAACCGATTTTCTCTGAATGCTCATTCATGTAAAAATAAACCTCTTTTTGTCGAATTTCGTATACTGATCTACGATTTTCCCTGAAAGTGGCGGTATTATTTCATGTAATAAGAAACCTCTTTCTGCCGAATTTCGCACTGATCGGATATAAAATACAGTTTCTACAGCGCTGTCTAGTAAAATTGGGGGTAACATATATAGGTTGATCTAAGTAGAGATACTTTTTTCAATAGCCTTTTTTTGGCAGATCACGTGTGGGTCGTGTCATGCTGTCATGTTATTTTTGCATTTCATCATGGAAAGACTTACGCCTGAACAGCGTTTACAAATTATTCAGTTTTATTATCAAAATAATCGTTCGCCAATTGCGGTAAGTCCATTTTTTTTTTAATCGAAAAAAAATATTTTCCAGTCGACCCACGACCTTGACGCCCATGAGCAATATTTTAGCTCTCGAGCTATCACTGGTCCATATTTCTTCAAAAATGATGCCGGTGAGAACGTAACTGTCAATGGCGACCGTTATCGTGCCATGATAACCGACTATTTGAAGCCTGAAATTGAAGCTCGTGATCTCGGCGACATTTGGTTTCAACAAGACGGCGCCACTTCCCACATATCGCTTCAATCAATGGATTTATTAAGAGATTGACTACCAAGATCGTGTGATATCACACCGTTAGACTTTTTCCTGTGTGGATATGTAAAGTCTAAAGTTTATGCGGACAAATCCGCTTCTATTCAGGCATTGGACAAAACATCACGCGTGTCATTCGCCAGTTACAAATCGAAATGCTCGAACGAGTCATCGAAAATTGGACTCAACGGATGGACCATCTGAGACGTAGCCGCGGCCAACATTTGATAGACATAATCTTCAAAAAATAAATGCCAAATAATGTTCTTTCAAATGATAAAAAACATTCCTCATTCAATTTGAATTTTCTGTGTTTTTTTTCTTTAAAAAAGTAGGGAACCTCGAAATGAATCACGCTATACATATATTAGAACAAAATATATTTGCAGACTAATTTTCTCAAATAAAATATATGTTTATATGTAACTAAAATTATTGTTTGCTAAGATATATAAAATATATCCAAATATATTTTTTTAAAAAAGATTTTCAAGACGTGGCAGATTTTTCGAATTTCATTTTTGAAACTTAATTGATTTCGAGTTATATCTTAGATTTTAAAATGACATAAGTAGCAATAACTTTTGTTTTAAAGTACTAATTTTTAATTTTAATTTAATTTCATCAAGCAAACATAAAATCATTAAAATTTCTGAAAATAACAAAACTTGAATTACTGGAAAACATAAAATATGTCTTAAAATTAAGGTATTGATATATTTTCTGAATACTTGAATTTAAATAAATATTTGTTTCGTCATTGTTGGTCCAAAATCACAAATATTAGGACGGAAACATAGATTTGTTTACAAAAACATCTTCCCAAACATATATTTTTTGTGTATACCACGTATAAGTGGTATACACAATTTAGAGTGTACCCTAAATATTTGTATATTTCAAGCAGAATATGTTTTGGGCTACGAAAGAGATTTTTTTCAGCATGTAACTTTCATAAAATGAAACAAACAATTTTCTTGCAAATATTGTTCTATCATCAAAAAAACAAAAATTTCATGCCATCAAAAAAACATTTTATTTTAAAAAAAATCGAATTTTTCTAATTGTTTCAACGACAGTTACTAAACCTCTGCTTCTACGTCAAAGTGATACGTCATGTGTAGGACCAATAATTTCTTTTAATTTAGATGGAATGGTATTATCGAGCCTATACTTAAAAAAATATTGTCCAAATACTAAAGGCATCTTTCAAGAAAATTGGAATTTTAAAAAAAATTTTGCATAATTTTTTTTTAATATTTTTTTCGTGTTTGGGAAACTGTTTCGCACAGCCCTTCGGCAAAAGTTTTTTCGAAAGATTTTTCTTCAATCTTTATAAAAAAAATCACAAAAATATTTTTCTGCGAAATTAAATCGACATTTTAGTCAGAAATCAGTATTTTAATTTTTTGCTCTAACGAAAGCTTAGGCCTTTTTATTTAAGAGTTGTGTGGTCTATAAGTGGGATGGGACTTGTTTATCTACCAAATCATCTAAAAAATAGAGGTTGAATTACATTTTTTAACATAACTCGAGAATCCTTAATTAAGTAGCCTCCACCTTCTTCTAATATCATCCCGTGCATCCCATCAGCGGTTTCAAAGATATTTTACAAGGTATTGCGAAGAAATTAACTTTTTTGGGAAAATTTTTTTAATTATAACCACCTAAAAACATCGAAAAAGTTTTCGGGGAATTTTGACATTTAAAAAAAATTAATTTCTAGGGGTGACAAAACTTTTTTTTTAAATCTCTTAAAACAAAAAAGTTATGATCATTTACAAATTAAAATTTACGTTTTACTAAAATACTGAGAAAATCTATTTTGGATAACGCTGTTCAGTATGATATAGTTGGAATAGAGCGGTAATTTTTTTGGCTCCAGCTTGTAAATCGGTAACCATTAAAGGTGATTTTTGGACGCCTTCCCTAGAATTGGTCAACTGTTCGTCGGTTCGAAACCCAACGGAGTTAATGTAACAAAAGCGTTTGACTTTAAATAAAATTGTTAAAAACTAATTTTCAAAATATTGTTAACTTAAAAAATTATGCTCAATTTTGTTTTATGTTTCATTTTCATTTCTATTTTTTAGACTTATTTGTATACCCTACACCACACTGTGGTACAGGTTATTATGACTTTGTGCATTTGTTTGTAACGCCCAAAAAGACAAGAAATAGAACCATAGTTTATTATACTGATCGTCATAGAATCAATTTTTGAGTCGATTTAGCCATGTCCGTCTGTCTGTCTGTCCGTCTGTCTGTCTGTCCGTCTGTCTGTCTGTCCATGTATTCTTGTAATCAAAGTGCAGGTCGTATTTATGGTCCGATTGTGATGAAATTTAGCACAGCGCTCTTTTTTGGCCCAAAAACGATCCATATTGAAATTGGTCAAAATCGGTTCAGATTTAGATATAGCCCCCATATATATGTTACCCCCAATTTGACATGTAAGCGCTGTAGAAACTGTATTTTATATCAGATCAGTACGAAATTTGGCAGAGAGAGTTCCCTTATTACATGAATGAACACTGCTAAATTCGGGGAAAATCGGTTCAGATTTAGATATAGTCCCCATATATATGTTTCATCCGATTTGACATGTTAGCGCTATATAAACCGTATTTTATATCCGATCTGTATGAAATTGGGCAGAGAGAGTTTTCTTGTTACGTGAATGAACACTACCAAATTCGGAGAAAATCCGTTCAGATTTAGATATATAGAAAATATATATATGTTTCACCCGATTTTACATGTAAGCGCTGTACAAACCGTATTTTATATCCGATCAGTACGAAAATCGGCAGAAAGAGGTTTCCTATTATATGAATGAACAATTTTAAATTTGGATGAAATCGGTTCCGATTTAGATATAGCCCCCATATATACTTTACCCCCGATTTGACATGTAAGCGCTGAAGAGACTGTATTTTATATCCGATCAGTACGAAATTCGACAGAAAGAGGTCTTTTTACATGAATAAGTATTCAGGGAAAATCGGTTCAGATTTATATATAACCTCCATATATATGTTCCTCCTGATTTGGTATCAAATCGCTATAGAAGTTGTACTTTACATCCGATCATTAAAATTTTCCAGAAAGATGTTTCTCAATTTAGGAACGAATATTGCTTAATTTTGCGATTATCGGTTCAGAATTAGATAATATGTTCCCACCCATTTACCAATTATTCCAAATTCTTATCGCATTGTTAGGCAGGTGTAGGGTATTATATAGTCGGCCCCGCCCGACTTTCTGCCTTTCCTTACTGGTTTTTTATTTCGATCCGACGAGGATTTAAACCCACCAAAGGTCTCGCAATCATCGACGCTAAATTCTACTAAGTATTTAAGGGGACGAGATTTTTTCGATAGCCTCGCTTCCTTTTTTAGGATTTTTGGAATTAAGCTGACTATTTGACGGTTCTATTTCATGACTCGCTTACTTTTACGAATATATAGCACATTACATATATTACGGAAGGAAAAAATACAATTAAGAATTAATGTCTTGGCGCCAGTTCTACAGCTATTTTAATAGAATGTAGAGGACAACGCTTAATTGAATCTTGGCAAACGAAACTGGAAGCATTTCTGGGCGAGTCAGTTATAAATATAACGAGTAATTTTTTACTGGGTAAAATTTAAAAATGTAAAAAATGTGTGTAATTTCACATTGTTTTTTTTTTGTGAAGCTTGAATGGCATTTTAGGTACCTTATTGAAGGTATTTTTCTGCAAAACTTCTTAAATGCCATTTTTGTCAGATCCTCTTAAAGACAGACGGAAGTCCGTTCATGAAAAAATCTTTGAGTAACTTCTTTCGATAATTCATTGCATTCAGAGTTTATGCCTGTCCGCAACCTGGCCTAATCCTAACAATTAAAATACATCTTTTATTAGCATAGCTGATTCTGGATATTTTCAGAGAATCGGCAATGCAGGTCAACTTATCTGTACAATCCCGAGTCTTTGAGAGATTACAATTTTCATTATGTAGCTATTTTAAATTGTTTATGTTGGCCTAGTATCCATTTCTTGATTTTTCATTATTTTTTGGTACATTTTTCTTTTTGAGTTTTGAGTAAGAGTTCGAATTTAGAAAAACTCTGATTTCTAAATTCGGTACGAGAGTACCAACCACATTTGTGCAATATTTTCCCAAAAAGTACATATCTCACAAGGTAATTTTTTTTGGCAGAGAGGTGCTAATCCTCTAAGATGTCATCTATTGGAGGGGTTACAGTATTCATTTGGTCTCCTTTGGTTTAAATTCCATCATAAAAAGTGCATATTACGAAAATACTATACATTTTATATTTTGGAAGGTTTTCCCATTTGTTCTCGTGTTGTCCCCATCTGGTAATGTATACATTTTGAGTTCCAAAGTGCACATCCTGGCCCACTGTTTATTGGCGCAATTATGCTTCGCATAAATATTTTTGTATCCGTATCCGCATTTGTGTCACATAGTAGCAAAAAATTGGCAATGACAGGCCATATCATCTGTTACAATGTGAAAAGAAAACACAAGTGTGTGCGTGCCGACCGACACAAAATACACTTACACCACCAATACAGCCGTCATACATCCATATGTATAGGCATTAATATTTAAAATAATTTCTGCAACGAAAAGGTTTTTCCTTTTCGAAAAAAAAGAACAGCAGAAAAAAATAAATTGTTTAAATTAACTTGAATGTGGCGGAAATGGCGGAATTGTGAATGGCACAGTGAAATAATTGCATATGGAGCAAATTGTATGACATTGACTGTAGAAGCATATATAGGTATTTCTGTGGTCTACAGGAATAACAGACTAAGTGAGATGATATAGTTTTCCAGATTTTGACATAGACCCAAAGAAAAACAACAAACAAACTACAAAAACTACACTGTACCTTTTCTGTAAAGGAAATTTCCTTTGTTGAAGGAGACATGCAATTTTTATAAATTTATATTATAAGAAATTATTTTTCAGCAAAAACACAGTGTAGTTGACTCAAATTTTTTAAATAGAAAGATTTTTTCTTTGCATGTAGATGTATTCTGCTTATCAGTATCTCTTGATCTACGGGTATTTTAAGGAAAACATCCATGTTTTGTATCTCCTGAACATTGTGATGTTTTTTGGGATAGGCTTTTATACCAGAATACCACAGCTATATGTATATATTTTTATACCCTACACCACACTGTGGTACAGGGTATTATAAGTTTGTTTCACGGCAGATGTTTGTAACACCTGAAAATAACACAGCTAGACCCACCTTAAAGTATACCGATCGACTCAGAATCACTAGCTGAGTCGATTTAACGATGTCTGTCCGTCCGTCCGTCTGTCCATGTAAAGTTGTTCGTCGACTACAGGTCGCAATTTCACTCCGATCGTTCTGAAATTTTGCAGTTTAGAGTATTTCGCGGCTGTTAAGATCGCTATTGAATTTGGTTGAAATCGGTTTAGATATAGCTCCCATATATATGTTTCGTCCGATTTGGCCCTTTAGTCCTATAGAAGCTGTATTTTACATCCGATCGTTTTGAAATTTAGAATGGTAAAGTTTCTTGATCCATGAACCAACATTGCCGAATTTGAAGAAAATCGGTTAAGATTTAGCTATAGCTCCCATATATATGTTTCGTCCGATTCGGCCCTTTAGTCCTATAAAAGCTGTACTTTACATCCAATCGTGTTGAAATTTAGAATGGTAGAGTTTCTTGATCCATAAACCAACGCTACCGAATTTGAAGAAAATCGGTTAAGATTTAGCTATAGCTCCCATATATATGTTTCGTCCGATTTTGCTCTTTAGTCCTGTAGAAGCTGTATTTTACATCCAATCATTTTGAAATTTAGAATGGTAGAGTTTCTTGATCCATGAACCAACACTACCGAATTTGAAGAAAATCGGTTAAGATTTAGATATAGCTCCCATATATATGTTTCGTCCGATTTGGCCCTTTAGTCCTGTAGAAGCTGTATTTTACATCCAATCATTTTGAAATTTAGAATGGTAGAGTTTCTTGATCCATGAACCAACACTACCGAATTTGAAGAAAATCGGTTAAGATTTAGCTATAGCTCCCATATATATGTTTCGTCCGATTTGGCCCTTTAGTCCTATAAAAGCTGTATTTTACATCCAATCGTTTTGAAATTTAGAATGGTAGAGTTTCTTTATTCATGAACCAACATTGCCAAATTTGAAGAAAATCGGTAAAGATTTAGCTATAGCTCCCATATATATGTTTCATCCGATTTGGCTCTTTAGATCCAATCGTTTTTATACCCTACACCACACTGTGTTACAGGGTATTATTTAAGTATAAAATGTCCCAAAAGTAAATTTATGTAAACAATTTATACATGAATTACAAAATTTATATATCAGAGTTATTCAATATTACGAGAGTCATGTATGGTATTATACAGTCGGCACCGCCCGACTTTAGCCTTTCCTTACTGGTTTTTATTTTATTTTAATTATGCACAACGTGACAAAAACACACTCTCGCACAATAATAATAATAATAATAAGTTGAATTCATAAATTTAAATTAAATGATTAAAAATAAGTATAAATTATCATTTGATTTAAAAATTGTGACATGCAATTGTGACACTCGGAGCCCCGTGAACATTATTCATTTTATGAACATTTCTCTCAATGAGATTTTTTTCATTTGAACTTCAAGGAAGGAACCTCATCTTTTAAAAAACAATATTTCAGACCGTGAACATCGTTCAGGACTTCGAAGTCCTTTTGCTTTTCGCTTTCGTTGTCTTTTTTTTTTTGCATTCCATTGCTCCATTTGGGCTTTTGCCAAATTAGCTTTTATTATTTGATTTTAATGCCTTGTAATTACGTTTGTGATTAATTTAAGGCCATTAATAGACCATTAACACTCAAAATACACGCACGCTGCAAAGCATAAAGGAGTCAGGACCAAGGAAAATACATATTTTACTTTGCCCTTTCCTTTGAGGTGACTGCTGGCATTCTGCGGGAGAGAGAGAGAGGGATCAGCAGATTCGCATTAAATCATTTAGTCCGCCCGTAGTATGCGTACGGCCAGATTTTGTATTGTGTTTTGATTTGTAATTTATTTAATGTTATACTAAGATTTATTTGAATGAATTCATTTCGCTCGTCCATCTTTTCGGGTGATTTCCGTTTCCTCCCCGTTTTTGTTGCTTCTTTATTTGTTATTTGGCTTAGCCAACTGACAAATAACAAATGTGTTCTCCCCCCCCCCTTTTATGATGTGTCGGAAGGGGTGAGGATTATTAAGGACTTAGGCATTTGCCTTTCTATGAAAATAGGTAGAATAGAGAGATAAGTAATAGGGGCGAATAGTTTTTGGAATACTTAACATGGAAAGGACAAATATCAAAGACTTCTTAGAAAAAGGATAACAATTTTAATTCTTAATATTTTATTTAATTTAGAGTAGTTTGGGTAATATTTTCTTACAACTTTATAAAAAGGTTCACATAACTTTATGTAAATCAAAAAATAAAATTTATTAAAAAACCAGTAAAGGCTAAAGTCGGGCGGTGCCGACTATATAATACCCTACACCACTCTCGTAATATTGAATAACTCTGATATATAAATTTTGTAATTCATGTATAAATTGTTTACATAAATTTACTTTTGGGACATTTTATACTTAAATAATACCCTGTACCACAGTGTGGTGTAGGGTATAAAAACGATTGGATCTAAAGAGCCAAATCGGATGAAACATATATATGGGAGCTATAGCTAAATCTTTACCGATTTTCTTCAAATTCGGCAATGTTGGTTCATGAATCAAGAAACTCTACCATTCTAAATTTCAAAACGATTGGATGTAAAATACAGCTTCTTCAGGACTAAGGAGCAAAATCGGACGAAACATATATATGGGAGCTATAGCTAAATCTTAACCGATTTTCTTAAAATTCGGTAGTGTTGGTTCATGGATCAAGAAACTCTACCATTATAAATTTCAAAATGATTGGATGTAAAATACAGCTTCTTCAGGACTAAGGAGCAAAATCGGACGAAACATATATATGGGAGCTATAGCTAAATCTTAACCGATTTTCTTGAAATTCGGCAATGTTGGTTCATGGATCAAGAAACTCTACCATTCTAAATTTCAAAGCGATTGGATGTAAAATACAGCTTCTATAGGACTAAAGGGCCAAATCGGACGAAAGATATATATGGGAGCTATATCTAAATCTGAACCGATTTCAACCAAATTCAATAGCGATCTTAACAGCCGCGAAATACTCTAAACTGCAAGATTTCAGAACGATCGGGGTGAAATTGCGACCTGTAGTCGAAGAACAACTTTAGATGGACAGACGGACGGACGGACGGACATCGTTAAATCGACTCAGCTAGTGATTCTGAGTCGATCGGTATACTTTAAGGTGGGTCTAGCTGTGTTATTTTCAGGTGTTACAAACATCTGCCGTGAAACAAACTTATAATACCCTGTACCACAGTGTGGTGTAGGGTATAAACATTGTGACAAACTTTAGTGTAGTAAATGACAGTTTCTAGTTAAGGACGAAACATAAATATTAATTTTCTTAATTAGCAATTTCTAAACTTTTCTTGTCATATAAGTGCCTAAAAGTCCAGATGTAAATTGTGTTAGAGCTATAAACAATGCTAGCTGGACCAGCAGATATTTTCTACTCTTCTCAGTAGGTATGTAGAACAAAGTTACTAGAAGTGCTGGAGTATGTTGGGTTACTTTGAGAGTGACATCCTATCCATTGTGATACCACAGGGGCGTAAGGAAACGTAGAAAGCACACGACTACTTGGTTGTGGAACTAAGTCCCCAGAACTTCTGGAATAGGTTAGGTTTATTGTGGCGGCCTGTATATTAGGATCACTGCGATATCATAGGGACGTAAAGTAAAAAGATAAGTTTTTCATAGCTTACCTATTTTGCTTACTCCTCAATGAAATGTGAGCCTAGGGTAGCCTTCCGCCAGAGACGGAAAGTATTTTATTGATGCCTCTTCCTCGCTGATCCTCAGTTTCTGAAAAAGTAAAAATGAAAATTTCGCAAGCACTTCAATATCTCTGACAGTCGTTCAGTAATGCAATAACCCAGCATAATAGACACGATAAGTGAGACGTCCATTCTCAAAAACGACGCAGGGTGTCGGTGGGTTGTGGGTTTAGGCAAGGCCATATCAGGCTGAATGCTAAGTAGTTCCTACACGGAGGAAAAAAACGGCCTCTGTAACATATTGCCCCAAACATATTTTGCAGGCAACATATATATGTTTGGAGCAGCTCCCAAACATATTATGTTTGGGGTAGCGGTAATGTTCCCAAACATTTATATGATTGTATGTAATCATATATATGCTTATGTCCAAACATTTATATGATTCTGTGTAATCATATATATGCTTATGTCCAAACATTTATATGATTGTATGTAATCATATATATGATTGCATTTAATCATGTATATTGTTGTTTTTTATCAAAAGTCTGAACCCTTTGTGACGCACCCATAATATATTTATAAAATTCTAGTTTAATGTTCCATTAATTATCCATTATTCGGACTGCGGACTATGCCACTTTTCTTTCAACTTGGTTGGTAGCTCCGTTGATCCACCCCATTGACTGAAAAACGTCAACACCTTATACCACTGGCTATATAGAGTCAACGAGAATTATATGCACAGCGTGTATTTTAATTTACTTTCATGTTACACCCGAAACAAGAAAGTGTAAGCATAGCCATATATTCATTCTGACTGGCTGTGGCTGTCAATGGTTGTATGTGGGTGCGTGCGTGTGTTCGCTGTGATGGCTTAGCACAGTGGTGATGGTGGATGCTCTATGAGTCACATAATTGGGCTCTCAGAGAGTAATACTCTCTAAAAATCTAAAAAATATGCTCTAATATATTATTTTGCCAAAAATATGTTAGGACACAATCATATCGTTTTATAATATGCTAGAATTTTGCCCCGAATATATTATGATTGTGTGCAAACATAATATGTTTACCCACAAACATATATATGATTGTGCCCGTCCCAAACATATTTATGATAGCATCCAAACATATTTTTAACATATTTTTTCTCCGTGTATCTACTGATCATCTGTAATATGCATGAAGCTTGTCCACATATTCCAATTAAGCTGGATCATGTAAGGTAGTTGCTCCCAGTCTTTAATGTTGATGTTATCTTAAACGATCTACGACAGTTGAGGGCAGTTTCTTACTTCTGGAAGACAGTTCCAGGTACTTTATAGCAAACTGACTAACCTATGAATGCATCCTGTAATCTATTTAAATTGTTCTACTCCCTATTAAATAAAATGTGCTCCGAAATCAGAAAAAAAATTGTTAAAAGAGATATTTGTTTCGCTAAGTAAATGTAACATATTTGCACACAAAAATATTTTATTGAAAATTTTTTTCTCAAACATATATTGTTTAGTCCTTCTTTCTTCGCGTATCAGAGATACTACTGATATCGACTGTACTGTTGAACTGTTCAGCTATCTTGTTAAAAGATCTGCTACAGTCGGGGGAAGTTCTGGAATTCTGTTCTGGACTGTAGTCCTACAAAGTAGTGAGTAGTAGTTGAGTTTGGGCAGTACCATATCAGCCTGGAATGTAACGAGTTTCTAACAGCTGATCACCTGTCATTTGTTGCCATGAGGCACTATGTGTCAAGCAGAGCTTGAAGGTTATTAGAGGCATGACCACTAGAAAGGGTCGATGTCCAAGCAAGAAAAAAATTTGCGTTTGTCACCCTCAAGATTCGAAGATTATTCAAAGACAATTTCAGAAAAAAATGTTTTTTTGGTTTTCTTCTTTTTAATTTTCTTTATCCTGCGTTGCTTTTTGAAGTCCGATCGGGATCGAAAACCATTTGTTAGGAAAGTTTTAAGGAACCAAAAATTAAGCATTATTGAACTTCTTTTAATACCATTTTTTCATCCGTTCAGCGGTTTTGACGAAATCTTACACGATAGTGCTAAAAAATAGTATTTTTTGAGGAAATCTTAATAATTTTTAAATAAAAATGCAACAAAATCATAGAAATATGCTCAATTATTAGATTTTTATTATTTTTTTTCTTAATCTTTTATTTTAATTTAGGAATAAAACAAGTAAGAAAGTTTCAGTCGGGTAGACCGACTAAGGTATACCCTCACTTTGTGAGTAATGTAATATTGAATATTACTCGAATTATTCTGTCAATTTGTGTATGAGGTACCAGAAGGGGTTTATCAAATACACCTTTTTTTCGCTGAACATTAGATACTTTAAATTCATTGCACTGTGTCGACTTATAAGCATTTATGTGCACTGGCATAAACGTTATGAGACATTAAATTGTGGTATGATTTGGGCATTTTGTGTGGGAGGTACAAAGAGGGGCGTGGCAATAACGCCCATTTTTCACATGGCTATAGACACTATAAAAACATTACACTGTACAAAATTTCAAGTATTTCTATACACTGGTTTTAATGTTATAAGATGTTAACTTTTGGTGCAAAAAGGTACCTTTGTGTGGGAGGTACCAAAAGGGGCGTGACAACAACACCCATTTTTCCCTGGACTGTAGGCAATATAAAAGCATAATACTGTACAAAATTTCAAGAATTTTTATACACTGTTATTAATGTTATAAGCTGTTAACTTTTGGTGCAAAATGGTGCATTTGTGTGGGAGGTACCAAAAGAGACGTGGCGACTTTGCCCATTTTTCTCGAGTTGATAACGACTAATAAGCTAATACTATGTGTGGAATTTCAACAGATTCGAATAAGTAGTATAGCAGTTATTAAAGAATCAATATTTCACAACATTTTAACCCTTTGTGGGGGAGGTACTAGAAGGAGTGGACCAATATGGCCCATCTTCGAACTTAGCCGGAGATAGAAAAAAATATTACCACATACCAAATTTGAGGTCAATCGGTTACTCCTTTCGAGAGTTATCGTGCGCACCAGCCAGCAGACAGACAGACAGACAGACAGACAGACAGACAGACAGACAGACAGACAGACAGACAGACAGACAGACAGACAGACAGACAGACAGACGGACGGACATTGCTCATTCGACTTAAAATGACCCAAAACGGATTTCCTCCGAACATACTTGGGGTCTTAGGTCACTCCTTCGACGTGTTACACTTTTTTCCGTAGCAAATGATATATACCCTCGTCACACTAAAGTGAGGGTATAATGAGACCATTTCGATGAAAATCAATGCATAACGTAATAAGTTGTAGCGAAATTATCAAATCTACCCCGAAAATATTTCCACCTTAACTGGTATCGAAGCCACTGTCTCGACCAAAAATTTTGCTGAATATCCCATAAAAAACGCTTCGCTTTTCTTTCTAATTTAGCTGTAACTTTTGAAGTTGTTCATCGATTTCTTTCGGAATGGTTTCATTTTTATACCCTCACTTTAGTGTGACGAGGGTATATATCATTTGCTACGGAAAAAAGTGTAACACGTCGAAGGAGTGATCTAAGACCCCAAGTATGATCGGAGGAAATCCGTTTTGGGTCATTTTAAGTCGAATGAGCAATGTCCGTCCGTCTGTCTGTCTGTCTGTCTGTCTGTCTGTCTGTCTGACTGTCTGTCTGTCTGCTGGCTGGTGCGCGCGATAACTCTCGAAAGGAGTAACCGATTGACCTCAAATTTGGTATGTGGTAATATTTTTTTCTATCTCCGGCTAAGTTCGAAGATGGGCCATATTGTTCCACTCCTTCTAGTACCTCCCACACAAAGTGTTAAAATGTTGTGAAATATTGATTCTTTAATAACTGCTATACTAATTATTCGAATCTTTTGAAATTCCACACATAGTATTACCTTATTAGTCGCTATCAACTCGAGAAAAATGGGTGAAGTTGGCATGTCCCTTTTGGTACCTCCCACACAAATGCACCATTTTGCACCAAAAGTTAACAGCTTATAACATTAATAACAGTGTATAAAAATACTTGAAATTTTGTACAGTTTTATGCTTTTATATTGCCTACAGTCCAGGGAAAAATGGGTGTTGTTGCCACGCCCCTTTTGGTACCTCCCACAAAGGTACCTTTTTGCACCAAAAGTTAACAGCTTATAACATTAAAACCAGTGTATAAAAATACTTGAAATTTTGTACAGTGTAATGTTTTTATAGTGTCTATAGCCCTGTGAAAAATGGGCGTTATTGCCACGCCCCTTTTTGTACCTCCCACACAAAATGCCCAAATCATACCACAATTTAATATCCCATAACGTTTTTACCAGTGCACATAAATGCTTATAATTCGGCACAGTGCAATGAATTTAAAGTATCTAATGTTCAGCGAAAAAAAGGTGTATTTGATAAACCCCTTCTGGTACCTCCCACACAAATTGACAGAATAATTCGAGTAATATTCAATATTAGATTACTCACAAAGTGAGGGTATACCTTAGTCGGTTTACCCGACTGAAACTTTCTTACTTGTATTCATGACCAATCGGACTTTATGATAAAATACTAAAAATGTAATAATTGATTATATTTCTATTTTTTTGTTGCGTTTTTATTTAAAAATTATTAACATTTCCCCAAAAAATATGATTTTTTAGCACTATCTTGTAAGATATCGTCCAAACCGCTGTAGTGATGAAAAAGTGGTATTAAATAAAGATGAAGGCCAGTTAATTTTGGATTCTGTGAAACTTGCCCGAACTAATTCGGATAAATGGTTCTCGACTTATGCTATAATATGTGTCTCAACCTCTCTATTTTCGCAAATCGCGATTGATCGCGACAACTAGAGCTATTTCAAAGAAACTAGCTTTTAGGCTAAGAACTGTATTATCTCATATACCCAAATCGACCGCGAAACCCTGTGCCGCAAAAAAATGTTGACCAGTGTTATTTTTAAATACCTTTATTATCGTTTCAAAATAAGTTCCACTAAGAGGGGTAGACAACGAGATAACTGAGGTCAATTATCGAATTTGACCTCGGAGTCAAAAATGTCCAGTGGACGAAATATAGCTCTTTCCAAAACGTGAACAAGGATATGCATTCCGTTACGATCGGACTTCAAATAGCAACACAGGATAAAGAAAACTAAAATGGCGGTATGTAGAATGAATCCAAAAAAAAAGTAAAAACATTTTTCTGAAATGACCTTTGAATAATCTTCATATCTAGGGGGCGACAAACGCAACTTTTTTTTATGACCCTATCTAATGACCACTTATTCCTGTTCCCCTGGTGCATGTAGACTTGCAAGTTAATTTCCTTAACACTTATTTGGCTTGTCTCTGTGTCTGCCGGTACCCGAATTAGGTAAATATTAAACTGTTCAGTCATCTCGTTAAGAGATCTGCGAAAGCCGAATGCAGTTCTAGAAAGGCGGTCTCTAGGGAATTTATAGCAGTCTGACTATGACAAAAAATGTTGATAACTTCTTTAGACAGAACAAAAAGGCTCAGACATTCTGCTATTGGTGGTGTAGCTCTCAACGCACCACTGATAAACAGATCATCCATTCGCTGAACTTTATTTAGTATAGCACAGAAAGTGAGTTTCTGCAGGCCCGTCCGTCAGACGACTATGTCATTATTGGTATAACTTATACCGTACACAACCAATATCTTTATTGATGTGAGCGCCCCAGTAGGCGAGTTGGTAGCGTACTCGCCTATGAGTTTGGGGGTCGTGGGTTCGGGGGGTCTGGTCTGTCGCTGCAAAAATTCAGCCATATGGTCTTTGTAACCCGGCATTTCCCTGGACCTTAAAAATTAGAATATAAATTTACTTTGTATTGTAATTCATATAAATAAATAAATAAATAAATCTTTATTGGTGTCAATTGGAACAAAAAAATGATGAAAAAAATACAACGCGGTAGCTCAAATGCAGTCTATAACATCTACACAGGTGATGGATCATGGATCTATACATATGAGCCCAAAACAATCGACCGTATAGGTATTTGAAGAAGAAGCAAATCCAACAAAAGTTGTAGGATGGTCAATTCTGAGTGATACACAACATTCTGTTTGCCAACATTTTTCGAAGAAATAAGGAAAAACATAAGCTTGACTCCGTCTATGAACCGTCCCTCTACTGTATATGACCAGGAGTACTGGGATCCTTCGATAATATTCTTCTGTAACAAGATGCCTCATACACAGAGTCTATGGACTCACAGAAAAATAACCATGCGACCATTTTAGATCTTTTTATATCTAACTTGTACTTATTGTGACACACTTTACATTGTTAACAGTCTTCGGGCTTTTTTGAGCGTTTTGACCTATTCCACAGTTCTTTGGTCCACTATTTTTGGTTGCTGCTTTTTGCCCACATAAATCATAGGGCAAGCTTGTAAGGGGTCCGCTATCTAACGATTTTTTTTTCAACCAGTGCTTATTTCGTAAATGGTAACACTTAGCTCATGTCTGATTTGACAGATAATTAGTTTTATCCTTCCGCTGAACGAATATGGTTGTGTATACGCTTGAACAAGTGGGCCTGCAATCGACTTACAGAAGATGCCGATTTTGCCAAAAAAGTCATCTTTTCCGATGAAGCTCATTTTGATCTTGGCGGGTATGTAAACAAGCAAAATTGTCGCATTTGGGGCACAGAAAACCCGCACGCATACATTGAAAAGCCGATACACCCAAAATGAGTCACTGTTTGGTGCGGATTTTGGTCCAGAGGCATAATTGGGCCATTTTCTTCGAAAATGAGCAAGGAGTGGCCGTTACAGTCAATGGCGATCGTTATCAGGCCATGTTGAACGAAATTTTGTTCACAAAAATTGAAGAGGAGGACATCGGCAACATTTGGTTTCAACAGGACGGCGCTACGTGCCACACAGCCGAAGCTACGCTCGATGTTTTGCGCCCTGTTTTTGAAGATCGCATTATCAGCCGCAGAGCTTATGTCGTTTGGCCACCTCGGAGCTGCGATTTGACACCGTTGGACTATTATTTGTGGGGTGCCCTCAAAGATAAGTGTTACGCCAACAAGCCAGAGACAATTGACGCTTTAAAGGACAATATTCGTGAAGCCATTGGTGAAATACAGCTGCACACAATCGATAATGTGCCTAAAAATTTGACCGATCGTGTAGGCTACTGCATGGCCAGCCGAGGCAGCCATTTGAATGAAATTATTTCCCATTATTAACCGAAAGGATTGTACTTTCAAATAAAAAAAGAAATTTGAGAAAATATTCAGTAGTTTTTATACCCTACACCACACTTTGGTACAGGGTATTATGACTTTCTACATTTGTTTGTAACACCCAAAAGGAGAAGAGATAGATCAATTGTTTATTATACCGATCGACTTGTAATCACTTTCTGAGTCGATTTAGCTATGTCCGTCTGTCTGTCCGTCTGTTTGTCCGGCTGTAGATGTATTCTTGTAATCAAAGTACATGTCGCAATTATGGTCCGATCTCGACGAAACTTTATACATATCTTTTTTTTTGGCCCAAGGACGATCCCTATTGAATTTGGTTAAAATCGGTTCAGATTTAGATATAGCCCCCATATATATGTTACCCCGATTTGACATGTAAGCGCTGTAAAAGCTTTATTTTATATCCGATCAGTATGAAATTCGGCAGGAAAAGGTTTCTTATTACATGAATGAACTCTGTTAAATTTGGAAGAAATCGGTTCAGATTTAGATATAGCCCCCATATATACATTACCCCCGATTTGACATATAAGCGCTGTAAAAATGTTATTTTATATCCGATCAGTGCGGAATTCGGCAAAGAGAGGTTTCTTATTACATAAAGGAATACTGCTAAATTCGGAGAAAATCGGTTCAGATTTAGATATAGCCCCCATATATACGTTACCCCCGATTTGACATGTAAGCGCTGTAGAAATGTTATTTTATATCCGATCAGTGCTAAAGTCGGCAAAAAGAGGTTTCTTTCTACATGAAGGAATACTGCCAAATTCGGAGAAACTCGGTTTAGATTTAGATATAACACCCATATATATGTTACCTCCGATTTGACCTGTAAGCGCTGTAAAAACTCTATTTTATATCCGATCAGTGCGAAATTGGGCAGAAAGAGGTTTCTTATTACATGAAGGAATACTGCCAAATTCGGAGAAAATCGGTTCAGATTTAGATATAGCTCCCATATATATGTTACCCCCGATTTGACATGTAAGCGCTGTAGAGACTGTATTTTATATCCGATCATTACGAAATTCGACAGAAGGAGGTCTTTTTACATGAAGATCAGGGAAGATCGGTTCAGATTTATATTAAAGCTTCATATATATGTTCCTCCTGATTTGGTATCAATCCGCTATAGAAGTTGTATTTTATTTCCGATCATTTAAATTTTCCAGAAAGATGTTTCCCAATTTAGGAACGAATATTGCTTAATTTAGCGATTATCGTTTCAGAATTAGATAATATGTTTCTACCCATTTACCAATTATTCCAAATTATTATGGAATAATTGGAATAATTACATTGTTAGGGAGGTGTAGGGTATTATATAGTCGTCCCCGCCCGACTTTTTGCCTTTCCTTACCGGTTTTTTATAGCATTTTCAAAAAAAAAAAAAATTATTTGGCGGACCCTTTACAAAACATTCCACCACAATTCCTAGTAAACAGAGCAATTAATTCTCGCAAAAATAAATTATTCTCCGATTTTACTTCTCCCAATGAAGAATTTTCCCCATACAGGGTCTCCCAGTTTTGTCTTTTTAATATGCCACTTTCGGCTCTTTCTTACTAGTTCAAATTTATAGTAAATAAATGTTTTTGGGAAATTTAATTATATTCCAATCGGCAAACTTTTTTTGCATTTTTAAAATTTTTCTCTTTAATTATTTTATTTTAAGCTATATTTTCTACAAATTCGTATTTCTATAGTTTTTGAATTTTTTTGTCAATATATACTTTACTTTATTACTTAAAATTAAGGAATGACCTCTCGTCTATGGAACAATACCTACTAACAATGGCCTGTCAACTATACATGTGACAATGGTATTGTCCATAGTCCTTTTGTCCTCGCTGTGTGCTGGACATTTTGTCCACGATATGCTTAGACATTCACGCAAATAAATGCACATTTGAGGATGTGCTACAAATGGAATATTTGTTTTCTACTTGTCTTTGAGGAGAGTGCGTACTCCAAACTGCTATTTGCCACCAGTCCCAGTTCTATGTTACAAATATGACAACAAGGAGTCTTGGTGTCTATCTTTCTCACTCTGACTCTTATAGTGGCAACATCTTTCAGCCACTTCTGCAAGGATTTCATTTCAATTTGTTTGAGTCTTTGTCAAAAGTCTTTTTTTCCCTGACAATGCTGTAATTCTCAGTTTCAAAAATTGGGTTACTATTGTCATCTTGTCTCATATGTCTTGTACATACGTAGATTTAAAAGTAGAGATGTGTATGTTCTTTTTCTTGTTGTTGTTTATTTTCTGGAGGAAGAAAAACAACTGACAATCGTTCCAGGATATCTTGACATATCTGTCATGCTTAAGCTTTATGAGTCCTTGTTTGCATCCTGTAGCGGTATTCGTTCGTTATTTATCAAGAATGTGGAATAAAACACTGGTTTACAGTAAATTTTCTTTTAATGAAGGTGAGGGTAATATTTAAATAAACTGCGATTTTTAAGGCACTGGATGCTCTGTTTTCGAGTAGTTTTGTTCCTCATTTGTTTTCTCCTATTCAATATCTATAACTTTGCGTCAGACACAAAAGAAATATTCCGTACGGTGTACCAAGATATAACCGTGTTATATAGAAAAGGTGCTAAAATCCATCTTGAGCAAAAAAAATCGTATGGCCATTAAATTATTAATTAAGCCAACTTGACTAAACGAATGATGCAGAAGTTCCCATTTTGGTGCTACTTTCAAGTCCAATCCTCAGAATTGAGTCCCAAAATCAGGTATTATACTGTGTAAGGTATAGTATTGAAATCTTTTCAAATTATGACATTCAGTCTTCGTCTGACAGTGATGCAGTGCGTACATGTTATACGGAAGATCGCGAATTTTTGTGCAAAAAATCAATACTTTTTGTTATTGTTTAAACGACTCAAATATTGTGTAAAAACAATTAGAATTTCGTTAAAATTACCAACAACTTTCATTTGTTGCGTGGGTGATATATAAAAACATTAGTTGTGTTGTTGCGTCTACTAACTACTGCATTTCGCAGTATGGACGGTGGAAACGCACAAAACAACAACAGCGATGTTAGCTGGCAGACCCCGTCTGCAAGAAAAACAACAAAGAGACACTTGTCTTCGCCGGACATCTATGTCAACAAGGCATCATGCAGTAAAAACAACAACAATCAATTTTCCGTTCTTGATGCTTCAAGTGAAGATGATCAACAAAATATAACAGACGGTAATGAAATAGAGAAACCACCTCCAATTATAATCCCTGATGTTGGTGATATTAAAAAGATGTTAAAATCATTTTCCGACTTAATCTCAAAAGATAACTTCACATATAAATCGCTTAGGAACGGGCAAATACGTTTAATGGTAAAAAATATAACATGTTACCGAAACATTGTTAAGTATCTCGACGACAACAAACTAGCATTTCATACTTACCAACTGAAAAAAGAACGATCATACAGAGTTGTGATTAAAAAACTTCACTTTTCAACTCCCATCAATGAATTGAAAGATGAAATAGAAAAGAAAGGTCATAAAGTTCGAAGCATTACAAATATAAAAAGTAGAAAACACCGAGAACCTCTGCCTATGTTTTTCGTTGACCTAGAGCCCTCGCAAAATAATAAAAACATTTATGACATCAATCGTTTGTACAACTGCGTCATTAAAATTGAGCCTCCGCTAAAGACCGATGATATTGTCCAATGCCACAGATGTCAGCAATTCGGACATACCAAAACTTATTGTAGGAATAATTTTAACTGCGTAAAATGTGGTTTAAATCATCCTACTAACCAATGCAAGAAAACTGCAAATGCTGATCCTAAATGTGCTAACTGCGCGGAACCTCATACTGCAAGCTACAAAGGTTGCGAAGTGTACAGAAGTATAGTCCAAAGGAAAAGGGAGAACCCAAGACAAAATGTAAATAGACATGAAAACAATTACAACTTCTATCCTGAGAATTTTCCAACTATCAACAATAATAATCCTGTTAACAATAATTTCAACCCGAATCAAACTTCATTTGCACAAGTAGCTGGAAATCAGCAAGAACAAAACACATTAAAAAAAATTGAAATATTAATACAAAAACAAACAGAAATCACAACAACATTGTTGAACTTGATGCAGCTCATTCTTACTAAATTATGTCATTAAATTTGCACATAGCCTTATGGAATGCCAATGGCATCTCCAACCATACCAGAGAAGTTGAACTTTTCCTCAAAACCAATTTTATTGATGTGCTGTTGGTCTCCGAGACCCATTTCACTAGTAAAAGTTATTTTAAAATCGATGGTTACGACTTAGTACAAACAAATCACCCCGATAATAAAGCGCACGCAGGCTCAGCTATACTTATTAAATCTACAATAAAGTACACTATTTTGAATGGAGTTCAAGAACCATACCTCCAAGCTACCATTATTAAGGTGGCAAGCAACATTGGGCATATTGTTCTTTCAGCGATTTACTTTCCTCCCAGACATAACATTAAATGTAAAGATTATGAAGATTTTTTCAATACCCTAGGTGGTCGATTTCTTGTTGGTGGAGACTTTAATGCTAAGCATCCGTGGTGGGGCTCCAGGTTGATATAAATGTATAACAAAAAAGAACTTCACAACACTCTCTGCAGGATTACCAACATATTGGCCAAGTGATCCGCGAAAAATTCCAGATCTGCTGGACTTCTTAGTTTATAAGGGAATTCCTAGTGATAGGCTACAAATCAAAGGCAGCGATGACTTAAGCTCTGATCATACCCCCGTTTTGGTATGTCTTAATGTAACCCATGAGCTGAAATCTTCAAAATATCACATTTTGAGGCGAAATACAAACATTCCCTTGTTTCAGCAATTCTTGGAAAGAAATATAAACCTGAATACTCGCTTAAAAACTGAAACAGAGCTTGATGAAGCTGTTGAACATTTCACCAACCTCATACATACTTCAGCCAATATCGCAACTCCACCTCAAGAAAACACACACCAACAAACTTGTTCAAACTTTAATGTTTCAAACGAAATTCGCCAACTTGTGCGTGAAAAAAGAAGAATAAGAAAGAGATGGCAAATAAGCAGAAATCCTTACGATAAAAGATTGCTAAATAAAGCATGTAAGGATCTTAAACATCTACTTCAGGAGCATAAGAATGAGAAAACCGCTGCTTTTATTAACGACATAAATTACTCCAAATATAACGAACACCATCTATGGAAAGCCACTAGATACTTAAAACGCCCAACTAAAAGAAAAATACTTATAAAGAATTCAAACGGAGCTTGGTGCAGAACAAATGAAAGTACTGCAGAGACATTTGCAGGTCACTTAAAGGACACTTTCATTCCATTTTCATTTAACTCTAATGAAGAACAAGAAGAAATTTCTACTTTTTTGGATTGCCCATTACAAATGAGTCGCCCGATACGCCATATTTCGCCAAATGAAGTAAAATTGGAAATTGAAGCCCTGAACACCAAGAAATCTCCCGGGTATGATAAAATCGATGCTAAGACAGTCAAGAAATTACCTCGAAAATGCATAATATTTCTAGCATTGATTTATAACTCCATACTCCGTCTTAATCATTTTCCGTCGCAGTGGAAATGTGCTGAAATCATAATGATTCATAAACAAAACAAGCCAGAAAATTTAGCTTCTTCCTATAGACCTATAAGTCTTCTTGTAATATTCTCCAAAATATTTGAAAAAATATTTTTGCAACGATTATTACCTTTTCTGGACAACGAAAATATCATTCCTGAGCATCAGTTCGGTTTTCGACCTGGACACGGTACACCAGAACAAGTCCACAGAATAGTCAATCATATTTCTGATGCCCTAGAGAATAAAAGATATTGCTCTGCAGTTTTCCTTGATGTTCAACAAGCTTTTGACAGGGTATGGCATCAAGGACTACTTTACAAGATAAAACTGTTTTTACCTGCACCTTTTTATCTATTCTTCGTAAGTTATTTGGCGGAGAGGTATTTTTATGTAAGAGTGGATGACCAAAGATCAGAACTGTACCCTATAAATGCTGGAATTCCTCAGGGGAGTGTGTTGGGTCCCATCCTTTATACGATTTTCACCGCAGACTTACCGACTTCAGAAAATGTTATGGTGGCAACATATGCAGATGATACTGCGGTTATTGCCTCAAGTAGTTCATCCACGGAAGCATCATCCATTTTACAAAATCACATCAACTTGCTTGACATCTGGCTTAAAAAATGGAATATACTGGTTAATCCTGAAAAATCTCAACACATAACCTTCGCACTAAGGCGAGAGAACTGTCCCCCAGTTTCAATAAATGGCTCTATAATTCCAACTTCCTCATCCGTTAAATATTTAGGTATGGTATTGGACCGTCGAATGACCTGGAAAGATCACATACGTAATAAACGACTACAGCTAAAAATTATAACCAGAAAACTATATTGGTTATTAGGACCAAAATCAAAACTGAATCTTAGCAACAAATTAAGAATTTACAAAGTTATTCTAAAGCCAATTTGGACCTATGGCATTCAACTTTGGGGAACCGCAAGCAAATCTAATATTGATATTTTAGAAAGGTACCAATCAACAACTCTTAGGCTTATTACCAATGCTCCGTGGTACATTCGAAATAAATGTATCAAAAACGATTTATCAATACCGACTGTTCGAGAAGAAATTAATAGATTCAGCGAGAATTACTTGGAGAGACTCAGCCATCATATCAACCCCTCTGCTATCTGCTTATTAGATAGTTCAAATGAGACTAGAAGACTGAAGCGCCACCACATTTTAGACCTTCCATATCGGATATTATTTTTGTACATATGTAATAGTCATTAATTCATCAAATTTAATTTTTACAAATTCGTCAATTAACTTCATATAATGTTTGTTTTTATATGTTATGTATCTCAGTGGAGATACATAACCTCTGTCATTTTTGTAAAATTTTGTAATCTAATTTGCTTATTATCCTAGGATAGATTGTAAATAAAATCAATTGTTAAAAAAAAATTATGACATTCTAAAAGAAATATTTTGTAAACATGTGTTGCGATTAAACACTTTACCGCATTTCAAAGAATCCCTATTAAAAATCCAAAACGAAACGAAGAAAACATAACCAGGCTTTTCACCTGAAATCCTTTGACTTATATCCTGCAATTGTCGCAGGCAAAAAATAATTACATTGTCTTTGTGTCTCTGTTCTATTTATGGGGCTGCAAGAGACTTTTAAAATGAATTTGTCCTAAGGATAGCATCACTGACATGAATTGCCAACTTTCGCTTTTCATTTATAGATTCTAATCGTCATTTCTTTTTCCATTGTAGGGTTTAATTGTTCTGGTATTCCTGGAATATACATACCTAGAACATTGTCTCTTGTTTTGTTTGCTTTACTTTCTTCAGTTGTGCACCATTTGTTTCCGAGGAAATTTTGAAAAATGAATATTACTTTGTGATAGTTATGAAAATCATACATAGTAGTATTATGAGTATGCAGTAAGAGTTTAATGCTTGACTTACTACATACCATTCATGCATTCATACATTCATTGTAAATATGGCATAACTATTGTGAATATTAAGGCGATAGTGACAACCTGTTCCATTTACTTGAATTTTCCAGATGAGACAACATTGTCTGTCTGTCTGTCAGTCATGCTGTGTATAGGTAATTACTTTTGTTCATGTTGTTCCTTCAACTACATACAATAATGGGAAAGTATGTATGTACAGCAAGTATACCGCATGAATGACAGCCATACTCATTTTGGGAACTTTGATGTACTTATATGAAAAAAAGTATGAATTGGTAAATATAGAGCAGATAAGTACAATGAGCAAACAGTTTTAAAATTTTACAGATTTAGTTCCAAAAAATTATAAAATAACTACGCTTCATCCTTAAAAAACATACAATTTACTTAATATTCAAGAAATCGTCTTCATTTGAAGTGTGAAGTGTAGTAGTTTTAAAGATTAGGACGCTCATTGCTTAAAGTCTTAAAAATTGGCTATTTTTTGCTCAGTGTATACATAGACATTTTGTATATATTATAAAAATAAAGACAAACTACTTAATATTAGGTTTGTATTTAGTTTAAAAATAAATACAAATGACCTAAAATCAAAGTAATTGTCTTCATTTTAAGAAAATAGTGTAATTACTTTTATAAGAAATAGTGTTATTACTTTTATAGCATGTCTTTAAAAAAAAAATGAAAATTATAAATTTTTTGCTCATTGTATATACACCAAGCAAAATTTCTCATTACCAAATAATCCGACGAGTAAGCAAAGTTCGATAATGGTAAGTATTATTATTTAGCCACTTTTCTCATTATTTTAACATGGGGATGTCATTGGAGGAAAGTACTTCCCTAATGCCCTATATTTTAAATTTTATATAGTGCCTTTCGTGGGAGGGAATAAAATATTTTTTTTTGTATCGATGTCCTAAATATGCTATATAGGCTGTGAAATTCAAATAATTGGTATTCCTTAACCGTTAAAGATAGAAAGCTGACATTTTAATATGTGTTGTGTCAGTTAGAGTTCTGTAACATGTATTTTTTTACGATTTTTAATTGCATAACTTTGAGGGCTATTAAAGGATTAATGTTTAAAAGGAAATTTTTTGTAGCCTTCGTCCTTGGAATTTTTTTCCAAAAATTTTATTAAATAGCGGGAATTCTCCCCTTTCATTTGATACCCATATTTATCAATTCGCATTGTTGTAAGTGCAAATAAAAATAGTTTAAAATTGTTATCCTTGATATTTTCAATGTCCTGTAAAAAGGACAAACGATCACGAAATAAAAAACTGAGTATGCAGCTTATCTACTGTTGGGCTATAGTTTCATTCCTATATAGTCTCGTTCTTGGGAGGGAAGTCGTGTCGCACAGTGTAATAAGTACTTATTTGTAGCTCGATTTTATGTACTTGAATAATGCATTACCAATAAGTTATAAAATAAGTAGTAGATATGTAGAAATGGCCATTTAAAATGATTTTTTGCATATTGTCACGCATATTTCTCGAAACAAACAATTTCCTCATGCCAGATCCGAATTTCTGGTATTTTCATTCAAATCTGCACGTATTGTTTGAAAACATGTTGAAATATAAATAAGTCTTGTACAATAACCCACATATAGCCAAAATTGTATTATATTAAAATTTGTCACAATGATTTTGAAACAAAAAATCACTTATTTCTGTTATTATTGGTAAGTAATTATTAAGAAGTCGAAAGTATTGCTGCGAATAATGAGATGTCATTATTTGGTAATGCAGGGAATAATGACAGGTACTTACCAAGATTTTGCTGGGCATATTCATATATAGAATACGTTATCGAAATAAAGGAAGTTTATTTAATATTAAAAAAATCGTCTTCAATTTAAGTTTGGAAAGTACTTATTTGAAAGATTTTAACGTATTTAGCGAAAAAAAAATTAAAATTACCATTTTTTTACGCAGTGTGTACATACACCTACTGAATGCGTTATACAAAATAATGACGCATTGACTTAATTTTAAAGAAATTGTCTTTATTTAAGTAGGCCATGTATTTATTTATTGTAAAAATAAATACAAATGACTAACCCCCAATTTCACAGTCTTCAGTTAAAGCTAACTCACAGTTAAAAAATAAAAATTTCATACAATTTGACAGCTATAACTGTAGGTTAGCTCTAACTATAGGATAACTGGGGATTGTGAAATTGGCCGTTAATATTAAAGAAATTGTCTTCATTTTAAGAAAATAATGTAATTACTTTAATAATTAGCATGTCTTTTTTACAAAATCTTTAAAATTCGAAATCAATGTATACATTCACATATTAAAGACTTTATCAAAATAAAGGAATTTTATTTAATATTAAAGAAAACGTCTTCAATTTTAGTATGGAAAGTACCTATATGAAAGATTAAAACGTATTTTGCGAAAAAACATTAAAATAACTATTTTTTGCTCAGTGTATACATTCACCTATTGAATGCGTTATCAAAATAAAGACACATTGACTTACTATTAAAGGAAATGTCTTTATTTAATTAGGCGATGTATTTATTTATTGTAAAAATAAAGACAAACTACTTAATATTAGAATTGTTTCCATTTTAAAAATAAATACAAATGAGTTAATATCAAAAAGAATATGTCTTCATTTGAAGAAAATAATGTAACTTCTTTGTAGATTAGCATATCTTTTGTACAAAATCTTTAAAATTATAAATTTTTTGCTCAGTGTATACATACACATTTTGTATTACATTATAAAAATTGTTGCGTCCATTAATACGAATAGACTAATCGACGAATTATAGATTTATCCGTTCTTAAAAAAAATACGACTCTGTTTCTGTAAGTTCTTTATAATTTGTTCGTCCACTTCATGGGTGATTTCGAAAGAAAAAGTAGAAGAAGGAGGAGGAGAGAACATGCTGTTTCCCTTTTCGGAGTTAATTCTTGCTTGATTCTGAAAAAAGGTGGTAGTACCAAGTGAATTATTTAAACATTTTGCAAAGAAGATATTAATTAGGCCTCTATTTAATTATTAAAAATTAAAATTAATAGTGTGAACCGAAAACAAAAACATGTAAAAACTCTAGTATAAAAAGAAAAAAATATGCTATTAAAACTACATAATTTGAACAAAAAAAGAAATTATCTAGAAATCGATGTTATAAAACTATAAAAAATACTATTCTTGTGTTGCCTAAAAATTACAGAAAAAAATAAAAGAAAAATTAAACACAAACAAGTAAAAGCGTTAAGTTCGGCCATGCCGAATCTTATATACCCTACACCATGGATAGCATGTGACCTCACAAAATAACTCAAACCTAAAGAAAATAACACCGATAAACAAAAAAAAATATAGTAGATGAGATGAGTAGGAATCACAACAAGTTAGATGCTATATATGGGAGCTATATCTAAATATGGACCGGTATGGCCCATTTGCAATCCCAAACAACCTGCAACTATAGGAAGTATTTGTACCAAATTTGATCAACCTAGCTCTATTATTGCGGACTGTAGCGTGATTACCACAGACGGTCGGACGAACGGACGAACGGAGGGACGGACGAACGGTCAGACGGAGGGACGGACGGAGGGACGGACGGAGGGACGGACGGACATGGCTAAATCGTCTTAGAATTTTACGACGATTAAGAATATATATACTTTATGGGGTCTCAGATCAATATTTAGAGGTGTTACAAACGGAGTGACAAAATGAATATACTCGCCATCTATGGTGGAGGGTATAATAAATACAAAACTATGAAAAATACAAATGACTTAATATTAAAGAAATTGTATTAATTTTAAGAATATAATGTAATTACATTCAACATTAGCATGTCTTTTGTTAAAAAGTCGTTAAATTAGACAATTTTTTGCTCAGTGTATAAATTCACATATTGAATACGTTATCAAAATAAAGGAATTTTATTTAATATTAAAGAAATTGTCTTCAATTTAAGTATGGAAAAATACTCATTTGAAATATTAGAACGTATTTTGGAAAAAAAAAAACATTAAAATTATTATTTTTGCGAATGTGAAAACATTCAATAAATCTAATAAAAATTAAAATTAATTAATCGATCATTAACAAAAAACTTCTAAAAACATTTAATTAATAGGATCAGCCCGCCTAATACAATTAGAAAGAAGCTGCCCATCTAATTGAATTCTAAATAATAAAATACAAAATTTGGTATTCAACAAAAAATACTATGCTTACTGAAATGTAGTAAAGTCTTTCTAATCGTCCAACTAATCTCAGAAACCACGCCATCTACTGGCGATTGGTGTAGAGACAACTGTGTCGAACTGGCAACCCTTACCAGTCACATGGGTAGTGAAAATGGTGAATTTAATTCTCGCTTGGTGCTTTGGCTGTGTGTCTTGTAGACTTTCCTTAAGGGTATGTGTTTACATGGCTTTCAAAGCGCAGTGTCTTATCTTTTCCAGCCTCTTTCGAAAGGAAGAGTTATCGAAAAAGCTGAACAATTCGAATGTGAAAAACATTCAATAAATCTAATAAAAATTAAAATTAATCGATCGTTAACAAAAAACTTCTAAAAACATTTAATTTGTTTGCTCAGTGTATACATACACCTATTGCATGCTTTAATACAATTAAGGCGCATTGACTCAATTTTAAAGAAATTGTGTTTAATTTAAGTATGCAATAAACTTTTTTGAAAGATTGTGATGTCTTTGCGACAAAAAATACTTCAAAAGCAGGAGATTTTGTAGTATTTTTACAAACATACGGAATATTCTATGCAACAAAATTTTTGTCGAAAAGCTCTGCATAACATTTTCTGGTGTCATAATGTGTCATAAACACGAAAAAAATACTAAAAAACAGGTAAGAAATTTCAGTCGGGTAAACCGACTAAGGTACATATACCCTCACTTTGTGAGCAAATATACACTGAAATATGAACTAATATTATGAGCTATTTGAGTCAGGTATGTCTTGGCTTTTTTTGTAACGGTTTCGCTCCCCTTGTGACAACTTTTGTAAAAATGGCTGTGGCGTCCAAACAAGATCAATTTGTCCAATTCTTATGAAACTAATTAATTTCTGATATTAAGTAAAGTATTTTTTGTGTAAACAGTTTCAGTGTTAAGCCCAAAAAAGTATACAAAAGTTTTTTTATTAAGAACATAATATGTTTAATGATATTTATACCCTCACTTTAGTGTGACGAGGGTATATATCATTTGCTACGGAAAAAAGTGTAACACGTCAAAGGATTGACCTAAGACCCCAAGTATGTTCGGAGGAAATCCGTTTTTGGTCATTTTAAGTCGAATGAGCAATGTCCGTCCGTCTGTCTGTCTGTCTGTCTGCTGGTGCACACGAAAACTCTGGTGCGCACGATAACTCTCGAAAGGAGTAACCGATTGACCTCAAATTTGGTATGTGGTAATATTTTTTTCTATCTCCGGCTAAGTTCGAAGATGGGCCATATTGGTCCACTCCTTCTAGTACCTCCCCCACAAAACGTTAAAATGTTGTGAAATATTGATTCTTTAATAACTGCTATACTACTTATTCGAATCTTTTGAAATTCCACACATAGTATTAGCTTATTAGTCGCTATCAACTCGAGAAAAATGGGCGAAGTCGCCACGTCCCTTTTGGTACCTCCCACACAAATGCACCATTTTGCACCAAAAGTTAGTAGTGCTTATAAGTCGGCACAGTGCAAGGAATTTAAAGTATCTAATGTTCAGCGAAAAAAAGGTGTATTTGATAAACCGCTTCTGGTACCTCCCACACAAATTGACAGAATAATTCGAGTAATATTCAATATTACATTACTCACAAAGTGAGGGTATACCTTAGTCGGTTTACCCGACTGAAACTTTCTTACTTGTTTTTTTTTTTATATATTTCCAGGATTTTCTTCACGTTCACCATACAATAAAACGTCCCCAGTTATCACATAAAATGGAAATTCTCAGCGGTGAGTTATTGTTTTATTTATTTCCTCAAAACATACATTGTCCTTAAAAGAAAACACATTTAATCCTAATTATACGAGTATATTTTAAAAATTTACTCGTATTCATCCACTCAAACAAATCCACCTTAATATGAATGACAAATCTTGATTACATAATTTGAAGCTTATACACAAATTAGTACATCATTATCTAAACCTTAGACATATACACTTTAATTAAGTATTACTTACCAGCTTATGTCATAACTATATTACGAGTAGTCAACCTACTACCCCGCTCAGGGAAATGTAAAAGAGAAAGGATGTAAGTTCGGAAACAAACCCTACTCCAAAAAATTAATCCTTTCAACTTTTCATTCCTTTCTGGCTAGTAATTAAAATATTTACGCATTTCCTCCTCCATATAATCGTAGAATAGGTTTTCACTTTGTGTCTCCTTTTTGAAGTTTTAATCACTTATGAAATGGTTAATCTTTGTGAAATCATACCTTTCGTCCTGTTTTTGTTTTCTGGTCATACCAGAACAGAACTGAAAAAACCATGCCAGAGACCACCAAAAAGCATCCGGGGAAGCTGCAAACGAAAAAAGCACTAGCCGCCGTTAATGTTACATAAATCACATGCTGTCTTAAGTGGCCCATGTTTGTGTCATTGCAACACTTTTAATCTCTTAAATGTAATCCTTGGCATGGACGCTGGTTGGCCGGTTGGATGTCGGGAAGGCTGGATGATGGGCTGGCTGAGCCCACCTTTCTCCCCTATAGTTCATAGTGTAGGCAATGAAATGTCCGGCTAGACCAGCAAAGATGAAAAGCTGTATTGTATAACATATCTATACAGAGAGAGAGAGAGAGCGCAGAAAAACTATGTTACGGCGAAAAACTGTAACTGTGTAAAAAAGCCGAAAAAATAACAACATGTCTGTAGTCATTAAAATGGCGGTTGAAATGCAAATTGTCATAAATATCATTATTTCTTGTTTATCTTAACACCTAAAATATTTAGTTGACCCAATTTAAAGGTCCAACATCGTCTCAGCTCTCATTAAGCTGATTCTATTCAGATAAGTCTGTCCATCCCTCATTCCTATGTCTGTTCATTTTATTTCACTAGTGGATTGTATTCCGATATGTCCGTCCGACCGTCCATTGGTATGTCTATCCATACAATCTCGTATCACTAGTGGATTCTAATTAGACATGTCTGTCCGTTCGAACGTCCTGCAGTCTATTTTGTTGGTTTACTTGGATTATTACAAACTTTGTAGAGAAGCATTCCCTTTGTCAATAACTATTCAATGAAGCCTATCTAAAATGGTCAAAATCGAATCATATATTGATGTAGCCTCCGATGGTGCGCACGATAACTCTTGAACTCGGGCCATATTGGCCCACACTTGAAGTGAAATGTAGAACCTCTTTCAACTACAGTCATGGCAATTTACTGTATTTGTATGAAGTCTTGCTGATAGTTGGCCGCCTCAGCATGTAACAAGTATTTCGCCACCGAGTCCTTTCCATAGTACGGGGGGCTAATATATTGCCCCTTCACTTGTGGAAGCCTCACTAAAACTAATAAATGCATTAAACACAAAAACAAACACGGTCTCTGGGCTCTGAACCCAACCGTATCCACCAGGAGAAACCTTCATGATCCAGTAGATCAAGTTCCTCCAGTTGTCCGACTGTCCACCCAAATCGACCATACCAAAATAGGTGAAAATTTCCCTCCAGTGCTGTCCCACCGTCAAAACGCCGGCACAACAAGCAGCGGACACCGATCAGGGTGACGAAATTGGAGGCTGCTGAGGTTTCAACTCTTACCGAGAAACAAAAAGAGTCACTTACCTGGGCTAAGAATGTTATGGATACTTCTGAAGCCACTGAGTTGGCTGAGAGGGTCACAGTATCAGCAGCGTTATAGGCAGGTAAAAAGGTCAAAAAAGGATAGAGGCCATAACGTCATCATCAAAAGGAAACTCACCAAGCTCAGCAAATAATATGGCGAAGGAGAGTCTAAAGTCTAGTGACGATCGTTATAGACAGACGAGATATGGATGGCACCATTTCTAAGGACAACTGGAGTAATGTGAAATAGGCCACTATGGCCCAATGCCTCGCTGTCCTTGGAGAGATGCCAGGCACATCACCAATCTCCAATGATGCAGAGTGGCATAGGGGATAGTAATCGGTAGACCGGTATAAGACTCAAATCAAGTTGGTGAGATCTGGTCGGACGCCCAGTTGGATATTGTCGAGAAAACCGTCATTACTAGTCGCCCCAGAGCTCTCACCTGGTTACAGAACCAAAGAACCACAAGACATTATCGAACTGCTAAAAGTTCGCAATCCTTGTCTGCCCATCCATAATTGGCAAGATTGGTGAGGCGGATAGTCCAAGGCAGCAGATCAACTTTAATACCGAATTACTTTATCATTTACAATGAGCTAATGGAACCCTGCGATATTGTTTCGGGACTATAGTTTTTTACAAGCAGGATGTACCATCACTTCAGAATGCTCAACTTGATGTTTAATGCTGAATCCCTTCATCACTTCCACCCTGCGGAATGGTTTTGGGACTATAGTTCTGAAGATATACATGCAGAATGTACCACCACTTCAGAAGGTTAAGTACCAACCGTAGACGTGTCTGTAAGTGCGGATCCAATCACACCAATAATTACTAGACGTGTGCGGAGTCACCCACACCAATAATTACTGTAACGGAGCCATCTAACTCAGAGCTAAATCCATTCATCACTTACAACGGGTTAATGGAACACTGCAGAATGGTTTTGGGACCACCACCTCAGAAGGTTAGGAATCAACAGTGGACGTGTCTGTAAGTGCGAAGCCATCCACACCAATAATTACTGGACATGTCTGTAAGTGGGGATCCAACTACACCAATAATTACTAGACGTGTCTGTAAGTGCGGAGTCATCAACACCAATAATTACTGGAGCGGATCAATCGAATTCCGAGAAGGAATGCTTGTCTTCGGACACTGCGGGGCTGAGGGAAGTTTAGGGATTCTTCGACGCTTGCGATGAGGAAATGCTACTAGAAGATACGAACAAAGAGTTCGATAACACCCCGGTTGGGGTGGGGAATAATCTGGCGGTTACCAATGATGCGAAGAATTCTACAGATTAACTTTCAATGCGCCAAAGCCGCCTCAGCGGTACTACTGCTATGCCTGTCCAAAGATAGTAGACATCGTCCTTATACAAGAATCCTATGTAATTGCAGTAAAGGTGTGTGGTATCAGAACACCCAACTTAAAGTTAATTCAGGCCAACTCTGAAGGTACTCCAAGAACCGATTTTTGTAACGTTCGCTACTGAATCGCTGTCAGATGAAATTATTAGATGGAATATACTAGACGACCACTCGTTCTTAGATCACAATCATAAAGTATGTGTACTCGTATACTGTGGAGTTTAGTCCATGGAAAAGTCAAGTCTGAAGATCCAATTATAGGGGATTTATAAAAAAAGACCAATTTAATCAATTTTTGGAAGGAATAGTTTAGGCTAAAATAAAATGCATAATATCTGACATGCATAATATCTATCTGAAATGCATAATATCTATGATATGCACCAATTAATATTGCTGCATGTGACATGTGATCATAAATCTGTATCAGAGAAATCTGCTACTTAGTACACGACCAGTTACGTTATCTACTCCTTAATATACGACAACTAGGGTTATCTACATCCTAGTAAAGGGCCAAATACGTTACGAGTATCTACTCCAGTTGAGTTATCTAGTCCTTATTAGAGGGGCAAATGGGTTATGCACTCCTTAGTTGACTACCGCTGAGGTTATATAATCTTTAATATACGACAAGTTGGGTTACCAACTCCCTAGTAAAGGAACAGTTGGGTTATCTACTCCTAGTAGAGGGCCAATTGGGTTATCTGCAAATTAGTCGACTACCAGATTAATTATCTACTCCTTCATACATGACAAGTTGGGTTATCTACTACCTAGTAAAGGACCATTTGGATGATCTACTCCTTAGTAGACGCTCAGTTGGTTTAGCCACTTCTTAGTTGAGTACCAGGTAGGTTATCTACTTCTACATCCATGACAACTTGGGATATCTACTCCTTAATATACGGCAAGTTGGGTGAACTACTACCTAGTAAATCACCAGTTGGGCTATCTTATCCTTAGTAAAGGACCAGTTAGGTTATGTACTCCTTAATATACGACAGGTTGACTCATCAACCGTCTATTAAAGGATGAGTTGATTCAATTTACAGCTAGAAGAGGATCAATTGGGTTATCTATTTCTTATTTGACTACCATTAGGTTATATACTCCTTAATATACGGCAAGTTGGAATATATACTACTTAGTAAAGACCCATCTGGACTCTCCACTCCCTAATTAATGACCATATGGGTTATCTACTCCTACTGGAATACCAATTGGGTTATCCATTCCTTAGTTTACTACCAGTTAGGTTATTTGCACCTTAATATACGATAAGTTGGTTTATATACACCCTCGTAAAGTATTAGTTGGTTAATCTACTCCTAGTAGACGACCACTTGGGTTGCCTAATCTTTATTTGAGTTATCTAGGTTAGGTTATCTTTGGATTATTTCGTCCCTAGGAAAAGACTAACTGGGTTATGTACTCCTTAATGTAAGACAAGTTGTGGTTTCTTCTCCTAAGTGAAGCACCATTTGGGTTATCTACTCCTTAGTAGAGGGACATTCGGGTTATCAACTTCTAAGTTGACTAGCAGTTAGGTTATCTACTCGTTAATACACGACAAGTTGGGTTATCTTCTCCTAAATCTGCTACAAGTTGGGTTATATACTCCCCAGTAAAGGGTCCGTTGGTTTATCTACTGCTTAGTAGAGTCCGTTGGGTTATACAATACTTAGTTGACTACTAGTTAGGTTATCTACTTCTTAATATGCAGCAAGTACGGTAATCTATATATAATAAATATACGACAAGTTGTGGTATCTACTTCTAAGTGGTGGAACATTTGGGCTGTCCACTCCTTAGTAGAGGGCCAGTTGGGTTATCCACTTCTAAGTTGACTACCAGTTTGGTTGGTTGATATACGACAAGTAGAGTTATCTTCTCCTTAATGTAAGACAATTTGGGTTAAATACTATCCAGTAAAGGACCAGTTGGGTTATCTACTCCTTAGTAGAGGATCCATTGGGTTATACAATCCTTAGTTGACTACCAGTTAGGTAATCCGCTCCTTAATATACGACAAGTACTCTTATCTACCCCCTAGTAAAGGGCGATTTGGGTCATCTACCCCTTAGTAGATGTTCTGTTGGTTTATACAATTCTTAGTTGACTACCAGTTAGGTTATCTACTCCTTAATATATGAGAAGATAAGTTATCTACTCCCTAGTAAAGGACCAATTGAGTTATATACTCCTTAATAGAGGACCAATTGTGTTATCTACTACCAGAATTATCTACTCCTTGTTTGATGATCTGTTTAACATTTATTCCTTAATTGATGACCAGTGGGATTATCTACTCATTAGTTGACAATCTGTTGAGTTAGTTACTCCTCAATATATATAGCGTGATCCATTTCGAGGTTCCCTATCCATTTCGAGGTTCGCCTGAATCGAAGCGGGGTTATCCGCATAAACTTTAGACTTTCATATCACCACAGGAAAAAGTCTAACGGTGTGATATCACACGATCTTGGTGGCCAATCGACAGGCCCAAAGCGTGAAATTATCTGCTCGCCGAAGTGTTCTCTCAATAAATCCATTGATTGATGCGATGTGTGGGAAGTGGCGCCGTCTTGTTGAAACCAAATGTCGCCGAGATCACGAGCTTCAATTTCAGGCATCAAATAGTCGGTTATCATGGCACGATAACGGTCGTCATTGAGGGTTACGTTCTCACCGGCATCACTTTTGAAGAAATATGGACCGATGATTCCACCGGCCCACAAACCACACCAAACCGTTGTTTTTTCTGGATGAAGTGGCAGCTCTTGAATCTCTTCAGGTATCACTTCGTCCCAAATGCGGCAGTTTTGCTTGTTTACATACCCATTGAGCCAGAAATGGGCCTCATCGCTGAACAAAATTTGGCTCGAGCCCATAGAGTGATGCGATGTCTCTTGGGAAGATGGGGCGGCTTCAGTTCTTGCACAAGCTGTATTTTGTATGCTTTCAATTTAAGATCTCGACGTAAAATGCGCCAAGTCGTTCCATACGTCAGTCCGAGTTGCTGCGAACGGCGCCGAATCGACTCTCCACGGTCTTCGTGTACACTCTCTGCTACGGTTACGCTACATTTTCTTCACTGCGTGCTGGACGTGGTCTATTCGGTCGAATATTATCCAATAATGAACGCTGGGTCTCAAGATGGGTGATGGTGTTGCGAATAGTACGCTCAGCAGGCAGATTATGTTGATCATAAGTTGAGCGAAGTGCACGAAACACATGCCTCACAGATCGTGAATTTTCGTAAGTCTTTCCATGATGAAATGCCAAACAATACTTAACAAAAATAACGTGACAGCATGACAGGACTCATACGTGATCTGTCAAAAATAGGCTATTGAAAAAAAATATCTTTACTTGGATCAACCGTTACATCCCGTCGGGATATCTACTCCTTAGAACAGGATCAATTGTATGCAGTTTTCGAAGCTCAACGATTTAATTGCTACCTATGTGACTTATGCTGTTACTGACTTTCTGATACTGTAGGTGTTCTTTTAGACCAGTACTTGGATTTAATTGCTTCCTATGTGACTTATGCTGTTACTGACTTTCTGATACTGTAGGTGTTCTTTTAGAGCAGTACTTGAATATGTCACTTGTTGACAATTTACCACTGGAGTGACAAGCCATGTTAAAGTTACCGGTTGTTTTCATTTGAAAGAGACAATCTGCGAATCAATCCCTGTCCTTAATGTACCTATCACTCATTTAGTTTAGTAACAGTGAAATTTGCCGTAGGATTTTTTGGGAAACAGATTTTTGGAACAAACCCTATGATAGATAAGTCGTTTTACTAATCATCATGTTTTATAAGCATATATATGCGGATATCTCTGATTCTATCGGAGTTTTGTATATATGTATATCTATGTGTGTGTACAGTATGTGAAAATATAGCTGCGTTAAGGATTATACATATGTATGTATGTTGTTAAAAAATATTTATAAAACGTACGTATCTCAAACACAGTCAACCCTAGTATATCTTTCAAAGTCCAGACAAATTAATTTTCATTTACTGGGCTTAATGTATGTTTTTATCAGTGTTTCCATTTGTATCTATCCTCGCCCCTTATTGCAGCAGCCCAACCTGGCAGTTGTGCCTTTACTTTCATTGTTATTTTATGTTTTTAAGTTTTAGTAAAATGTATCCTTTTTTCAATACATGCAAAAAAGAAACTTGTTGTGTGTGTATGAAGAAAAAAAACACGCACAAATACACCCAAATGTCGGGCAACAGTCTGCAAATGTTGAAACCTTTTCCGACTCGTGCAAGGCACGTGTTGCTGTTGTATAGATTTCACAGCCCCAAAACAAGAAGGAACAGGAGTCCTCCTCTGGTCTTTGTTCTGGATTTTTTTTGCGGAACGTTCTGTTGAATGTGTAAAAAGGATTCTTTTTAATGTTTTCTGTTCTTTCATACGCAAAAAAAAAAATCTTTTAAATAAATTTTTTAAAAATATATACAATAAGAGTATTGATACACTCTTAAGCTAATGGGCTGGCTGGAAATTGTCATCATTTGCTTGGAATTTCACATTCATTTTCCAACTCTATTATTTAGTTTTATAGGTCAAAGGTTGTAGTTGTCTTTTATTATATTCTGAAGGGTTACAAAGAGTGTATTGTGTTTTCAGAACAAAAATATCTAGAAGAATGTATTGGGACATTTTCGAGATGAAGGGAACAAAATTTTATTACTATCGACCTTAAAAAATGCAATTTTAATAATTAAACTTAAAAGGTTAAATGTTATCAAATACATGAAAACGGTCGCTCATTCCATGTTTTACACTTGTGGCCCGTTTAAGACGGCCTGCGGCCTTCGTCCTCTGTTTAAGACTTTCTCCTATGGACAGCATCCAAAGTTGGCAATGTGGAGCGAATCGTCTATTTCTAAATTTATAGGTGAAAACAAGCCCCGAAAAGCAGACAAAAATGAAATGAAACCCCAAAAAGCAGGCAACAAATGAAATTGAGCCCCAAAAGAAATTGTTGTTGTTTGACATGTTATTTTTTGGGGCCCATATTCATAAAATATTGGGGTGTATTTCCTGGGGCCCAATTTCATTCCGCCTATTAATTCACATGAAAACACAGTGTAGAGATTAATATTATTATTGCTTCTACAATAAAAATTTTGAATGGTACCATGTGACGTATAAGTGTTATTAATTCATGGCACAATGTAATAAACTTCATATAACTTCTAAACTATTAAAGATAATTTAAAAGTTTAAGTGTCAAAGTAATAATGAGAAAATGGGCTTTACTACCAATTGTCAATGTTTTGCGTTTTATTTTTACTAATTTGCAGAACAACACAGTTTAAAGCTGATTTGGATTGCAACACAAAAATTTGATTTATTTAAAGGTACAATAAGACGCATGAGTGATTAGAACTTAGAAAAAAAGATGCACATATTATAAGCTCTTCTAGGGATCAAATTATAATGGACCCAAATGAGTCCATTTGAAAAGATTAAATAGTAATATTATTTAAAAGATCATATGATACTGGATTGTTGGAAATTTTTCGGATTAGGTGGAATGGGTCAAAACATGGCAACTACTCTACTCTACTCTACTAAATATGATATTTTAATGGATTTACAAAATTTATATTCATTTCGTAAAGGAGAGGACAAAATTTACACAAATGAAGCCTTCTAATGATTTTCAATAGTAACATATGATTTTCATAATTCGACCTTTTTGGGTAGAAAGGCGGAAAAAGTTCCCAAAATAAAGTATCATTTCTTCAACGGATGTCCTTATATAGAATTTTCGAAATTACGACTTTCTTGGAGAAATACTGTAAGAAAAGGGCCTAAATATAGTTCCCAATCTTGAGTTTAAAGAACCTTAAAGTGGTTTTCCGTCCCTAATTTAGACAAAAACTCGCTTTCGAAAAAGTTATTTTTGTTTTACCAGAGATGAACAAACGTTTGAGTTTTGAAATCCGTTCATTTCGGGATTTTTCCTAATTCAAACTTTTTAGACTACAAAAAACCAACAATTGCTGAAAAGCTTATTTTATGTCTTGGAAAAATAAACCCCAAATATGGTACGGTCTTCTGGAGTTTAACTAACAGCAAATTTTTGTAAATTGTTTAAAATGTTTAAAAAAGTTATGATTGATATTACATTTAGATGAAAACACTGTGTTTTCAATTAGTATTACGGCTTCTGAAGGGAAATTTTGAATGGTACCATGTTGCGTATGACTATTATTAATTCATGGGACAATGCAATAAAGTGCCTATAACTTTTAAACTATTAAAGATAATTTAAACTTTTAAGTTGTTAATTAATAATGAGAAAATGGGTTTTACTTCCAAACATCACAGTTCTTTGTATAATTGTTACTATTTTGCAAAACAACTCACAATAATAAATGTTTCCTCATTTTTTCCAATTATTTCATATGTTATATATACAAGATTGGTCTACTTTGAGGCCCTGCAGCTCGTTCCTATTATTATATCCTCTACTGCGTTGCCCATTTTAATTCCGGGCATCCATCCATCCATCTGTTAGTCCGCCTATTAGAAAATATGTCCCTTGATCTCAATTTTAAAACCAATGAATCGTATTGCAACAACTTTCGGGGAAGTTTGGTGACTGCAACCAATATTAATACCTCACTTGTAGATACGATATTTTGCGAGTATATGAGAGAATATTACTTATTAAACTTAAAATACCTCACAGCTCTTCCACATGTCTCAAACTCCACCATCAGTCAATAGTCAAGGCCTTATGATAGCTTAAGATACAAAAATGTCATATCAAATGCTAAATCAAAATTCTTTTGCCCCCCCGGACAAGTTTTTTCTTCTAAATTGTAATCTATTGTATAGCGAAAAAAGGGGAAAGGGACATAAAAATGGAAAAAAATAACTTTCTTGCTAAAGAAAGTGTAAACTTTTCAATAGCTTTATTTAAAAGTTTTGTTGTTTTTTTCTTTACTCATAGAAAAGTTTTGTTTTTTCTTCAATGCCATTCTTCTATTCTATAGAAAATAAAATTTGCATGATGTCTTTTTATAACTTTTCATTGAATACAAATGGTTTTGTATAGAAATTCACATTATCACACACATACACAACAACAAAAGCGGTCCTCCGCTCTATTCGATTTTATACACACCCATTCACACATAAAATCCTCTATGGTCCTTTGTTGGGGAAGGGGATGGGTAAAATTCCCCTTCCTGTTTTTGAAGGACCTCAAACAGCAGCAGCAGCAATAGTAGTATAGCCCATATGTTGCTACTGCTGCTGTTGTTGGAGCATTTTTTTCCACTCGATTGATTTGTATTGAAATGTTTATGTCGAGTTTTCCCCCCCTTTTGCAGCACAAAGTAAAAATACAAATACAACGAAACAAAGTATTTTGTCAATTATTTTCACACCATTTCCGCGCAAAGCAGAGGGTAAAAGGATGTTGGGGACCATGGCGTACTGGGTCCAGGAATATTTCTATATATACATATTTCAACTCGTATTTGTATAGGGACATAAGGAAAAAGAGATGGGAGCGTGACATGAGAATTTTAAAGAGTTGTACGTGAATCACAGTGTTCAAAGTGTAACTCAACTCAAGTCAAGTGATTGTTGTTGCAAATGTTTTAAAGCGTTAATAAAATAATTAATCATTATTTGTGACAGAATTATTAGTACTCACGCTCCTCAGTTCTAAATACGATTCTTGCTCATTCACTTCTACGAGTACATACGAATCGCTCTCACACAGTGCTACTCTTGCATATTGAAATTGGAAGTAAATTAAATTATTTTAAGAAGAGCAAATGGGTTACAAGTTCAGTCCTCTGCCTGATCATTCTTGACAGAATTTTTAGTGATAACGCTCACTTACCTTACATGCAAATCGTACCCACTCGCTCCTATTGATGAATCCCGCTTACTCTCTCCTACTCACAAATCACGCTAACTCATCCCTACTCAGAAGTAACATTCAATCACGCCTGCCCACGACTCACAATAACTCACCGCTGTTCCCGAGAAATGGTCACTGACGAATTTTTTTCGTAAACGGACAAAACATATCTAAAGTCATGAGCGCCCCAGTAGGTGAGTTGGTAGCTTGCTCGCCTATGAGTTTGGGGTTCGTGGGTTCGATTCCCACCAGAGGCTCTGGTCTGACGCTGCAAAATCTAGCCATATGGTCTTTGTAATCCGGCTTCCCTGGACCGTAAAATTATAATATAAATTTACTTTGTATTGTAATTCATACAAATAAATAAATAAAGTCATGAGTCAGTCTGTAGAGAATCCGTGTGCGTGAATGTAAGTAATAAATACTCACGTGCACATCCCTAATAGAGAACCTGGAATTGTATAGAATAAGTTCTTCTTTTTTTTGTCCATCAAAAAGGGCTTCGATAGCACTGAGTGAAGAAATAAAAAAGTTTATTTTGGGCTTTTTTTGCAGTTAAATTTTAAAGGGAATATGATTTTTTGTTTAAAATATATTTAAAGTGTTTATTTTGTGAACTCGGCGAAAGGTTAATGATCCATGTTATAAAGTGGATTAGCAGGAGAGAGATCTTTTAAGCGCTTAACGCTTAAATATCACATTTTGGTTTTAATATTTTATATATTTAGGTCTTCCTCTATACTAGAATCGTCCAATGAGATATTTTTCTATTCTTAGACGACTACTGAAGTATTCCTCTATACTATACAGGGTGGCTGATATGTAATGCAACAAAGTAAAGCTCTATATATTTTTTTATTTTTTTTTTAAATTTTATTGTTCAAAAGCAAAAAATGTCGGAAATAACATAAAATTTTAGAAACTGTTTAGATTTGTTCGAATTGGCCACCTTTGGCACAAATTATGACCTTCAAACGGCCGACAAAGCCATCACACGCTGCACGAAAGTGGCTCTGCGGTATTTTGGCCCATTCCCGGCGAAGCGCCGTCTTGAGATGATCGATACTTTGGTATTTTTTAGTGCGAACCTTACTCTCTAAAATGCCCCAGGCGCAAAAGTCCAACGGATTGAGATCCGGAGATCTTGGTGGCCATTGTGCGGTAGAAATGAAGCGAGGAACCTCCTTTTTAAGCCATTCTTGGTTGACGCGTGCTGAGTGCGATGGTGCTGAGTCCTGTTGGAATGTCCATGGTCTGCGGCTGAAATGTTTGTCTGCCCAGGACTTCAATACTGTCTTTAGGACATTTTCCCGATAATATTCGGCATTTATTTTGACCCCATGATCGATGAATACAAGCGGGGAGCGACCATCGTCCGCTATGGCGGCCCACACTATTACCATCGGCGGCGTTTGAGTTCTGGTGGCCAATCGAAGGTGTAAATTTTCAGCTGACCTCTTTGGCAAGTAAACCCGATCATTTTGTTTCTTCACAAACTGCTCAATTTGGAATGGCTTCTCATAGGAGAAAACCAAATTCGGTAACTGGCCACTTTCGTGCAAGCGAAGCAACTCCTTGACTCTTTCCAGTCTAACTTTTTTGTGCATCGGTGAGCTCTTGCACTTTTTGGAACTTCAATGGCTTTAGTCCAAGCTAAATTTTTAATATGTGTTGTATCCGTTCTCGCGATATGTTCAGCTCACGAGCAATTTTTCTACCACTGCGGCGTGGATTTCGATCAAATCTGGCCTTCACTTTTCGGATCATTTCTGGTGTTGTTACCGGTTTTTTTGTCCGCTTTTTGGACGCGATGCAACACTGCCAGTATCACGGTAACGAGCAATGGTACAAGAAGCAAAAGATTTATTCACATTTAAATGCTGGAGGGCTCCAACGATAGCCACGAATAACTTTTTTTCTGAATGCAATAGATCAAAATGCTTTTGTAAGCTTGTAAACAATAAAATGAACTGTCACTGAAATAAATCTGTCAGCTATCAGACTAGCGATTTAGAAATGATAGCAACCTGAAGTTGGTTGCAATGCATATCAGCCACCCTGTAGAGTCGACCATTGAGGTCTTCCTCTATACTAGAGTCGACCATTGAGATTTCCTTTGTACTAGAGTCGACCATAGAGGTCTTCCTCTATACTAGGGTCGACCATTGTGGTCTTCCTCTGCACAAGAGTCGACCATTGAGGTCTTCCTCTATATTACAGTCGACCACTATATTATATTAGAGTCGACCATTGACGTCTTCCTCTATACTAGAGTCGACCATTGACGTCATCCTCTATACTATGGTCGACCAATTTAATCTTCTTCTATACTAGAGTCGAATATTGAGTTCTTCCCCTACTCTAGAGTCGACCAGTGAGATCGTCCTCTATACTAGAGTCGACCATTGAGGACATCCTCTATACTAAAGTCACCAATGAGTCCTTCCTTAATACTAGAGTCGAACATTGAGTTCTTCCTCTATACTAAAGTCGACCATTGAGGTCATTCTCTATACTATAGTCGACCATTGAGGTATTCCTCTATACTAGAGTCGACCATTGAGGTCGTCATCTACACTATATTTGACCATTGAGGTCGTCCTCTGTACTAGAGACGACCATTGAGGTCTTCCTCTATACTAGAGTCGACCATTGAGGAGGTCCTCTATACTAGAGTCGACCATTGAGGAGGTCCTCTATACTAGAGTCGACAATTGAGGTCTTACTCTATACTAGAGTCGACCATTGAGGTGTTCCTCTATACTAGATTCGACCATTGACGTCTTCCTCTATACTAGAGTCGACAATTGAAGTCTTCCTCTATACTAGAGTCGACCATTGACGTCTTCCTCTATACTAGAGTCGACCATTGACGTCTTCCTCTATACTAGAGTCGACCATTGAGGTCTTACTCTATACTAGAGTCGACCATTGAAACCTTCCTCTATACAATAGTCGTCCATTGAGGTTTTTCTCTATATTAGAGTCGATTATTGAGGTCTTCCTCTATATTAGAGTCGACCATTGAGTTCTTCCTCTATACTAGAGTCGACCATTCTGGTCTTCCTCTAAACTAGAGTCGACCATTGAGGTCTTCATCTGCACTAGAGTCGACCATTGAGGTCTTCCTCTATACTAGAGTTGACCAATGAGTTCTTCCTCTATAATAGAGTCGACCAGTGAGGTCTTCCTCTATACTAGAGTCGACCATTCTGGTCTTCCTCTAAACTAGAGTCGACCATTGAGGTCTTCATCTGCACTAGAGTCGACCATTGAGGTCTTCCTCTATACTAGAGTTGACCAATGAGTTCTTCCTCTATATTAGAGTCGATTATTGAGGTCTTCCTCTATATTACGTCTCTCTATACTAGGGTCGACCATTCTGGTCTTCCTCTAAACTAGAGTCGACCATTGAGGTCTTCATCTGCACTAGAGTCGACCATTGAGGTCTTCCTCTATAATAGAGTCGACCATTGAGGTCTTCCTCTATAATAGAGTCGACCATTGAGGTCTACTCTAGACTAGAGTCGACCATTGAGGAGGTCCTCTATACTAGAGTCGACCATTGAGGAGGTCCTCTATACTAGAGTCGACAATTGAGGTCTTACTCTATACTAGAGTCGACCATTGAGGTCTTTCTCTATACTACTCGTACAGTCGACCATTGCGGTCTTACTCTATACTAGATTCGACCATTGACGTCTTCCTCTATACTAGAGTCGACCATTGACGTCTTCCTCTATACTAGAGTCGACCATTGACGTCTTCCTCTATACCAGAGTCGACCATTGAGGTCTTCCTCTATACTAGAGTCGACCATTGAGGTCTTACTCTATACTAGAGTCGGCCATTGAGGCCTTCCTCTATAATAGAGTCGACCATTGAGATATTCCTAGGTCTTCCTCTACACTAGAGTCGACCATTGAGGTCTTTCTCTATACTAGAGTCGATCATTGAGGTCTTTATCTCTACTAGAGTCGACCATTGAGGTCTTCCTCTATACTAGAGTCGACCAGTGAGGCCTTCCTCTATACTAGTGTCGACCATTGAGGTCTTCCTCTATACTAGAGTCGACCATAGCGATCTTCCTGTGTACTAGAGTCGACCTTTGAGGTCATCCTCTATACTATAATCGACCAATGAGGTCTTCCTCTATACTACAGTCTACCAGTAAGGCCTTTCTATATACTAGAGTCGATCCCTGAGATCTTCCTCTATACTAAAGTCGAACACTGAAGTCTTCATCTATACTAGCCGACCATTGAGGTCTTCCTCTAAAATGTGGTCTTTCCCTATACTAGAGTCGACCATTGAGTTATTTTTCCATACTAGAGCCGTTCACTTTGATCTTCCTCTCTATACTAGAGTCGATCACTGTGATCTTCCTCTATACTGGAGCCGACAACTGTGATCTCTTTCTCTATTCTAGAGTTGATCACTGTGATCTCTTCTGCTATACTCCTTATCTTTATGTCTTAATACGCTTTCAAAAATAACTGAGCTATATCCCAATTATACGTATTATCCTGAACCGAGAAAATGTGGAGAGTCTTTAAACTGACATTTTGTTGTTGATATTTTCACATACCATAAAATTTATGTTTCTATCATTGGTATGACTTACAATAATTCTTTAAATCATATATTATTTGAAATTGCACGTCTTCTAGCTCCTTTGGGTGCCAAATCAACGAGTAATGTCCTTTGGAGCAAATTGTTGGGGGTACGTGTATCTGCATTTTGGTGACATCTTAAATTGGCATCATCATCAGCATTACTACGTTTTTCATATTTCTATTTGACTGAATGACATTTATTTGTTTTCTTTCTTTTTCTATTGAGAATTTTTGTTGTTCTGTTATTAATATGAATTTATACGTTGACAGTGCGTCCACGTCATCATTAGAAGAAGAACAGCGTTTATTCATCATTTTTACGAGTACTACGTTATGTATTTTATTATTGATGATTATTGGTCCGTCCGTCCGTCAGTCAATCCGTCTGTCTGTTCTGCTACCAGGGTATTTGTTTATCTGTCTGTCATCTTGTCTACTTCATTGTTTGTTTGTTTGCCTTTTTCTTGTCTGAACATGTACGAGAATTACTGCAATTTTTCTAAGAATATTCATGGAATCTAGAAGGTCCTTTCAGTTTGTGATTGAGTGGGTAACTAACTGAAGTCTGTAAGTTAAACCAGCAACTGATTAGTTTGACTTTAAATTAGGATATATTTTAAGTGCCCAAGACCGTGCGATTTAACTCAGGTAGACTTTTTGCCGAAGAGACATTAAAAATTGGAACTATCCGGTCCAATTTCGTTAATAACACTCTTACAACTTATTTTATTCCATTCCATTGTCGACCCGTGTAGTCTTTGCCGTGTAGAGTATTCAAAATTCGTTGTGGCCATTATCCTCACGTCCTTATATGCGTCATTCACATTTCCAATAATGTCTTGTACACACAATAACCCGTCATGTCCTGCTGCTGCTGGCGTATCCTTGGCGTTGACACAAAAGTAACACAAGACACAGCCAAGAAACCCTTAAAGGTTATGACAATTCCCCAGCTAAGACAGACATTTGCAAAACGCAAATAAAGGATGACATTTTATGCCAATATTGATGTGAAAATAATATTGAACAGAGCGACAGAGAGAAATAATTGACATTTTTATTATCATACAATGTATGTATGTATGTATGTATGTATTCAACAAATATACGAATGAGTCCTTGTTGTTTGCCAATTCATTAAAATCGCACAGGTGTGACAGATGGGAGGTCTTGTACAAATATTTTTTAGGGACACATGTTTTCCCTTCTTATAGAAGGAAAACGGCAAAATTTTGTTATCACAAATTTTTTGGCCAAAATTTAGCAAAACTTAAAATGCAAATATCTCGTTAAATAAGCCCCGTAGAAGGAAAAGGGCGAAATTTTGTTATCACTAATTTTTTGGCCAAAATTTAGCAAAACTTAAAATGCAAATATCTCGTTAAATAAGCCCCGTAGAAGGAAAAGGGCGAAATTTTGTTATCACTAATTTTTTGGCCAAAATTTTGAATTTCCTTAGCAAAACTTAAAATGCAAATATGTCGTTAAATAAGCCCCGTAGAAGGAAAAGGGCGAAATTTTGTTATCACTAATTTTTTGGCCAAAATTTTGAATTTCCTTAGCAAAACTTAAAATGCAAATATCTCGTTAAATAAGCCCCGTAGAAGAAAAGGGCGAAATTTTGTTATCACTAATTTTTTGGCCAAAATTTTGAATTTCCTTAGCAAAACTTAAAATGCAAATATGTCGTTAAATAAGCCCCGTAGAAGGAAAAGGGCGAAATTTTGTTATCACTAATTTTTTGGCCAAAATTTTGAATTTCCTTAGCAAAACTTAAAATGCAAATATGTCGTTAAATAAGCCCCGTAGAAGGAAAAGGGCGAAATTTTGTTATCACTAATTTTTTGGCCAAAATTTTGAATTTCCTTAGCAAAACTTAAAATGCAAATATCTCGTTAAATAAGCCCCGTAGAAGGAAAAGGGCGAAATTTTGTTATCACTAATTTTTTGGCCAAAATTTAGCAAAACTTAAAATGCAAATATCTCGTTAAATAAGCCCCGTAGAAGGAAAAGGGCGAAATTTTGTTATCACTAATTTTTTGGCCAAAATTTAGCAAAACTTAAAATGCAAATATGTCGTTAAATAAGCCCCGTAGAAGGAAAAGGGCGAAATTTTGTTATCACTAATTTTTTGGCCAAAATTTAGCAAAACTTAAAATGCAAATATGTCGTTAAATAAGCCCCGTAGAAGGAAAAGGGCGAAATTTTGTTATCACTAATTTTTTGGCCAAAATTTAGCAAAACTTAAAATGCAAATATCTCGTTAAATAAGCCCCGTAGAAGGAAAAGGGCGAAATTTTGTTATCACTAATTTTTTGGCCAAAATTTAGCAAAACTTAAAATGCAAATATCTCGTTAAATAAGCCCCGTAGAAGGAAAAGGGCGAAATTTTGTTATCACTAATTTTTTGGCCAAAATTTAGCAAAACTTAAAATGCAAATATCTCGTTAAATAAGCCCCGTAGAAGGAAAAGGGCGAAATTTTGTTATCACTAATTTTTTGGCCAAAATTTTGAATTTCCTTAGCAAAACTTAAAATGCAAATATCTCGTTAAATAAGCCCCGTAGAAGGAAAAGGGCGAAATTTTGTTATCACTAATTTTTTGGCCAAAATTTTGAATTTCCTTAGCAAAACTTAAAATGCAAATATCTCGTTAAATAAGCCCCGTAGAAGGAAAAGGGCGAAATTTTGTTATCACTAATTTTTTGGCCAAAATTTTGAATTTCCTTAGCAAAACTTAAAATGCAAATATCTCGTTAAATAAGCCCCGTAGAAGGAAAAGGGCGAAATTTTGTTATCACAAATTTTTTGGCTAAAATTTAGCAAAACTTAAAATGCAAATATCTCGTTAAATAAGCCCCGTAGAAGGAAAAGGGCGAAATTTTGTTATCACTAATTTTTTGGCCAAAATTTTGAATTTCCTTAGCAAAACTTAAAATGCAAATATCTCGTTAAATAAGCCCCGTAGAAGGAAAAGGGCGAAATTTTGGTGTCACTAATTGTTGGCCAAAATTTAGCAAAACTTAAAATGCAAATATCTCGTTAAATAAGCCTCGAAGAAGGAAAAGGGCGACATTTTGTTACCACAAATTTTTTGGCCAAAATTTTGAATTTCCTTAGCAAAACTTAAAATGCAAATATCTCGTTAAATAAGCCCCGTAGTGGGAAAAGGGCAAAATTTTGTTATCACTAATTTTTTGGCCAAAATTTTGAATTTCGTTAGCAAAACTTAAAATGCAAATATCTCGTTAAATAAGTTAAATAAGCCAAAATTTAGCAAAACTTAAAATGCAAATATCTCGTTAAATAAGCCCCATAGAAGGAAAAGGGCGAAATTTTTTTATCTCGTTAAATAAGCCCCGTAGAAGGAAAAGGGCGAAATATTGTTATCACTAATTTTCTGGCCAAAATTTAGCAAAACTTAAAATGCAAATATCTCGTTAAATAAGTTAAATAAGCCAAAATTTAGCAAAACTTAAAATGCAAATATCTCGTTAAATAAGCCCCATAGAAGGAAAAGGCCGAAATTTTTTTATCTCGTTAAATAAGCCCCGTAGAAGGAAAAGGGCGAAATTTTGTTATCGCTAATTTTCTGGCCAAAATTTAGCAAAACTTAAAATGCAAATATCTCGTTAAATAAGCCCCGTAGAAGGAAAGGGGCGAAATTTTGTTATCGCTAATTTTCTGGCCAAAATTTAGCAAAACTTAAAATGCAAATATCTCGTTAAATAAGCCCCGTAGAAGGAAAAGGGCGAAATTTTGTTATCACTAATTTTCTGGCCAAAATTTAGCAAAACTTAAAATGCAAATATCTCGTTAAATAAGCCCCGTAGAAGGAAAGGGGCGAAATTTTGTTATCGCTAATTTTCTGGCCAAAATTTAGCAAAACTTAAAATGCAAATATCTCGTTAAATAAGCCCCGTAGAAGGAAAAGGGCGAAATTTTGTTATCACTAATTTTTTGGCCAAAATTTTGAATTTCCTTAGCAAAACTTAAAATGCAAATATCTCGTTAAATAAGCCCCGTAGAAGGAAAAGGGCGAAATTTTGTTATCACTAATTTTTTGGCTAAAATTTAGCAAAACTTAAAATGCAAATATCTCATTAAATAAGCCCCGTACACTGATAGAAAAAGCTTCGTCATGACAACGAATTTGTACATCATCACGATTATTTTTTCGTCAAAAGTCAGCTAACGTACGGAATAATCCTCTTGATGAATTTGTTCGTCACCATGACGAATCTCTGTTTCCAAAAACTTTCGTCCTCAGGATGATCCATTCATCACCACGACGAACCCCATTCATCACCACGACGAATTCCATTCGTCACCACGACGAATCCCATTCATCATCACGACGAATTCCATTCGTCACCACGACGAATCCCATTCATTATCACGACGAATCACATTCATCACCACGACGAATTCATGCCGACGACTATTTAAATTTTAAAAATTCCAATAATCGTTCTTCTAGTTTTAAACCATTTAAAATGGTATGGAAAATAAAATTATTTGTTGCTAGGTTCAGTTTTGAATATTCGTTTCGAGACGCAGTTCTTATCAGGTAAGGCTGAAATCAAACAAACGAGAAGTATTCATTACTTCTGCTATTTTAAATCAAAAATAATCACATCATGTAATGTATTTGCCAACAGACCGCTAGGACAAATGTTTCACACATATACAGCTTGTCGAGCTGCATGTACGAGTATGCGTGTGTTTGATTTTTTGTTAAACAAACATCAGTTACGCCGTGCCAGTGCGGTTTGTTTGAACCAATCGGTGCTGCGTGGAACACACACGTGGACGAACATAACAACGTCGCATGTCTTACTTTGTTTTGCTATAGGAGTTGACGTTGCCGTAAAGGGCGAATAAGTCGATCGTTCTCATGATGAATGGATAATCTTATTGACGAACGGTGTTCGTCATTAATTATTAGATTTTTTAAATTGATCTTTTACAACAAATTTTTTAACTAAGGTAATCAGAACTCATATAGAACAGTACATTTACGCAGAAACTACAATATGATTGCTTCGTTTGATCATATTTTCAGCAAAATGGCCAAATAAATCTTTTCGTCGTGGGAATGAAACCTTATCGTTCTCTCGACGAATTTCGAAATCACCAAAAACATGACTTGATGATCGTGTTCGTTCTATTGACGTACAAAAACATCGCATGCACGAAACTTTTCGTCACCAGTACGAAGATATATTGACGAAACTGATTCGTCATGGTGACGAACGGTTTTTCTATCAGTGTAGAAGGAAAAGGGCGAAATTTTGTTATCACTAATTTTTTGGCCAAAATTTAGCAAAACTTAAAATGCAAATATCTCGTTAAATAAGCCCCGTAGAAGGAAAAGGGCGAAATTTTGTTATCACAAATTTTTTGGCCAAAATTTAGCAAAACTTAAAATGCAAATATCTCGTTAAATAAGCCCCGTAGAAGGAAAAGGGCGAAATTTTGTTATCACTAATTTTTTGGCCAAAATTTAGAAAAACTTGTAATGCAAATATCTCGTTAAATAAGCCCCGTAAAAGGAAAAGGGCGAAATTTTGTTATCACTAATTTTTTGGCCAAAATTTTGAATTTCCTTAGCAAAACTTAAAATGCAAATATCTCGTTAAATAAGCCCCGTAGAAGGAAAAGGGCGAAATTTTGTTATCACTAATTTTTTGGGCAAAATTTTGAATTTCCTTAGCAAAACTTAAAATGCAAATATCTCGTTAAATAAGCCCCGTAGAAGGAAAAGGGCGAAATTTTGTTATCACTAATTTTTTGGCCAAAATTTTGAATTTCCTTAGCAAAACTTAAAATGCAAATATCTTGTTAAATAAGCCCCGTAGAAGGAAAAGGGCGAAATTTTGGTATCACTAATTTTTTCGCCAAAATTTAGCAAAACTTAAAATGCAAATATCTCGTTAAATAAGCCCCGTAGAAGGAAAAGGGCGAAATTTTGTTATCACTAATTTTTTGGCCAAAATTTAGCAAAACTTAAAATGCAAATATCTCGTTAAATAAGCCCCGTAGAAGGAAAAGGGCGAAATTTTGTTATCACTAATTTTTTGGCCAAAATTTAGCAAAACTTAAAATGCAAATATCTCGTTAAATAAGCCCCGTAGAAGGAAAAGGGCGAAATTTTGGTATCACTAATTTTTTGGCCAAAATTTTGAATTTCCTTAGCAAAACTTAAAATGCAAATATCTCGTTAAATAAGCCCCGTAGAAGGAAAAGGGCGAAATTTTGGTATCACTAATTTTTTCGCCAAAATTTAGCAAAACTTAAAATGCAAATATCTCGTTAAATAAGCCCCGTAGAAGGAAAAGGGCTAAATTTTGTTATTACTAGTTTTTTGGCCAAAATTTAGCAAAACTTAAAATGCAACTATCTCGTTAAATAAGCCCCGTAGAAGGAAAAGGGCGAAATTTTGTTATCACTAATTTTTTGGCCAAAAATTTAGCAAAACTTAAAATGCAAATATCTCGTTAAATAAGCCCCGTAGAAGGAAAAGGGCGAAATTTTGTTATCACTAATTTTTTGGCCAAAATTTAGCAAAACTTAAAATGCAAATATCTCGTTAAATAAGCCCCGTAGAAGGAAAAGGGCGAAATTTTGTTATCACTAATTTTTTGGCCAAAATTTTGAATTTCCTTAGCAAAACTTAAAATGCAAATATCTCGTTAAATAAGCCCCGTAGAAGGAAAAGGGCGAAATTTTGGTATCACTAATTTTTTCGCCAAAATTTAGCAAAACTTAAAATGCAAATATCTCGTTAAATAAGCCCCGTAGAAGGAAAAGGGCTAAATTTTGTTATCACTAATTTTTTGGCCAAAATTTAGCAAAACTTAAAATGCAAATATCTCGTTAAATAAGCCCCGTAGAAGGAAAAGGGCGAAATTTTGTTATCACTAATTTTTTGGCCAAAAATTTAGCAAAACTTAAAATGCAAATATCTCGTTAAATAAGCCCCGTAGAAGGAAAAGGGCGAAATTTTGTTATCACTAATTTTTTGGCCAAAATTTAGCAAAACTTAAAATGCAAATATCTCGTTAAATAAGCCCCGTAGAAGGAAAAGGGCGAAATTTTGTTATCACTAATTTTTTGGCCAAAATTTTGAATTTCCTTAGCAAAACTTAAAATGCAAATATCTCGTTAAATAAGCCCCGTAGAAGGAAAAGGGCGAAATTTTGGTATCACTAATTTTTTCGCCAAAATTTAGCAAAACTTAAAATGCAAATATCTCGTTAAATAAGCCCCGTAGAAGGAAAAGGGCTAAATTTTGTTATCACTAGTTTTTTGGCCAAAATTTAGCAAAACTTAAAATGCAAATATCTCGTTAAATAAGCCCCGTAGAAGGAAAAGGGCGAAATTTTGTTATCACTAATTTTTTGGCCAAAATTTTGAATTTCCTTAGCAAAACTTAAAATGCAAATATCTCGTTAAATAAGCCCCGTAGAAGGAAAAGGGCGAAATGTTATCACTAATTTTTTGGCCAAAATTTTGAATTTCCTTAGCAAAACTTAAAATGCAAATATCTCGTTAAATAAGCCCCGTAGAAGGAAAAGGCCGAAATTTTGTTATCACTAATTTTTTGGCCAAAATTTTGAATTTCCTTAGCAAAACTTAAAATGCAAATATCTCGTTAAATAAGCCCCGTAGAAGGAAAAGGGCGAAATTTTGTTATCACTAATTTTTTGGCCAAAATGTAGCAAAACTTTAAATGCAAATATCTCGTTAAATAAGCCCCGTAGAAGGAAAAGGGCGAAATTTTGTTATCACTAATTTTTTGGCCAAAATTTTGCAAAACTTAAAATGCAAATATCTCGTTAAATAAGCCCCGTAGAAGGAAAAGGGCGAAATTTTGTTATCACTAATTTTTTGGCCAAAATTCAGCAAAACTTAAAATGCAAATATCTCGTTAAACAAGCCCCGTAGAAGGAAAAGGTCGAAATTTTGTTATCACTAATTTTTTGGCCAAAATTTAGCAAAACTTAAAATGCAAATATCTCGTTAAATAGGCCCCGTAAAGGGCGAAATTTTGTTATCACTAATTTTTTGGCCAAAATTTTGAATTTCCTTAGCAAAACTTAAAATGCAAATATCTCGTTAAATAAGCCCCGTAGAAGGAAAAGGGCGAAATGTTATCACTAATTTTTTGGCCAAAATTTTGAATTTCCTTAGCAAAACTTAAAATGCAAATATCTCGTTAAATAAGCCCCGTAGAAGGAAAAGGGCGAAATTTTGTTATCACTAATTTTTTGGCCAAAATTTAGCAAAACTTAAAATGCAAATATCTCGTTAAATAAGCCCCGTAGAAGGAAAAGGGCGAAATTTTGTTATCACTAATTTTTTGGCCAAAATTTAGCAAAACTTAAAATGTATTTGCATTTTTCTCGTTAAATAAGCCCCGTAGAAGGAAAAGGGCGAAATTTTGTTATCACTAATTTTTTGGCCAAAATTTTGAATTTCCTTAGCAAAACTTAAAATGCAAATATCTCGTTAAATAAGCCCCGTAGAAGGAAAAGGGCGACAGTTTGTTATTGTCTGTTCAAGAAACCGTTTAGCACATAATGGTTATCAACTCTTTTAATTATCTGCAATAGCAAAACACTTGATAACAGAATTTCCTAGAATATTGTTTTATTTTTATTATCCTGAATGTCAAACCAATTAAAAAGCAAATGAGCCAAAGAAATTTAATATCATTCCGCCAGCATGTGCTGTCTGCATCTCTCAGTCTAGTAAGTTCCTCCAATCCCCTGGCAGACAATAGTAAATAATTGCTTGGATAGACGAATAAAAATATATTTATGCCATAGAGCGATCAATGATATTATTACTTTTATGAGTTTTCCTTTGTTTTCATCTGGAACGCCATAAACACCGCACATTTCAATTGAACTTCATTCATTCACATCTGCTGTGGTGGTCAAGCAACATATCTCTCGCCCCACCCCCTTTGGTATCGTCTGTGGCAACCGCCTCTTCCTTTTCTTCTGTATTCTGCCCAAGTCACGTGTTTGAAGCCTGCAGTTCTTGGTCTGGGCTATGCTATACTTTAATTGAGGATTTCAGTTACTTTGTTGTACATTGTGGCACTTTCCCACCGACTGGTCTTATATCACATTGTCATCATAATTATACAACAATATAACAACGCCCAATCCAGCAAATTCTAGCTGTAGACAATAAAACAGATTCGGTTACAGCAAACGAAAAAAAAGAAATGCCACATCGGTGGTGTCCGAACTAATATCTGCGGCACAGAACGTTTTTAGGATAAGGACGAATATGAATTGGTCCTTTTTGGTGAATGAGGTTGTGGGGGATGGATGTCCCCGTTTAGAATTGCTGGTATCTGTGTGAAGGCATTATTTGTTATCATTTGTATTGTTTTTCATTCTTTGTATTTTTTGTTTTCTTTTTTTGTTCGAAACACATTTTCTAATTTATAGCAAATTTGCCAGAAATAATGAAGTGTCTAGAAGAAATATGATTTATTATTAATTTACTAAAATATACAGAAGAAAGAGAGAGGGAGAGGGTTGAGTAAGGACATAAAAGTAAATAGCAGAAGGACATCAGAAGCATAATTACACTATGCAACAAATGAACACTTTTTGAAAAATACACGAACCTGACTGTATAGCTTCGATTCTACTACCAAATTGTAGTATAACCCTATACTCAGTTTGGCGAGATTGGCGACCAATTTTTTTTATGGGCCTCGAAAGATTCGGAAAATCAGTGGACCCCCTGAAAAAAGGTGTCATCGGTTTTTGAGCAACAGCTACTTCAGACTTGGTGATAGCGCTTAACTATATTTGGCAATAATGTAGCTAAGAACACGTAGAAAAAAGTCTGTTAACATTTCATGCCAAAAAAATTTTGTTTTCCTGCACTTTTTTTCGAAAAACATAGGATTAAATTTATTTTTTTCACTTTTTTCGGCATAACTTTAAGGGCTCGCTGATTTTTTACTAACAATATTTGGCAATATTGTAGCCACGGTAAATCTGAACAACTTTTGTGAACATGTCATTACAATCTGAACGTGTCTAGGCACTCTAAAAAGCTCAAAAAACCACATTGTACCCCAAAAATTTAAGTATTTCACTGTTATGTAACAAAAATATATTTTTCTGGTATAGGGTATGTTCAGCAACTTTATAGAAAATATTAAGGCCAAAATTTTTGTGGAACATTTTAACCCTCTAGCTCCCCCACATAACTGTAATTTTTGGCCCTATTTTAACAAATCGTAAAAAACACCCCTTAAAAGTGGGAGGGCGGGGATGAAATGTTCGCCATAAAATTTTACTATATTGACCTCCTGGCAATAGACTTGTCATTGAGTCCCGGTCAGTAATAATCACCTTTAGCTAGATATGATGATAGATATCATTTACCTTCTATCAATTATCCAGTTATAACCTATCTGTGGTTTATCGGCCAACATATGATGAACTTCTACCCACATTAGTTTCCCGTCTCTTTTCCTTTCAAAGATCACTAACATTTAATAAATGCTCGTTGATGTCATGCCCATTGTCATTCATTCATAGATTTTTACTCCATTTGGACTATATTCTATTACTTATTTGAATACATATCAGTGAATTCATTCTGATTCATTGACTCCGTTTTAATTGATTAATCTAAATCATAAACTTAAATTTAAAGGCACTGACATTTTGTATATGTAAATAGTCGAAGGGATTAAACTTCGTTTAATTGTCATTGACCTCCTGACAATAGTCTTGTCATTGACCTTCAGTCTTTGATCATTCACCCTTAGTTAGAGAGCATGAGGCAAGTGTTCAGTCTTGACCTTCTATCGATGGTCTCGGATCTGCCAACTAACACTTAACTCCTATTAAGGTCATATCCCATCTAACTCTCCTCCTGTCAAATATCACTGACACATAATCGATGCTCGTTGAACAACCGTCAAACCCTTTATTCAAGGCGATTGAATCCGTTCAATTTTATAGAATCCGCTCTAATTGATTGACCCCGTTCTAATTCACTGTCTCTGTTCTATTTCATTGAATCCGTTCTATTTCATTTATTCCGTTTTAATTCATTGACTTTAATTCGAAGCCACTATGTTTTTAATGAAGATTTAATTGTCCCTTCAGTTGTATGAATCCTCTTTGAAGGCTATTGCTCTCCTGTCAAGAATCTATGTCTTCTAGCAATGACAAATTGGCCTCTACCAATGTTCACAGACCTTTTGTCAACGAACATTGACTCACTGTCAAATTAAAACGGTCTTTATATCATAATAAAGTTCTTTGACTTCCAATTAAGAGTTATTTGTCGTTGACCCATTGTCATGAGTAATTAACCTAGGGTCTATGGTCATTAATCTCCTGTCAATGGTCATTAATCACCTGTCAATGATCATTTACCTCCTGTCAATGGTCATTGACCTCCTATCAATGGTCATTGTCCACCTGTGAATGGTCAATGACCTCCTGTCAATGGTCAATGACCTCCTGTCAATGGTCAATGACCTCCTGTCAATGGTCATTGACCCCCTGTCAATGGTCAATGACCTCCTGTCAATGGTCAATGACCTCCTGTCAATGGTCATTGACCCTTAGTCAATGGTCATTGACCTCCTGTCAATGGTCATTGAGCTCCTGTCAATGGTCATTGAGCTCCTGTCAATGGTCATTGAGCTCCTGTCATTGGTCATTAAGCTCCTGTCAATGGTCATTGACCCCCAGTCAATGGTCATTGACCCCCAGTCAATGGTCATTGACCCCCAGTCAATGGTCATTGACCCCCAGTCAATGGTCATTGACCCCCAGTCAATGGTCATTGACCCCCAGTCAATGGTCATTGACCCCCAGTCAATGGTCATTGACCCCCAGTCAATGGTCATTGACCCCCAGTCAATGGTCATTGACCCCCAGTCAATTGTCATTGACCCCCAGTCAATGGGCATTGACCCCCAGTCAATGGGCATTGACCCCCAGTCAATGGGCATTGACCCCCAGTCAATGGTAATTGACCCCCAGTCAATGGTCATTGACCCCCAGTCAATGGTCATTGACCCCCAGTCAATGGTCATTGACCCCCAGTCAATGGTCATTGACCCCCAGTCAATGGTCATTGACCCCCAGTCAATGGTCATTGACCCCCAGTCAATGGTCATTGACCCCCAGTCAATGGTCATTGACCCCCAGTCAATGGTCATTGACCCCCAGTCAATGGTCATTGACCCCCAGTCAATGGTCATTGACCCCCAGTCAATGGTCATTGACCCCCAGTCAATGGTCATTGACCCCCAGTCAATGGTCATTGACCCAAAGTCAATGGTCATTGACCCCCAGTCAATGGTCATTGACCACCAGTCAGTGGTAACTGACCTCCTATCAATGGTCATTGAACTCCAATAAATGGTCATTGAACTCCATCCAATGGTCATTGACCCCCAGTCAATGGTGATTGCCCCCAGTCAATGGTTATTGACCGCCAGTCAATGGTCATTGACCTCCTGTCAATTGTCATTGACCTCAAGTCAATGGTCATTGCCCACCAGTCAATGGTAACTGACCTCCTATCAATGGTCATTGAACTCCAATCAATGGTCATTGAACTCCATCCAATGGTCATTGACCCCCAGTCAATGGTCATTGCCCCCAGTCAATGGTCATTGACCGCTAGTCAATAGTCATTGACCGCCAGTCAATGGTCTATGGTCATTGACCTCATGTCAATGGTCATTGACCTCCTGTCAATGGTCATTGATCTCCTGTCAATGGTCATTGACCTCCTGTCAATGGTCATTGACCTACTGTCAATGGTCATTGACCTCCTTTCAATGGTCATTGACCTCCTGTCAATGGTCTTTGACCTTGTGTCAATGGTCATTGACCTTGTGTCAATGGTCATTGACCTCGTTTCAATGGTCATTGACCTACTGTCAAGGTCATTGACGTCCTGTCAATGGTCATTGACTTCCTGCCAATGGTCATTGACCTTCTTTCAATGGTCATTGACCTTTTGTCAATGGTCATTGACCTTCTGTCAATGGTCATTGACCTTCTGTGAATGGTCATTGACCTTCTGTCAATGGTCATTGACCTTCTGTAAATGGTAATTGACCTTCTGTCAATGGTCACTGACCTTCTGTCAATGGTCATTGAACTTCTGTCAATGGTCATTGACCTTCTGTCAATGGTCATTAACCTTCTGTCAATGGTCACTGACAGATTGTCAATGGTTATTGACAATCTGTCAATGGTCATTGACATTCTGTCAATGGCCATTGATATGCTGTCAATATTCGTTGACATAGTGTCAATGGTCGTTGACCTCCTGTCAATGGTCATTGGCCTCCTGACTATGCTCAGTATCTTTATCTAATAGATTAAATTCAATTCGATGTCATTGAATTTGATAAATATTGATTAGCCTTTATGTGAATGAAAAATTGGACTCTTTCAATTTGTCAATAAAATTGTCTCCTTTGTCAAATGTCATTACCGATGATCGTTGACCTGAGGCTAGTGGCCACTAACCTCATATCAGTCATCAATGGCCTCTTCTATAAAGGTCTGTATTCTCCAGCCAAAGGGTTTTGATGTCCTGTCATATAGTATCTTTATCTTGCCATCCACTGTCCTTGATTTTCTGTCAATGATCTTGTCCTATAGTAATGGACCTTGTATCAATAGTCGTTTACAACTGTCAATGATCATTGACATCTTTCCACAGATCATATACGTTTCTAAGTCCACGTCACTGGTCATTGAATCGCGTCGATGTTCTTTAACTGTTAATAAAGCTTCACTGACCATCTCTCGATCATTGAATCACGTCGATGTTCTTTAACTGTTAATAAAGCTTCACTAACCATCTCTCCAGAGTCACTAACCTCCAATTAAGACTCGCAGCAAAGGTTATGACTCATGAAATCTGAAGGCAGATCTCTGTTGGAGATGCATTATGTATATTCTAGTAGTTTGACTTAAATTGGATGTCACTGAGATTCAATAAAGATTCATTGGTTCCTACAGAATTTTAGTGGTGTTTAAATGCTATTGCTCTTTAATCAATAATCTTTATCTCCTAACACTGTTTATGTCCTTTCAATCTTTTATGTGTCGTTGCCAACGGTTGAACTCGCTAATTGCCGTTGATCTCTAGTCATTGTTTACCTTCTTCCATTAAAGTTATATGATTGATCTTCTATCAATGGTCATTTATGTATATCCCTTCAAAGGTCACTGAATTTCTCATCAAAGGTTATGACCCTTGAGATTTGAAAACAGATTTGTTTTCGAGGGTCATTGCGTATATTATAGTAGTTTGACTTCAATTGGATGCAACTGACATTCAATAAAGATTCATAGGTCCCTATCAAAAGATTTGACTGGTATTTAAAGCCTATTGATCTTTAGTCGAGAATCTGTATCTCATGCCAATATTTATATTCAATACGTCGTTACCAAATTTAACATTTAACTCGCTAATGGCCATTGATCTCTACCTAATGATCGTTGCCCTGTAGTCAACGGTCACTTTCTGCCATTAACCTTATATGCATGATCTTCTAGCAGGGGTCATTCACATCCTTCCAAAGGTCACTGAATATCTCTCAATGGTAATTCACAGCCTTTCAATCACCACTAACTCTCTCAATGGTCATTTATTCCAAATCAGTGATCATTCAAATCCAGTCAATGATCATTGACTTTCAGTCGGTCTTTGGTAAATTTTTCTCCTGTCTCTCGGTAAAGGCTATTGATTTTAAGTCACTACATTGAACCCCTGTCAAACCTTTTAATCATGAGTCCATCGGTCATTGCCAATGACATTCGTTCAATGATCATTCACATCCTGCCATTTATTACATTATTATTTACTTTCTTTCAATTGTTATCTTCCTTCTGTCAATGTTCAATGAGCTTCTAATATGTCTTCGAATGATTTTGACTTATTGTCGACGGTATTTGGTTTCATTGACCTCTTGTTTATATTCCTGGACATTATCTCCGGGCAATCATTGACCTTATGTTTATTGTTCTGCCATTGATCTCTTGCTAGAGGTCACCTCCTGTCATTGTGCTGGCCATTGACTTCTTCTCAGTGGCCATTTTCGTCCTGTCAATAGTCATGATCACCCTGTTTATGGTAATTGAAATTATGCCGATAGACACAGAAATTCTCTTAATGGTCATGGAAATCCTGTCAATGGTCATGGATTACATACAAATAGATATTGACCGTCTGTCAAAGATAATTTACATTCTTTCAAAGGATCTGTGATCATTTGCCTCTTATCAATTATCCTTTAAGTAAGGATCGCTAGATTTCTATGCACTATCGTTCGCTTTCTATCAATCATTTTTGACTCCAAGAGAAATGTTATTGACAACCCCTCAGAGGGATTTGACTCAATGTGGGCAGTTGGCTTTCTCACATAGTTATGGACAACCTTCAGAAGATGGAGGTGCTAAAGGTCCTTGACTTATTCTTGTAAGTGTTGACTTTCTCTCATAGGTATTTTACTTTTAATCATATGTTGTCCTGTGGTCATAAGTCATTCATATCTTGTTAAGAGTCTTCAGGCCATTTTTGCTTTCTACTTATGCCCACTTGTCATAACAAGTTTGAAAAAGTCATTGACCTATTGATTTTAATAATAGTATTTTTGAGATATTTGGTCTTTGGCGTTTTCTTGGAAGTTTTGACTTCCTTCCAAATGACTTTGAGTTTTAGTCATAGGTTATCCCGAGGGCTTAAGTCATTCAGATCCTGTTAAGAGTCCATCCAATGACATTCGTTCAATGATCATTTACATCCTGCCATTTATTACATTATTATTTACTTTCTTCCAATTGTTATCTTCCTTCTGTTAATGTTCAATGAGCTTCTAATATGTCTTCGAATGATTTTGACTTATTGTCGACGGTATTTGGTTTCATTGACCTCTTGTTTATATTCCTTTGTCCTGGCCATTGACTTCTTCTCAGTGGCCATTTTCGTCCTGTCAATAGTCATGATCACCACTAATGCCCACGTGTCAAGCGATACTGATTTTCTCGCTAAAGTCATAACTAGTTTTCAGAACCTCATGCTAATATTGATTTTAATAACAATATTATTAGAGATATTTGGTTTTTGACATCTTCTTGTAAGTGTTGATTTCCTTTCCAAGGACTTTGAGTTTTAGTCATAGGTTGTCCGAGGCCATGCAGATCCTGTTAAGAGTCATCAGGCTCTTTTATCTTTCTGTGGCCACTTGTCAAACGATATGGATATTCTCGCTAAAGTTATAACTAGTTTGCAGAAGTCATTGACCTCCTACTGATATTGATTTTAATAACAATATTTTTACAGATATTTCTATATGAAATATTGATTGACATAATAAATGTCATTAACTTATTTTACAAAATTACCAAATAAATTGGTAAACCAACTTTGTGAGTACATAATTTTCAAAACTGTAGCCTAGAGGCCATGTCTGTTAGAATTTTTTTTGTGAAATTAAATATTTTTTCAAAGGAAAAAATATGTTTCTGCCTTTTCAATACAAGAGTAAAATTTAAAATTTGTATGCTTTCTTTGATTTAATAAATAAGTTTAGAGTTTAAAAGTCCTGTGGCAAAAAGCGGGTTCAAAATTCAACCACAGAAGTAAGAATAATTCAGAACTTGCATTAAGGGTTGCTTCAATATCCTTTCCCCGTTTGCGTTTAAGAGACATTCCCCTAAAGCGAAAATTCCGGGGTTTGTGTTGGTTTGCACTTTATTTGTTTAATTTAATGTCTCTGATGATGCTAATGATTATTATAAATTAAAATTGCTGTTAAAGACATTCTATGACAAACACACTCGCACACACACACACATTTTCGAGTCTTAAATAAATTTAGAAAAATATGTTTGTCTAGCTTTGCAGTTGGGTGGGTATGCGTGGATGTGTTCGTGTCAGAGTTGTGTCTCTATGGTGTTTGTGTTTAAATAAAAATTATTGTTTTAATTAGAAAACACCCTCCGGAAGATATGGAGACAATAGATAACAAAACAATAGCAGCGGCAGCAGCAGCACCACTTCTGCGTCTTCTCCGCAAACATAGGGGAATAGCAACAGAAAATGCTTCAAGGAACAGGATAAATGATAAAAATTGCTGGCAAAGAGGTAAACATAAATGTTTGCATAAATGCGAAAGCATTAGACTGAAGACAAAGATATAAATTATGTTTTGTAGAGTAATTAATCATGCATCCTTTTGTTTTTAAATTCGTTTTCTTTTCTTATTCTGCTCTTGAGAATTATACGCTCTATTATGCTTTCTATGGGAAGTGAACGAGAGTTCAATGATACTTAATTTAAATAAATGGGAGACTTAATTGTCTTTTGTTGGCAAAAAAGGATAATACGAGAAGGGTAGTGGGTAGAGAATTAAAAAATATTTAAATTTTATATATGTGTTTAAAGATATAAGGAAAATGGGTACACCCAGGAAAATAATTGGTTGAAATTCGATTGTAACAATAAAAAAATAGTACTAGCAACAAAAAGTATATTGCCTACACCGTCTGTCGGTTGTATTTATAAATAATTAGTTGAAACAATAATAATAACATGGATATGATCAAATGAAAATGATTGCAACTGTCGGTTGTATTTATAAATAATTAGTTGAAACAACAATAATAACATGGATATGATCAAATGAAAATTATTGCAACTCGATGGTTGTATTAATTGAATTAAGATTGTATTTTTCATTGACACTCGGTTAGTTGTGGTAACCGATTTTCATTATAGTAGCATATGATCGATTTTTGGTTGTGACAACCAAGGTTTTATTCTGACAACAGAAATTGTATCAATAGACCAAAGATTATTATTGCAACGAATAATTGGTTACTACAACAGAAAAAATATTAATTAATAATTGTTTATTGGTTATCCCAATCATTTCCCAAATGTATTTTGGGAAATACAACCGAAAGATTAGTTGCTTTTGCTGATACATGACAAACAAAAAATAAAATTACTCGACATAAAAAAATCTTCAACATTTTGTTCAATAACGGTATAGGTAATCAAAAATAATCTCGTGTGGATAATAATGTGTGGAATGCATACAAGTTTTGTATTTTTTTCGTGTACTAATATTTCCACATCTCATATATGTAGTGATGAATTTGTAATATGGGATTTTTAATTTTTTTATGAATTGTTTTGTTTTTTGTTCAATAAATAAATTAAAAATTAATGAAAACTGTTTTTAATTAATTGTCGGTAGTATATGTGACAAATTGTCAGAACAGCCAATTTTTAAAACAGTTGGTTGTGGCAACTACAACATATAATTTAAACCACCATTTTCGTAGTTGGCGCAACCAAATATGATTGTTGTCAACATGGAAACGGAAGTATACCACAACCAAAATATTTGTTGTCCTGATGGAATCGCATGATAGTAGACAGAACTACAAAATTCGGTTGGCAAATAATTCGGTTGAGGCAACCAAACTGTATTCTGTGTGTATAATATCATTAGGAAGTGATTCAGAATGCTCTAGGGCATAATCCAGAACATTTCCACAGAACTGGACATCTATTAGGAAATACTCAGACAGTTCTGCAATGGCGTAGAAATCTCATCCGAAGCCTCAAGGCCACTGAAAATGTAGACCTTAACACCTGCTACTATAGTGCGCACATTTTCCTGCCTTTAATAAGGCAAAGTCTGCAATAGTTCCACAGAAATGGGACATCTATAAGGAAGAACTCAGACAGTTATGATGTACGATTAGGATTTACGACCGATTAGTCTATCGTGATTTTCATAAAAACACTGAGGAGATATTCTGCTTTTCTGGAGAAGATGTTGACGTGCGTTCTGTCTATCTAATTTCTCCTTAAAACCCTAGAGAGGTATTCTGCTTTCTCTGGAGATGATTTTGAAATGCAGCCATCAGAAGTTGCCAGCGAGATTGTAACCGAATCGTCAAGGCCAAACATTATTTCGCTGGCCGGAGTTGCAAGTATTGGATGATAGACTTGCTCCCTGGCTCCGGAAGCCTTATACATACTTGTTGTATCGAGCAGGTCTAAGAGTAAATATATACTAAAAAAATGGAAATATATCATATTGTCTTCATCCAAAAGGGAAGTGCTAGAAAACACTTATATTTATCCTTGCGAGGTAGCAGAATGGACTATATAGTCTAAGTCTAAGAATGGACTATATAGTCTATACCTAACCTAACCTAATGATTAGACGAATCTGTCGTAGCAACGATATGCCGAAGCTATCGTAGTAACCATCCTCCAAAGTCGTCCTGGTAACGTTTAAACGTATCTGTCGTGATAACGATCGGCTAAAGCTATTGTAGTAATGATTGGCCGAATCTGTCGTTGTATAGATCACATGAATTTATCGTAGTAATGAACGACCGATTCTGTTGTAGTTACGATCGACCAATGTCGTCGTGATAGCGATCGGCCGAAGCTGTCCTAACTACTACCGACTGAAGCCGTCAGACAAATCAGTCCGAACGAAGTCGTCGTATTAACGATCACCCAAAGCTATTGGAGTAAGGATCGAACGAAGTCGTCATAGTAACGACCAGATGAATCTATTGTAGTAACGATCGGCCGAAGCTGTCGTAGTAACGATCAGACGAATATATCGTAGTAACGATCGACCGAAGTCGTCGTGGTAACGATCAGACCAACTTGCCGTATTAACGAATTCGTGGTAGTAACGATCGGATAAATCTGTCTTAGTAAAGATGGACCGAAGCTGTCGTGTGGTTGTTCTTAATAGAACTGCTGAGACCACTCCGTCGTCGAAATGTCTTTTGAAAAATTTAAATCTCAGACCAAATGATTCAACTATCCGTAATGTAGCAATCACAGTGCTGAGCTAATGTTCAATGCTAAGTTCCACGGTTCTGACCACTCGTGCTTTCGCCCAACAAACCATGCCAACTTATGTGTATGACAATATATAATAATTGAGAATTCGTTTCATAAACGGTGGAATGCGTATACACTGAACACTTTCACTGTTTTGTTTTATAATTGCCCTTGCGTTGTCTGGCTGGTGGTTGTTTGGTTAGTGAGCGAGAGTAGCAGTCAATGTGTGCGTCTGGCTGTTTTACTACGTTGAGCCACCTCTGTGGTTGGAAGTGGGTCGTTTGTTTGTTAGTTGGTTGAGTAGAGGACCGAGCATCTACTCATAAAATAAAATTGGACAATTTTTCGCTTAGTTTTGGTATACGTATACATCATTAATACTAATGGTCAATATTTTATTTTTGAATCGGGCTATAGTTATAATTTATCTACCATCTTAAGGTTTCATTTGTTGTTTAAATTTAAAATCGATTTTCAAATCTTAAACCCTTTCTCACTATTTTTAGATTCCTGCAATATTTATTTATTTAAACTAATTCAAATTGTATCTCTCTCAAAATATCTCCCATTTTCTATATACTATTTCTAATTCCAATCTATTCTTAGCAAAAAGCCACTCCAACTCTATCTTCTTTGCAGCTTTGTAAACTAATGCCCTTGTCCTGTGTTTTTTTTCTTCCTGCTCCGTTTCTGTTGAAGAATACGTTTTTTTCTCTCGGTAATCCTCTTCGAACGTTACTCCTTTCGTTGACTGTCTGGGATTTCTGTTACACAGATTTGTTTTTCTCCCTTTTTTCTTTTTTTTTTGTTAACGAAGCTTTGTAAATTGCATAATATTGTTGCTTACAATGTAAATAATAAGGATTAAAAATAACAACAGCAACACAACTAACATAGCTCTATTCCCGGATGGCATTTACACCGGTTCTCCAGTTGCCAGCTCGGTTTACATGCCTGGCATACCACTCCACACTTGGGGGCAAAAATATTTGTCTAATGTCTGGGACATAGCCGGCGGTGGCAACTGTGGCTGGGACAAGGACTAAAGTGTTGCCGCCTTTGGTTGTAATGGAATAGCTGCCGCCATTGTTCTTCGTGTTGTTCCTGCTCCAGCTGCTTATTAACATAATCGGCTTAATTATCAGGCAGTATAATTTTTAAAGCGCAAAAATTTAAGATTTTTTGGGAAAGAAACCAAAATTAAATTATTTTGTGTAAAGAGAAGCAAAAGGAAAACAAACAAATTTAAATAATTCGTGAACTGTATTTTAATAAATACCAACTTAATATTGATATTAAAAAAATATATCCATTTTCTATGCCTAATATTCTTCAATACACAATTGTAAAACATTATTTTGCTGTAGCCATCTACTAAAAACAACATATATAGTTGCTTAAAACTTCCACGACTTCTTCCTCCGGCCCCAACCAGTCAAGTCATGTCTTTTGTAATGCAGACCACGCGCTATTACCATAAATAAATCAGGAAATAATTAAAAGCAATCTTTAGCTAAAGTTTCTTTTTTCGTTTCTCCTACAAAGTTCTCCGCCGCACAGAAGTTGAAGCACGGCATAATATGATTGTGAGCGGCGTGTGTGACTCGACATTAATGCCGATATCGTTACTTTTTTCAAACACGTATCCTAAATGACCACAACATGGTACTTTTCATGCTCTCCAAACCAATTCCTTTGTACATCCGTTTTTACCCGGGCTTCGTAATGAAGCTACAGTGGGACAAATATATTTAAAAGAGATAAATAGTCTTTCCAATCAAACATTTTAATCATAAAATCAATGAATTATTTAAATTATTAAGTCATTAACCATTAAATCGTAATGATATTATATCATTTAATGATTTAATGGTTTAATGATTTAATGATTTAATGATTTAATGATTTAATGATTTAATGATTTAATGATTTAATGATTTAATGATTTAATGATTTAATGATTTAATGATTTAATGATTTAATGATTTAATGATTTAATGATTTAATGATTTAATGATTTAATGATTTAATGATTTAATGATTTAATGATTTAATGATTTAATGATTTAATGATTTAATGATTTAATGATTTAATGATTTAATGATTTAATGATTTAATGATTTAATGATTTAATGATTTAATGATTTAATGATTTAATGATTTAATGATTTAATGATTTAATGATTTAATGATTTAATGATTTAATGATTTAATGATTTAATGATTTAATGATTTAATGATTTAATGATTTAATGATTTAATGATTTAATGATTTAATGATTTAATGATTTAATGATTTAATGATTTAATGATTTAATGATTTAATGATTTAATGATTTAATGATTTAATGATTTAATGATTTAATGATTTAATGATTTAATGATTTAATGATTTAATGATTTAATGATTTAATGATTTAATGATTTAATGATTTAATGATTTAATGATTTAATGATTTAATGATTTAATGATTTAATGATTTAATGATTTAATGATTTAATGATTTAATGATTTAATGATTTAATGATTTAATGATTTAATGATTTAATGATTTAATGATTTCATGATTTCATGATTTCATGATTTCATGATTTCATGATTTCATGATTTCATGATTTCATGATTTCATGATTTCATGATTTAATGATTTAATGATTTAATGATTTAATGATTTAATGATTTAATGATTTAATGATTTAATGATTTAATGATTTAATGATTTAATGATTTAATGATTTAATGATTTAATGATTTAATGATTTAATGATTTAATGATTTAATGATTTAATGATTTAATGATTTAATGATTTAATGATTTAATGATTTAATGATTTAATGATTTAATGATTTAATGATTTAATGATTTAATGATTTAATGATTTAATGATTTAATGATTTAATGATTTAATGATTTAATGATTTAATGATTTAATGATTTAATGATTTAATGATTTAATGATTTAATGATTTAATGATTTAATGATTTAATGATTTAATGATTTAATGATTTAATGATTTAATGATTTAATGATTTAATGATTTAATGATTTAATGATTTAATGATTTAATGATTTAATGATTTAATGATTTAATGATTTAATGATTTAATGATTTAATGATTTAATGATTTAATGATTTAATGATTTAATGATTTAATGATTTAATGATTTAATGATTTAATGATTTAATGATTTAATGATTTAATGATTTAATGATTTAATGATTTAATGATTTAATGATTTAATGATTTAATGATTTAATGATTTAATGATTTAATGATTTAATGATTTAATGATTTAATGATTTAATGATTTAATGATTTAATGATTTAATGATTTAATGATTTAATGATTTAATGATTTAATGATTTAATGATTTAATGATTTAATGATTTAATGATTTAATGATTTAATGATTTAACGATTTAATGATTTAATGATTTAATTATTTAATGATTTAATGATTTAATGATTTAATGATTTAATGATTTAATGATTTAATGATTTAATGATTTAATGATTTAATGATTTAATGATTTAATGATTTAATGATTTAATGATTTAATGATTTAATGATTTAATGATTTAATGATTTAATGATTTAATGATTTAATGATTTAATGATTTAATGATTTAATGATTTAATGATTTAATGATTTAATGATTTAATGATTTAATACTTACAACAGTTTTAACTTTATTTTCTTTGTCCCACAGTTCCGTAAAGTACATACTTGCTTTGAGTGGTCATCACACTCCCACAATATCCTTGTTGCAGCACAACATTCAATGAGCAATGGCATCAGCATCACTACGTGTCCTTTGGCTGAAATGGGTTTTTTCTCCGCATCTGAATGTGTAGGTTTTTTTAAGAGATTCTCTTTTTTTGCCGTACGTGTGTTAGTATTTACCACTACTGACACACGTACGACTTTGCAGACATATGAAAGGAATAGAACTGAACAAAATTTCATTTTGCCATTAAATAGCAAATATGTATTAATTCATATACGGGAACAGGAATTGCTCCTGGTCCTGACACTCTTCCATTCACACTAATTCCCGGGGTTTTTTGTTTGCCATTATTTCGACGGGAAAAACAAAGAAAATGTTTGTATAGACGAAAATGAAAATGCGAAGAGAGGGCAGGGCGAACGGGAGCGATGTTGTGAAAATATTTCTTAATTATCATAATTACCGTTAACAAATATTTGGTGTACCCCAAAAAGAAAGAAAAAACAAAAAATCGGAATGAACACTAAAAAGAAAGACGGACAATAGTTGATTTTTTTTTTCTCTGAATCCTCACAGGTCATTTCATTAGAAACGATTTTCCATCGTTGCCATAGAGAATGTGTTGGTGAATGGCAAAACGTGCTTTAAATGAAGAAATAATACAATAATTATGGAGAAATTATGGCATAAAATGAAGAAGCAAAATGAAAAAAAAACCAGCATAAATGGGGAATGTAATTATGAGTTGAGTTGGGGAGTTTTCACTGCAGATGAAGGAAAAATGTTTAAGTTTGTATTTTGCTATTTAAGGGAAAATTTGCAGAATGTAGACAGTAAAAGAATTTGCAGAAAGTTAAGGCCAAGGTCTGGCATGTTTTTGTTTCAATTAAAAAATGTATGGAGAAAAGTCTCAATCATAAGTGCTTTTCATATTAATAATAATGAGATATTTTAAATAAAAACCGAGGTCAAGTGAAAATTTAAATAATCTTCACAATGTTATGAACACCAACCAATACACACACGCCAATACTTATATAGACGCTCTACAACTTACTGAATGACTTTTTCACAATTACAGTCATTATACTTAATTTCAAAGAAGCTATAAAAATTGCATAAGTTTAAAAAAGTATATATGATAAATACTTTAATGAACAAATATTTTTAGAGAATATTTGGATTAAAACTAGCCCAATTAAAACTGGGACATATCTATACATTCACAAAAAAATTAATCCCAAATTTACATCCTTTTTATTCTAGGACACCTATATAAGGAGATATGACTGTGTAAACGAAGGCATTTGGTAATTTTCTTCAACAAAAATACCCTACTTATGCAAGGATTGTAATAAGAACGTGATCCCCGATTATTTAAGGAGTTATGACCATTTAAAGTTATCGAAATTTATTTCAAATTGTTGGCCGATATAAGGAGTTATGACCATTTAAAGTTTTGTAAACATTTCTGGGCGATACGGACGACCCCCTAAACGAAATTTTTGGAAGCATCAAGTCCACTCAAAATATTAACAACATATCATACAACGACGTCGGATATACCTATAAAATGGCCAACATTGATGGAAATCATGGATGCAATAAGGGCGCTAGAGAATAACAAGTTACCGAGTAGCGGCAGAAATTTTCAAATCACTGGCGTGATGATCCGAAAACCGATGATTATTGGAGAACGGAACACATTAACAATGACTTCAACCATCAACAAATTCCTAAAGAAGGCGGCATTTCAGAGTGCACTAATTGGATAGGAATATCAGTTTTGAGCGCGGTCTTTTTGCAAGTGATAGCTCAAGTTCCTCAGAGAAGACACCAAAGCCCACTTGGTTATTGAGTCTGAAACCGTCTGTATAACAGTTAACGAAACTCCTCTGTCCCTGGATACGACCATTTCATTCTGATCTATCAGGTATAAGAGTGAGATACTTCTTGTCAAAGAGTGGTCCAGTCATAGTGTAATCAACAGTACCCGGAAGGTCAGGCATTCTGTCTAGAGTGACACTATATCCGTAGATTGAATTAAATGGGAGTCAGTGCTACATATAGCAGCCATTCGCGGAACCTTGTTCAGTAAGGCACAAAAGGTGGATTTGTGCAGAGCTGTCCACAAGACGACAATGCCGTTCAGTCATTATCGGTGTGACTACTGCTGTAAATAGCCAATAAAATATGCGCGGGTTCCGAGAGTCAAGAAACTTCCCTCTAACAGCTATTGCCACGTCGTCTGCATAGGCAACAACTCTGAGATGGGTGCTTCCATAGAAAGCAAACTATTGTTCATGGAGAGATTCCATCGCATAGGAGACAGAACACCCCCTTGGCGTGTTCCCTTGCTGACTGACAAATCTATGGAGGTAAGTTGACCCTAAACTAGCTGAAATTCGTCTCTTAATTAGAAGGTTCTGAATGAACCTACATATAGAGCTGTCAACCCTCAGGGGTTCCAAAGCCGTTATTAAACTGCTGAATGTATGTTACCGTAGTATATTCTTAACGGAACTGATCCTTCAATAAAGCTGACTAGATCATGCAGGGCGGTTTCGATGGCCTTGCCCTTGCTGTAGGCATGCTGTTGAGTGAGCAGTAGCTGGTAATCAATTTTAGTCCTATGGTAACTAGTTTTAAGGAGAAATGTCGATTGACTAATTGACGGGTGATCCTTAGCTCCAATGTGGGCCGACTTTCCCGCTTTTGGGATGAAAACAACCTTGGTTTCCCTCAATTTTATTGGTATGTATGGCTTGTTGGTACAACATGTGTACGAGTATATCTCCCTGAGCCACGGAGCAATTTTATCAGCCACTGCCTGTAGCTCCGCCGTCGAGACTATATCTGGTCTTGGCGACTTAAAAGGTTTAAAGCTGTTGATAGCCCAAAGAATTCTAAATTCGGTAACAATCTCGCTGGCAAAGTATTCAATGCCTCTTCAGAGTTGCCCGGGAAATGTGTATCCAGAAGCACTTCCAGCGATTCCTCAGTGGACGTAGCCCAAGTACTATCATCGTTCTTGACGTACCCAATTGTGCAATAGAGTAATGTCTATCGAAACTGCAGCCAGTTCTACCAAGCAATTGAAACCCGCTACCATTTTTTTGGTATTTGTTTCTATAGCATTTTTGCAATAGACAGAATGTTACTAAAACATATGGTCTCAAAACAAAATAAATTCTGACTGAATAGTTTAATTTAAAATTGTTGACCAGAAAAAGTGATCCAAAAAAATCAATTACTAACCAATTAACAAAGGTTCAGAGAACTGCAGGTCTAAGCATAAGCGTTCTTACTCCGCCTACAGTCGATTAATATAGTGGCGAGAGAAGTGGCAACCACAGCTGCATTACGTTTAAACGGTCTATCAATGGGGAGGTATAAGAACTACGGCCACATGAGTATATCACAATTTAGTGATATGGTTCGGAGGTCGAGGATAAGGTTGCTTTCGGAGTACTCCGCAATGAGCTCAGTCTTGATATAGCTCGCAGACTGCCAGACACCTGCAGTATCTATCAGGCCGAAGTAATGGCAGTAAGGGAAGCCCTGGCATTGCCTTCTACTCGAACAGTCAGGCTGCTGATGGCCACATCCGTAACTACACAAACAGCCCACAATTGCCGCAGATCTCTTAACAAGATGGCTGAGCAGTTTAACATATACCTTATCATTGGAAAGGGACGACATTACAAATTCTCGAAGCATATGCATACATTGGTGCGTCACTGTCTATATTCAAGCTTTGGTTTAGGCAAGAGGCGATCAGACAATCCAATGAAAGATGGACAGAAATTGGCACCTGTAGGATAGCTAGACAAATCTGGCCAAGATATGACCTGAGAAGGTCAAAGTATCTCCTCGCACTGCAGAGGAAAATACTTTCTACATTGGTGTCAGCTCACAATTTTGACAGCATAAGTGATTCCTGTTTGTTTACTGATTTATAACCACTTAAAGCTTTTCAAATTATTGACCAAAAATAGTTTATTTCTTTTGATTTCCCTGTAATGTTTTAGGAAAGAATTTCAAAATTGTGATAAAATCGTAATCCCCGAATATTTAAGGAATTATGAGCATATAAAATTCTAGAAAAGAATTTAAAATTTTTTAGTGAAAAATGTGATCCCAGACTTTCGTTCCTTGGGTTTATAGGTTTATTATTTAAGGAATTATGACCGTTTAAAGTTTTAGTTAGTTTTTTTGATAAAATAGCGATTTAGTTCTTTTTGCTCTAGGTCGCTTAGCAAAGGGGATATGACCACTTAAAGTTTTCGAAAATAATTAAATTGTTGACCAGAAAATGTGAGCCGATGTCTTCGTCCTTTGTACTCTAGGACGTGTTATGACCGTTTTAAGTTATGTTTCATTTAAAATTTTAGAAAAGAGTTTAAAATTGTTGATGAAGCATTGATTCCCACCCATTTTGACAAGAAAAGTTATCGCTGTTTCTTTACTGATTTATAACCTTATTAGGTTTTTGAAGAGATTAAAATTATAGACAAAAATTAGTTCATCTCTCATCTTTGATTCCCCTTATTTAAGGAATTAGAACCATTTAATGTTTTGGGAAAGAATTTGAAAGTTATGATAAAAAAAGTAATCCTGCCCTAGTTAAGGAATTATGACCATTTAAAGTTCAAGAAACGAATTTCAAATTGTCGACAGAAAAAAGTGATCACAGATTTTCGCCTTTTGTGCTATAGGTTACTTATTTAAGGAATTATGACCGTTTAAAGTTTTATTCACATTTTTTGATAGAAAAAGCGATTTAGTCCTATTTACTCTAGGTCGCTTAGTAAAGGAGATATGACCATTTAAAGTTTTCGAAACTGGTTTTACATTTTTGACCAGAAAAAATTTGCCCGACATCTTCGTCCTTTGTACTCTAGGATGCTAATTTACAGTGTTATGACCGTTTAAAGTTCAGTTCCATTTAAAATTTTTGGAAAGAGTTTCAAATTTTAAATAAAAAAGTGAAGGGGATAACTTTTGCTCTACGAACTTTAGTTAAGGAGTAATAACCGTTCAACACTTTGGCAACAAAAGTGAGCCCTGTTGTTTACTTATTTATAACCACTTAAATTTTTTTGAAAAGAAATTAAAATTATTGGCAAAAAACAGTTCATCTCTCATATTTTATTCCTCTAATTTAAGGAATTATGACCATTTCATGTTATTGGAAAGAATTTAAAAATTGCGATAAGAAGGCAAACCCCGAATATTTAAGGAATAATAACCATTTGAAGTTCGAGAAGCGAATTTCAAATTTTGTATTAAAAAAGGTAGTCCCAGATTATCGTATTTTGTGCTATAGGTTTCCTATTTAAGGAATTATGACCATTTAAAGTTTTTTTATTTTTTTTATAAAAAAACGGTTTAATCCTTTTTACTCTAGGTCACTTAGATAAGGGGATATGACCATTTAAAGTTTTCGAAAATAGTTTAAAATTTTTGACCAGAAAATGTTAGCCGATATCTTCGTCCTTTGTTATGACCGTTTAAAGTTCTGTTGCATTTAAAATTTTGGAAAAGAGTTTAAAATTTTTGATAAAACATTGATATACCACCTTTAAGCGCTAGGACTTTTAGTGAAGGAGTTGTGACCGTTCAACATTTTCGCAACAAAAGTGATTTCTGCTTGTTTACTGATTTATAACCACTTTAGGTTTTTGAAAAGAGATTCAAATTATAGAAAAAATGACACATCTCTCATCTTTGATTCCCCTTATTTAAGGAATTTTGACCATTTAATATTTTGGGAAATAATTTCAAAAGTGTTATAAAAAGGTAAACCCCGCCTATTTAAGGAATTATAACCATTTAAAGTTCTGGAAACGAATTTAAAAATTTTGATTGAAAAAACTGATCCCAGACTTTCGTCTTATATGCTATTGGTTGCTTATTTCAGGAATTATGATAGTTTACAATTTTATTTACAATTTTTGATAAAAAATTGATTTAGTCCCTTTTACTCTAGGTCGCTTAGTTCAGAAGATATGACCATTTAAATTTTTCAAATATAGTTAAACATTTTTGACTAGAAACAGAGAGCCACTATCTTCCCTTGTACTCTCCCAGCAAAATCTTGGTAAGTACCTGTCATTATTCCCTGCATTACCAAATAATGAGATCTCATTATTCGCTGCATTACTTTCGGCTTATTAATAATGACTTACCAATAATAACAGAAATAAGTGATTTTTTACGAATATTATCAAAATCATGTTTTCAAATTAAAATATAATGCAACATGTTTTCAAATAATACGGGCAGATTTGATTGAAAATACCATAAATACTTACGTATATCCAGGGACGTATCCAGGATTTTGGTTCGGGGGGGGACCTTTTTTCCATAAAAAAGATAAACAATTAAAAAATTGCGTTTATTGTGTGGGTAATGAAAGTTAAGTTCCTTAGTTTTTTATTCGAATTTTATTCCTAAATATAAATGTGTACTTTAGTACGAGATCAGTAAAACTTTTTATAATAAAATACGTAAGAGTTAAAAATATATCAATTATTTCATCAATTATTTCATCAATGACTTCATCTTTGTATATAGACATCAAAGCCAGATAAGATAGCCATTCTCCTTCCATTCTGTTCCGGAGATAAGTTTTTATTCTTCTTAACGTCGAGAATCTTCGCTCAGCATATGCCGTTGTCGCAGGTATTGTGGCCAGTATCTGCAAAAGGGTAAAAACGCTTGGGAACATGTCCTCATCACAAACTGAAATAGCATCTAATGTATTTGATGGCTTATCATTCTTCTGCTTCCAATAATCAATTCATATACTTATTTCAGCTAAAACAGATTTTGCTGAATTTTTTAAATCGTTTTTGTAAAAAAGTGTGACTTCTTCGAAATCTTCCTTTATTAGATTTACAACTCGTATCGGAACGATATTAAACAGACTTGTAATTATAGCTTCATGTTCGGAAAATCTATTATTTAAATGTGATATTACTTCGTCCAGATATGGTATGAACAATGTTGTCCTAAAATACGCCTTGGCATCTGAACCAGGAATATAGCCCTATACTTTTGAGTGCCTACTCTTTTAGGTAGTGCAGCTTCTATTCCAAAACTTCTTGCAAGTTGTGTGGATTCTTCAAACAGTTTATCAAACTCCGCATCTGAATTTCTACGCATGTCACTTAATTTAGTCGTTGTCAATTTTAAGATTTCGTAAGCCTTTATTATATCTAGGTTAATCGTTTGCAAATACCGTGATAAGTGCTGTATTATTTTAAAAATATTAACATTTTATCAAAAAATCACAGTTTTTTTGCAATATTTTGTAATACTCGTATATCGTCGAAACCGCTGAACGGATGGACAATGGTATTATATGAAGTTGAAGGCTACTTAATATTTAATTCTTTAAAACTTTCCTCAACCAAATCGGATAAATGGTTCCCGAGTTATGCCACTATATGTGGTTCAACCACTAATTTCTTTCCATATCACAGCTTATCGCGAGAATTTAAAGAGACAACCCTTTAGGCTAAGAAAACAGAGAGGTTGAACCACATATTATGGCATAACTAGACAACCATTCATCCAAATTGGTTCAGGTAAGCTTTTCAAACTTCAGAATTAAGTATCCTTCAACTTCGCACAATACAATTTTCCATCCGTTCAGCGGCTTCGACGATATCTTACAAGGTATTGCAAAAAATCCCCCCTCTGTGTACGTCCCTGCGTATATCACATGATGAAAATCCTTTGAAAAATTTTTTACATGGAGTTTGGGTTCAGAATTTCGAATCTGGCATGAGGAAATTGTTTGTTTCGAGAAATATGGTCAAAATCACTTTAAATGGCCATTTCTAAATATCTACCATATCTACTACTTATTTTATAACTTTTTGGTAATGCATTATTCAAGTACTTAAAATCGTGAAAATATAAGCACATATTTATGTGGTATGCCTATGCTACAAATAAGTACTTATTATGCTACTTTATTGTATGCTTTTGGGAAGTACTTTCCTCCAATGACATCACTATGTTAAAATAATGAGAAAAGTGGTTAAATAATAAGTACTTACCATTATCGAACTTTGCTTACTTGTCGGATTATTTGGTAATGAGAAATTTTGCTGGGCTAGGACGCGTTTTTAATGTGTTATGTATATATAGTTCAATTTCCTGATTTTCCAGAACACTACTGGTAGTTTGATCTGCCTGAATTAATCTCTTTTTTTTCAAAAATGTAATATTGTTTTTGCAAAATTTTAAGCTTGTCCCGAACATTCACTTATCGATAGGTAGAATTACTTTCATCTTTCCCTTGAAAAATGTTACATACGAGTATTGATGGGTACATTTAAATCAATATTATTTATATTTGTATTTCATTTCCTTTGCCCTTCTTACTATCTGTTTCATAGTCCTTCGACCGCAAATGCACTTGTATGGAAGTCGTAGTCCATTAAATGTATTGCGTTGAAATTGTATCCCAACAATGCCATAGGTATTCCTCAGTATATACATAAATGATAAGGTACAGGTATATAGAGTAATCATTAAAGGGCCTCCAAAGATTTCTGGATTTTCGCAAACGTCCTTATGATAAGACAACTTCTATGGAAAATGACATTATAAAATATTTTCAAGAGATGATTGAATATGTAATTTCTAATCTAACCCTATTGAGATTTTCTCCGAATTTTTTAAACAACATGGAAGGTAGCTCTGATTTATTGTGAATGTAGCAGGAAACTAAATCGGAATATTTGGGTTGGTCCTTTAAAAACTTTGGATGAAAACAAAAAAATCAGAGAGCGTCGCTAAAATCTTTAAGCAGGCTTTACAAATTATTATTCGCCAAGACATCGGCGAGAGAAGTCTTCGTTTAACAACATCCTGAATCAGCCGTGATTTTTGGTGGTTATGTCCCAATGTAGCGCACATCTTATCTTTTATGTTTTTGTCATTACTTAACAAATTTACTTCTTCTTCCGGCAATTTCACTCTTTACTCGACCGTTTTAAATGGAAGGCATATACTGAGTTAGTAATTTGTTCCCGCTGCTGTAACTGATTCTACACTTAATGCATTGTTCGTTTCTGGGATACTTTACTGGATTTAATTCAATCCTGACTTCATAGCATACACGGCAGCGCTGGCAATGATTATTCTACTTCTAAGAATAAAATTCTCTGTTGGAATAATAAAATATCTGTACATAAAGATTCTTGGGCTGATACTAAATATTCTAATTTAAAAGCTAAATTTATTTCTTGTTTAGACGTTTGTAATTTAATATTGTTTACCGGACAGAAATATTTGCTGAGAAAATGATTTTGTAGAGACGGCCTACCTTAAGGCCCAGCATGTTCAAAAATTATCCCTCTACTCGTCCCTGACATAGGGCATCCCTTACATGTGAAGCCCTATATAGGAGTGTCCTACAGACCACATTGATCATATGCCAACATGATGTTTGCAATATTGCATTAAAAGAAATTTCCGCTGTTTCTATATGCAGCAGCAATGATGCAGAACTATAAACTACAGTAGGAGTAAACTCAGCAACAGCTTTCACCGGAAACACAAAACCACAACTGCAACAAAAAAAAAAGACCCTAATCATTAAAGAAACTCAGTATGGACAAGGATAATACCATTGGAGATAGTACCTTGATTAAATTATGGCAAATAATATAATATCCGCTCAGCCTTAACTAAACCAGGGAGTAGCTCAGTTAAACTGAATGAGTTTGACCCAGTTCACCACCAGACGAAGTATATAAGAGTACGAGTATTTGCACAAAATTCCAAAGCTTTTGAATAACTCATATTTATGTAGTTGTAGTTTTAGTTGTTTGCTACCACATTTAAATGAGGACAACTGGTTTTGGAGTCAAGGATAACTGAAATAGGTTTTGCTAAATATTTGTTATGTTTTTTTTCATTAGCTTGCTCTCTTCCCGCTTTTCACCCTCCCCTCAGGGGCTAACCAATTATTTCCATTTAACTATTTTTCCGGCATTTTAATACAAGAATTTCAATTAGCGCCAAAGCTTTTGTGTCGCATTTCATGGACTCGCCATTCGGACTCGGCATTGTGCCCGTTGCATTTATCATGCGATTTAACCAGAACCGCAACAGATTGAAACAGGTAAGAGACGACCGCACTTTTTTCAACTATTAAAGTGCATTTGTTGTTTGTCTATATCCCTTCCTCCCTCCCTCTTCGGGGTTCCAATCCCCCAAAACTTCGAATACCAAAAAAAAAAAACAGAAATAGAATAGAGTGGCACCATCGGTCACAAAAACAATTCAATTAAATCTTTTGAGTTTGGAAAACAGAATAAAACTGGTTGGTATTTTGGCCGGCCCACTATTGGACAATTGCATTGAGCTGCTGTTGTGTCATCAGAAAAATTCGACAAAAAAAAACAAAACTTTCGTCGCAGCAAAAATTTACCCAGACAAACGGATCGACAATCGGACAGCTGTATATACAAACCTACACTGAGAAAAAATTTCATAATTTTGTAGATATAACACCAAAAAGGCACTAATCTTTAAGATATGTAAATTATGGAGTATTTTTATTTTTTGGCGATTTCTTTTCTCCAAAAGAGTGCAACATTTCGGTTGCCCTTTTCCCGAAATCTGGAGTTTCTTATCATATTTTGGAATTTTGAAATAGCAGCTAAGTTTATTTCGAGGGACTGCATATGTTCTATCCAAAAAGGGCAAATATTTTTCGGAATTTCGAGTCGACGGGGCAACATTTTTTTCAGAATATAAATCACCATTAGTATTAAAAAAAAAACATTTGATGTATGGAAGATCCATACTTCTAAGATTATTTCGTCTTCGGCATCCAATCTTAAAATTGTGGTTTCTCTCGAATGTTTTCTCACTGTATAGTCAGTTTTTCTATTTGATTTTAGAAACTAGCCATTTTTGGATTTGGTTTGTTTGTGTGTGCATCAGGTTGTGTCAGGGGAGGCGAGAGTTTGTGAATGATAAACAAGTCCTGAATTAAAATGTGAATTTTTTCAGTTTTTGTTTTGGTTGTCCTTTTGTGGACAACAAATATCGAAAAACTATTTTGCGGTTTTTATTTGGCACAAAATGCATTTGTCTCATCAGACATTGGGACATTGAATTTAGTGGAGTGTTTCATTCATCCATTGGGAGTGATGGGAATTGAAACATAGTCATGTGAATAATTAGTTAATCACTAAACAAAATTTGTGCAATTTTTTTAGATATTACTAGCTGGACCCGGTCCACTTCGTTGCCCCAGATTTAGATTTCCGATCCCGTCCATTTTTGAAAACAAACGATTTGTCACGCCCACATTTGCGCCGCCCAGACCAAATCAGCTTTCAAACAAAAGAAAAAATTTTAAAATCGGTCCAGTGGTTTAAGCATCTATAAAACACATACATACATACATATATACATACATACAAACATTTTTCCATTTTTATATATTATAGATGGACCCGGTCCACTTCGTTGCCCCCACACTTCAGATTTCCGACAGTAGGAATCTCTTTAATCTATTCGTAGGTACGAACAGTAGGAATCTATTAGTAGGTACGAACAGTAGGAATCTATTAGTAGGTACGAACAGTAGGAATCACTTAAAAAATTGCCTTATATATAAAATGGACCCGGTTCACTTCGTTGGTCCACTATTTGCAATTTTTTTTTCCAAAACCATCTCAGACAAAATAGCTTTCAAACAAAAGAAAAAATTTTAAAATCGGTCCAGTAGTTTAAGCGTCTATAAAACACATACATACATACAAACATTTTTCCATTTTTATATATATAGATTGAAGTGCATTCATTAAGTTTTAAACAAAAAAAAAGATAAAATCATTATAGAGATTTACTGAAATTAGAAATACACAACCATTTTACAATTTGGTCCCACACATGATAATGCAGGGTTCCCTCACACACAAATGGAGCATAATTCCTCATTTTTTGTAAATTTGGCGGGCAAAATTCCTCAAAAATGAAGATGGCCCGGGATCGGGACTATCCTTTAATCTCAGACTCTTCACAAGACTTCCAGACGAAAGTGCGGTCTTCCAGGGTCAGATTTGCGCCATCAATATTGCCACAAAACAGAATTTGGAACAAGACATCTCTCCAGTTAAATTCAAAATCTAAGCGGTAAGGGAGAAATCACAACTCTCTCACCTGGCCAAAGTGAAGAGAAAAATGTGCGTTGGTATAACGAACGCCCTGAGATCTGCTCCTCAAGTGGCACTGGAGGGGATGCTGAACCTACAACACATCGATTATTTCATAAAGTGCAGGCTCTTCACAGACCTTAACGGCCTAGGAGATCCTTTTAATGAACCCCTCGTCAAATTCAAAGAGAAATAGTACTAGTTCAGTAAAGCTAATAAGAATAATTAAAAACGTAATGCAAAATATCTCTCTTTCCATTTATTCATCATTTCTCATCATTATTTAATGGAACCACAAAGGACCGAACATAGTCGGCCCCGTGTGAACTTAGTCTCAACTGACGGACATACTATTGTACCTAACCTAACCTAAACTAACCTAACCTAACCTAACCTAACCTAACCTAACCTAACCTAACCTAACCTAACCTAACCTAACCTAACCTAACCTAACCTAACCTAACCTAACCTAATCTAACCTAACCTAACCTAACCTAACCTAACCTAACCTAACCTAACCTAACCTAACCTAACCTAACCTAACCTAACCTAACCTAACCTAACCTAACCTAACCTAACCTAACCTAACCTAACCTAACCTAACCTAACCTAACCTAACCTAACCTAACCTAACCTAACCTAACCTAACCTAACCTAACCTAACCTAACCTAACCTAACCTAACCTAACCTAACCTAACCTAACCTAACCTAACCTAACCTAACCTAACCTAACCTAACCTAACCTAACCTAACCTAACCTAACCTAACCTAACCTAACCTAACCTAACCTAACCTAACCTAACCTAACCTAACCTAACCTAACCTAACCTAACCTAACCTAACCTAACCTAACCTAACCTAACCTAACCTAACCTAACCTAACCTAACCTAACCTAACCTAACCTAACCTAACCTAACCTAACCTAACCTAACCTAACCTAACCTAACCTAACCTAACCTAACCTAACCTAACCTAACCTAACCTAACCTAACCTAACCTAACCTAACCTAACCTAACCTAACCTAACCTAACCTAACCTAACCTAACCTAACCTAACCTAACCTAACCTAACCTAACCTAACCTAACCTAACCTAACCTAACCTAACCTAACCTAACCTAACCTAACCTAACCTAACCTAACCTAACCTAACCTAACCTAACCTAACCTAACCTAACCTAACCTAACCTAACCTAACCTAACCTAACCTAACCTAACCTAACCTAACCTAACCTAACCTAACCTAACCTAACCTAACCTAACCTAACCTAACCTAACCTAACCTAACCTAACCTAACCTAACCTAACCTAACCTAACCTAACCTAACCTAACCTAACCTAACCTAACCTAACCTAACCTAACCTAACCTAACCTAACCTAACCTAACCTAACCTAACCTAACCTAACCTAACCTAACCTAACCTAACCTAACCTAACCTAACCTAACCTAACCTAACCTAACCTAACCTAACCTAACCTAACCTAACCTAACCTAACCTAACCTAACCTAACCTAACCTAACCTGAGGGTTTATGTCTCGACTAATTTGGAACGTTGTGGCTGCAATGTCGTGGGATATGCAGACGAGATTGGAATCGCAGTAACTGACAAGTTCCCCAACGTCCTCAGAGACATTATATAGGTGGCCCTGGATAAATTACCGCTATTTCTGGATGGATCAGATATAGCGGTTTGAGCGTGAACTAAACATGACGGAATTGGTTATTTTTTAAGAGGGAAATATAATGCTACTCTGCTGAGCTACACTTTTCTGAATGTTCAAAATTTCTAATCCTGGATTGGAAGTTGTTCCCTCACAATTAATATATGGGAACTGAAAAGAAGTGCAATGTCGCCCAATATTCCTATAGGGAAGCTGTGCAAGACACAGCCTGAGAAGGTCAAAATATCTCCTTGCAATAACGAGGAAGTAACCGTTCTGACGGAACACAGCCTGATCGAACTCACTAGTTTTTTGGGAATTGAGTTCAATGCCTTCAGCAGAGGCTACAGAGATGAGAATAAAGTTGAGAATATTGAAAACCTGCTTTGTTCCTCTTCCGCATTGAGTAAGAGGCTAATGATGGTTTTATATATACTTCTAGACCCCTGCAGAGTGACTGAGATGAGACTTCTTAGGAAGCCTTACATAATTGACCAGCTCTAATATTATGTTGCCTGCGCCTGAATCTGAAAAGGTCAAAAGAGGTAAGGCTCTCTAAGGAGCTGCAACTCCCCATTTGAGAAGTCTAATTTCTGTAGAAGTTTGGGAGACTAGAAATAAGTAAAAATTGTTTTAGCTATTGGAGATGTAGCAGAATGGCTGAAAAATAATGTTCTGACTAAAGTCGTAAAGTATCAATACTTTTTGTGATATTCAGACAGGTATAATGTTGGAAACTGTTTTCCTGAATTTAAAAATTGTCTCCGATTTTTGCAACTCTCTTAACGAGATGGCTGAACTGCAATATGTAGGCATACCTATAGCGACCTGCAAGCTCTTCTTGAGATATAGTGCTCTTACTACAACAAATCACAGGTGGTCACTGAGGAACTGTATACATTCTAGACTAATGTGGCTCTGCCTAAATTCCAAAAGCACCAACACCCTACTCTCATTATCAAGACCGGACATCCTACTTTACGTGTCTGTCAAGACATTGGACGCGCGCATAGGTATTGTAGGACTTGTGAAATAAATTCTGCAGAAGCTATGGAGGCGAAGAGAAGGAGGAATCAATAGAAAACCTTCTGTGTTTGTGTCCTCTCTTTCTAGAAGGCGGCAGGCTACCTTAGACTCTTATTCTATCTCATTATGGAGATATCAGGCTTGGCTTATATTAAAATCTGTCAACTTTTGAGCTTTTTAAACCAACATTTCTGCAATAATTATCTCAAAGTCTTAAAATTCTATATTTAGGATTACCTTTGCAATAGCTTTAGTCTCACAAATAATGAGACCATAGCTTTTGTTGCATAGTGTTATAAGAAACTAATTATAATATCTATTAAATTCTGTCCATTTCTTCGTATAACAATAAAATTAACAAAAATAATAATTTTCCTTTCGAACAGATGCTAATGGTTTAGAAACCCCTCTCCTAATGTATACATTGTTAAATTCGCCCAAATGACTAGCTAATGCCTTCCTTTGACAAATAAAATCCTTTGGCAAAATGTCTTTCCAATAAAGAGATTTCTTTATTGTTAAAATGCTTATAATATTCACTATCACACCAAAATCTCATAACGTTTATTTTGCGAGGCCAAAGCCTTGCTCCTCTGGCCACTGGACCAGAAAATATTTTATCCCAAAAAGCAAAAATTTCCGAAAAACATTTCAGGCTTGAAATAAACTTTTTTTGTTAAATAAAATATCTTTAGATCTAAATGTGAGTATATGTATGGGTGAGTTTAAATGTATATGTTGGTGTCTTGTCTTGTCATGTTTAAATGACATCATTAGCACCGAGAACGAAGATGTTTAAATATTTTACGTTATGGTACGTTGTGTGACGATTCAGTAACAACAGCAGGAACGCCTAACCCTTTTTAATGGAGGCAAAGCGCCTAAAAGTATACTAAGCGTTGCAGAGCCCCTAAAAGTATACTAAATAAACATATAACAAATCTGCCACAAGTGTCTTCTACTTCACCAACAGAAACAAACGCACACTCACCGAACAGAGCAGAACAGATAAACGCGTTCAATCATCCGCACTTTCTTCATTCATATGTATAAATAAGAATTCTTAGACTACATTTGTGTGTCCGTGTAATTGTATACCTCTCTGTGTGTAAGTGAGTGTATATTTTGCGTTATTGTGTTAGTGTGTTTGTTGAGTAAGCACTTATGGCCCAAAATGACAGCTGCTAAATTTCTCTCAACCATTCAACTTCATCTTAAACTACTTTCGGGGTCTGGGGGTCTTCGGTCTATGAGGCCAAAAGGACGTGGAAGTAGATATGACGATAGTGTCGGTGTTGATGGATTAGGGCAATGGTGACACTGCCGCTCCGTGCTGGTGTTGGTGCGGTGTCATTAGAGCCTCTTCAAAACTCGCCGATGTAGAAAAAAAACTTATAGCTCGCCTGCAGATAACAAAATGTAATGGGTTATCGCAGATGGTTTAGAAGTTTAAATACTCTAAAGGTCCAATATGTTTAAAATAGTTGGAACAAAAAAGGCTAAAAAAAAGAAACTACCACATTTTTTATGGAAAACTAAAGAACTAACATCTTAGTAGAGGACCAGTTGGGCTATCCACTCCTTAGTAGATGGCTAATTGAGTTATTTCTTTCTTAGTAGGCAGCCAATTAGGTTATCGACAACATTATAGACGTCTACTCTTCAATATGGGATAAATTGGGCTATCTTATCCTTAGTAGAGGACCAGATGGGCTATCTACACCTTCGTGGGGGACCAGTGGCGCTGCGTACTCCTTAGTACAGGACCAGTTGGGTTAGTAGACAGCCAGTAGGCTTATGTATTCCTAAGTAGACTGCAACACAACTCCTTAGTGTAGGACTAGTATGTTTATCTACTCCTAAGCAGAGGACCAGTTGGGCTATTTAGTCCTTAGTAGTCGAACATTTGAGTTATACACTCCTTAGTAGAAGACCAGTTGGATTGTCTATTCCTTAATTGATGACCAGTTGGGTAGTATACTACTTAGTACAGAACCAGTTAGGTTATTTACTGCTTGGTAGGGGATCAGTTGGGTTATCTACTCCTCAATAAAGGACCAGTTGACCTACCTACTCCTTATTTGGCGACCCGTTGTGTTATCTACTCCGTAGTAAATGACCAGTGAGGTTATCTACTCCTTAGTAGATGACCGGTGAGGTTATCTACTCCTTCGTGAGGTTATCTACTCCTTCGTGAGGTTATCTACTCCTAAGTAGATGACCAGTGAGGTTATCTGCTCCTTAGTAGATGACCAGTGAGGTTATCTACTCCTAAGTAGATGACCTGTGAGGTTATCTACTCCTTAGTAGATGAACAGAGAGGTTATCTGCTCCTTAGTAGATGACCAGTGAGGTTATCTACTCCTAAGTAGATGACCTGTGAGATTATCTACTCCTTAGTAGATGACCAGAGAGGTTATCTACTCTTTAGTAGATTACCAGTGAGGTTGTCTACTCCTTCGCTGACGACCAGTGGCTTATCTACTCCTTAGCTGACGACTAGTGGGGTTATCTACTTCTTAGTAGAGGACCAGTTTCGACACCTACTCCTTAGTAGACGACTAGTTGGGCTACCTACTACTTAGTCGACGACTAATTGGGTTATCTATTAGTTAGTTGACGACCTGTTGTGTTATTTACTCCTAAGTCGAGTACCAGTTGGGTTATCTACTCCTTAGATGATGATAAGATGAATTATTTAATCGTAAGTTAGTGAAAATTTTTGATATCTACTCTTTAGTAGACGACCCGTTGTGTTATCATCTTCTTCGTAGATGACCAGTGTGGTTATCTACTCCTTATCTGAAGGCCAGTGGGGTTATCTACTCCTTAGTAGAGGATCTGTTTCGCCACCTACTCCTTATTTATTAGACGGCCAGTTGGGTTATATACCCCTTATTTGGCGATCCGTTGTGTTATCTACTCCTTAGTATATAACTAGTGAGGTTATCTACTCCTTATAAGATGACCAGTACGGTCATCTACTCCTCAGAATATGTACTACCAAATTCAAAATGGCAGGTCATTCACTACAGACCTACATATATTATCTTTGTACAGTGAGAATACAAATCGAATCTCCTATTTCAGAACCCGCTCTCGCTTTAAGCTATGCCACCGCATCCTCTATTTGTCTACATTAATATAAGTTTGAATTCACCCTCGACACTCGACATCTACTTACTGTCATCATTTACTCCTTCATGTTCATCTTGGGCTGTACCAAGTGCCACTACTACCTACACAACCACACGACAGACCCAAAGGCATGACATCTACATTTATGCACTCTTATATTCAACACCTTTTCTTTCGTTTTGTAGTCCTTTTACTCGAGGTGTGTGAAATAACAAACATATGAGACTTGGCGATGACAATTTCGGGAGGCGTAAAGCAAAGTAATGTCACCGCACAAGGATGAACAGGAGGACAAATGGTGGAACGATAACATAAAACCAAAGACTTTTGTTTTCTGAACAACTGACGACGACGACGGCAACATATGTTCGGCAAAGAATTGTTTAAATATGTATGTATTGTATGACAAAGAAAAGGTCCCAAAATACAATTTTTTCATACAATTTCTTTTACTCGCAGAAAAAAAAGGATAGGAAGGCACAAAGGCTTCCTGCTCCTAACATTATGTATGTATATAAAAACATTTTTTATGTTTTCCATACTTGAGGTACATTCTTTTCCATTTTCTTTTCTGGGGTAATGAACTGTTAAAACCAAAAGAATGTCGTCACAGACGGCTACGACTTCAACACGGACGATAAAAAATGAAGCCTACTTTTAGGCACTCAATGGCCCGCTTTCATGCCTCGGTATATGTGAGTGTGTGTGTTTGCCTCAATCTAGTTTTTCATTTTTGTTAGCCATCTCTTTCCTTCCGATTTTAAAGTGCCACCCGAAAATTTGTTATGTTGGCCACGTCTGTTACACTTTTAAGTATGTGACATTTTATTATTTGCCATTTTTTTTTTCATTTTTTCTTTCGCTCACCGGGAGAAATTCTGCCTGGGTTAGCTAAACACACAAAAACATAGTCACAGACTTTCGTTTTGGTCCATAAAAGATGCTTTAAAATTCCAACGGTACGTGTGGATTGACATTTTCTGTATTTTGGATAAAAAATCCCCATCAGAAAAAAATTGAATTCAATTAACATACAATTTCAGCACAAGGTCTTCAAATTCAGGCCAACGAATTTAAATGGTCCTTGTCATTTGAAAGCGAATGGGGAATTTCCAAAATCCTTCAATTTAGTGATTTTAAAATGAATGCACGTCAGCGTGATATATGTATGTGTATATGTGAGTCGGTCGGAGGAAAATTGATCTAACTAAACTAATCCAAACAGAAAGACAGAGTTGGTAGTGAAAGATTTTAACAAGTATGGAAATGCAGGTTTAGTAAAGTGACCAAGGTATAATTCCTTTTTTTAAGACGGAAGGACATAGCTCAAATGTCTTATCACAAATTATTGCCTTTTGCGCTATGGGACAAATACTAAATAAGATATTGGATTTCAAAGTGGTTCAATAGATTTTGAAATATTTTGGCTTATTATATTTTCGTTTGTTTTATTTTGGTCTTTAAATCGTTATTGATTTGTAACTAGGATATTCTCCTGCCTTTAGACCATGTTTGTCTCTATTGTGTATTATAGAATGCAAAGTTTTTTCAAAAACGGTATGGCAAATACAATTTCTTCATAACTTTGCTTCTTGTTTCGAGATTTCATGGGTTCAACTCCAATCCTTCGCAAGGTTAAGCTGTGATTCGGTTCAAAGCGCTGCTCTTATCAGGACAGGCTTAAAGCAAACGAACAAGAGGTATTTCTTACTTATGCTATTTGGCTTATTAAATATTACAGCTCTTTTCGCTCTATGGCTCATAAAATAAGTCGCTGAATTTGTATGAAATTCCAACTTTTTTCCCAAAACTTTAAAGTTTTTTATGATTTTTTTAAATATTTTGGGTGATAATAAATTATCAAACGATATATAAGGATATATAGCCTTTTAAAGTTAGTCGCTGAATTTCTATGATATTTCTAAATCTTGGTTGATCAACAATTTGCGCCCTAGAATGCATAGCTAAGGATTATTATGTAGACAACTAAATTTTTTGACCGTTTACCATTTAAAATTGTTAAATTTTTAGACGAACACAAATTATCTTTCATTTCCCTCTAGAGGGAGCTCTAGTTAGGGAGCTATAAAGATGAAACTGCAAGATTTTGTGTGATCACAAATAACAGTTCTTTCTCCATACAACGCATAAAACTGTGCTCGAAATGGACACTTTGAAAATGCCCTACGGATATACCTATTTCGACTATGCTGAATGCAGTGGTATCAGCCGTTTTGCTAAGTTAGCTCTTTTTTTCGCGATATTTATCTCTTGTTTTTATATGAAGTTTACTAGGAAATCAGAGAGGTTAGTTATCTCGGTGATGATTTTGAAGTGCAAGGCTTTGGAATACACGCTTGAGTTCAAAGAATGAAATAAAGGGAACCTTTGGATAACTATTTCTCTCAGAAACAGTCATCGACGCTACTCACCACCTTACGCCTGAAGTATTTCAATCAAATTTTATCATATTTCAAACATCATGCAAATCGTCGACATTTTTAGTTGATATTTTCATGATAATATTCCTCGCGAAAAGTTGCTATGGGTCTCCTTTTAATTTATTTATGAAAAATCAACGGGTTTCATAACATTAGTTTTGTAATTTCCATAGACACTAACCGAAAATTAATTTACAAAAATTTAAATCAAAAACTAATATCAATAAATATTTTCTGATATGAAGCAAAATATACTAGATATGTAATAACTTGAAATTAGTTTATTTCTAATAAAAACGTTGAAAAGGACTCATATTATTTTTTTCCCGAGGAATATTTTTCTCAGAAAACGCTAACTTAAAATATCAAAGATTTGTAAGATTTTGACATATGATAAGATTTCACTGCAATTTTTAGGGGTAAGGGGGTGAGAATAGTGGACGACTGTTTTCAGAAAAATAAATCGCAAATGGGTTCCCTTTATTTCCACTTCAAAGTCGCCACCGAGATATCAAATATCTTTGATTTCCCAACAAGTATCGCGAAAACAAGAGCTAACTTAGAAAAACGGCTAATGCCACTGGATTCATCATTGCCGAAATATGTCTATCCATTAGGTATTTATTATGTTACATTTTTGGGTTAGCACAGTGTAATTAACGAGATATAGTCGTTTAAAGTTTTTCCGTGGATATTTGAGTATTTTGGGTGATTACACAGTGCGACAAAATAAACTGAAGTTGAGAAGCAAATGACGCGATACTATTATTCCTGTGGGTCTAGTCGAGTAAAACTTGAATCTTTTTTTGGAATTCCCCGGACACCCCCAAAATCCGGATTTACGGGTAAAAAAAACGATATCCTTGCCTTTTCTCACTTGAACGCCTATAACTTTGTTAATTATTAACCGATTTCCAATCTCTAAAAGAATTTGGAAAGAAGAGAATTAGACCTTTCGAACGATGTATATTTTTTTTGTTTGAAGCTGTAGGAATATAGATTTATTTGCCCTACAAACAATTTTTTTTCATTCTTGTCCGCCATTTTCTAGTTTAGACAATGTTTTTACCAAGTATATTGTGAGATGACCGCATGATTATTTAATTTACATATATAGTATATTTTATAAGGAAAAAAAATGCAACCATTCTCTTAAAAATCCGTTTACAACTGACGGAGTTATTAAAGTTTCATTAAAACTAAATGTGTACATAAATACTATGTACAATCGATTAATAATCGATTAATAACACTGTGCAACAGTGAAAAAAATACACGGATCTGTTGGTATAGGTTCGATTCTACTACCAAATGGTAGTATAACCCTATACTCAGTTTGGCGAGATTGGTGACCAATTTTTTTTATGGGCCTCAAAAGATTTGGAAAATCAGTGGACCCCTTGAAAAAAGGTGTCATCGGTTTTTGAGCAACAGCTACTTCAGACTTGGTAATTTTTGGCCCCATTTTAACAAATCGTAAAAAACACCCCTTAAAAGGGGGAGGGCGGGGTTGAAATTTTCTACAAAAATGTTCGCCATAAAATGTTACTATATGTGTCAGAACACACCAGAGCTCAAAACATAACACAAACACCAAAAAAAGGTCAAATTCCTGATCATGCAGGAATGTTAGTCGTACGATCTAGTGGTTGAAGCAATGAAGATACCAGTAAATAACGTTGTTGACATGAATTTGACCGTTTTTTGGGTTTTTGTGTTAAGATTTGGGTTTTAGTGTGTTCTGACACATATAGTAAAATTTTATGGCGAACATTTTTGTAGAACATTTCATCCCTTCCCTCCCCCTTTTAAGGGGTGTTTTTTACGATTTGTTAAAATGGGGCCAAAAATTACAGTTATGTGGGGGAGCTAGAGGGTTAAAATGTTCCACAAAAATTTTGGCCTTAATATTTTCTATAAAGTTGCTGAACATACCCTATACCAGAAAAATATATTTTTGTTACATAACAGTGAAATACTTACATTTTTGGGGTACAATGTGGTTTTTTGAGCTTTTTAGAGTGCCTAGACACGTTCAGATTGTAATGACATGTTCACAAAAGTTGTTCAGATTTACCGTGGCTACAATATTGCCAAATATCGTTAGTACAAAATCAGCGATCCCTTAAAGTTATGCCGAAAAAAGTGAAAAAAAAAAAAAATTAATCCTATGTTTTTCGAAAAAAAAGTGCAGGAAAACAAAATTAAAATGTTGACAGACTTTGTTCTACGTGTTCTTAGCTACATTATTGCCAAATATAGTTAAGCGCTATCACCAAGTCTGAAGTAGCTGTTGCTCAAAAACCGATGACACCTTTTTTCAGGGGGTCCACTGATTTTCAGAATCTTTCGAGGCCCATAAAAAAAAATTGGTCACCAATCTTGCCAAACTGAGTATAGGGTTATACTACCATTTGGTAGTAGAATCGAAGCTATACAGTCAGGTTCGTGTATTTTTCAAAAAGTGTTCATTTGTTGCATAGTGTAATTAATAAAGTTATAGGCGTTCAAGTGAAAAAAGGCAAGAAAATCGGTTTTTTGGCCGTAAATCCGGATTTTGGGGGTGTCCGGCAAATTTCGTACAACAAACGTTGTTATACTCGCCAAGACCCACAAGAAAAATAGCATCGCGGGTTTTGGTTTTTGGACTGTCGCACTGTGTTATCCTTCCAAATCTCTGTAGAACGCATGGCGACAGAGATATGTATATTATCTTTCACGAAACATTACGCACAAGGGCGCTTAGTTGTGGAGATGTAGCCATTAAAAGTTTGTCGCTGAATTCCTGTGATATTGCAATATTTTGAGTGATCAATTGTCACTTTTCGCGCTATGGCTTAGATGTAAGAAGACATTCTTTTAACGTTGCTCAAAGGATTTTTTTTATATTTTTTCTCCGTATTGGTTAAATTTCAATATTTTTTGTCATCGCAAATTATCGTCATTAATATTTATCCCCTCACCTTAGAGTGGAGGGTATATATCACTTGCTACGAGCCAAAAGTGTAACACATCGAAGAGGTGACCTAAGACCCTAAGTTTGTTCGGCGGAAATCCGTTTTGGGTCATTTTAAGTCCGTCCGTCCATTATGTCTGTCTGTATGTCTGCTGGCTAATGCGCACGATAACATTCGAAAGGAGTAACCGATCGACTTCAAATTTGCTATGTGGTAATATTTTCTTCTATCTCCGGCTAAGTTCGAAGATTAGCCTTATTGGTCCACTCCTTCTAGTACCTCCCCCACAAAGGGTTAACTTTTAGGGAAATATTGATTCTTTAATAACTTCTATAGTACAGGGTTTTCCAATAAGAGCGATATGATTTCTTTAAAAAAACACACTTATTGTTAATGAAATTCAAAAGTTGTTTATTTAATGTGAAGTACAATCGATAAAATTAATTTCTAAATAAAACGTCATTCAAATGGCCTCCACGACTTCTTCTGCAGGAACGAATTCGATAAACCCAATTTTCGAGCATTTTTTTTCACTAAAACAATGACAATGCCAATGACTTCAAATAACCCCACAAGAAATAGTCTAATGGTGTTAAATCACAGCTTCTTGGAGGCCATTCAATATCACAATTTCTTGAAATAATCGAATCTCCAAACTTTTCTCGTAACAATTCAATTGTTTCATTTGCTGTGTGGCACATACCCACAAACGGTCAACGGCAAAAAGATAGCTCTTAACGATAGCTAAAATATTGATCATGGGTGTCAAGGTCGTAGGTCGAGTGGAAAGTGTTTTTTTGTGTGTTCACTTAGCATCATTTTCAAATGTGAACGGAAAGTTTATTTTTGCTCTAGCTCCTTAACGGTACGTCGGATCGGGAATCGGTCAATAGTAAAGAGATATCGCTAACTCACTTCAAGAGTGACATAACTCAAAATTTAAAATTTTTGAGGTTGCCTTAAAGAAATGCAAATTTTGCAAATGTATATAAATTAATCTCGGCGAAATTTCGTTTAAAAATAAACAACCATATTTCGTATCACTCCAGCTTTTTGAAACATCTCAATAAATGTTACTTATGTTTATACCCTACACCACACTGTGGTGTATTGTGCATTTGTTTGTAACACCCACAAGGAGAAGAAATAGACCCATCGTTTATTATACCGATCGACTTGGAATCACTTTCTGAGTCGATTTAGCTATGTCCGTCTGTCCGTCTGTCTGTCTGTCCGTCTGTCTGTCTGTCCGTCTGTGCATGTATTCTTGTAATCAAAGTACAGGTCGCAATTATGGTCCGATCTCGACGAAACTTTACACATATCTTTTTTTTGGCCCAAGGACGATCCCTATTGAATTTGGTTAAAATCGGTTCAGATTTAGATATAGCCCCCATATATATGTTAGCCCCGATTTGACGTGTAAGCGTTGTAAAAACTTTATTTTATATCCGATCAGTATGAAATTCGGCAGGAAAAGGTTTCTTATTACATGAATGAACTCTGTTAAATTTGGAAGAAATCGGTTCAGATTTAGATATAGCCCCCATATATACATTACCACCGATTTGACATATAAGCGCTGTAAAAATGTTATTTTATATCTGATCAGTGCGAAATTCGGCAAAGAGAGGTTTCTTATTACATGAAGGAATACTGCTAAATTCGGAGAAAATCGGTTCAGATTTAGATATAGCCCCCATATATACGTTACCCCCGATTTGACTTGTAAGCGCTGTAAAAATGTTATTTTATATCCGATCAGTATGAAATTCGGCAGAAAGAGGTTTCTTATTATTTGAATTAACACTGTTAAATTTGGAAGAAATCGGTTCAGATTTAGATATAGCCCCCATATATACGTTACCCCCGATTTGACATGTAGGCGCTGTAGAGACTGTATTTTATATGCGATCAGTACGAAATTCGACAGAAGGAGGTCTTTTTACATGAACTTCAAACCGCTATAGAAGTTGTATTTTACTTCCGATCATTAAAATTTTCCAGAAAGATGTTTCTCAATTTAGGAACGAATATTGCTTAATTTAGCGATTATCGTTTCAGAATTAGATAATATGTTTCTACCCATTTACCAATTATTCCAAATTATTATGGCAATCACCCTTATCGCATTGTTAGGGAGGTGTAGGGTATTATGTAATCGGCCCCGCCCGACTTTCTGCCTTTCCTTACTGGTTTTATACGGACTTAATGTTACACATCTTGACAATTTTCAATTTTGAGTTATGTCACTCTTGATGTAAGTGAGCGATATGATGAAATTGTAAACACTACTGAATACAATGAAAAACAAATGACAGATCACGACATACATATTACAAATGGCCGAAACGTCACTTCAAAATCATATCATCCCTATTAGAAAACCCGTTACTAACTCGAATCTTCTGAAATTAAAAACATAGTATTAGTTTATTAGTCGCTATTACCTGGAGAAAACTGGGTGAAGTTGCCACTCCCTTTTTGGCACCTCCCACACAAGTGGACCATTTTGCACCAAAAGTTAATTGCTCATGGCTTTATTATCAGTTCATATATATACTTGAAATGTTGTGCAGTGTAATGCTTTTATAGTACCTAGAGTCCAGAGAATCCTCCCACACAAATGGATCAGTTTGTACCAAAAGATTACAGCTTTTAACTCTAATACCAGTGCATAAAAATACTTGAAATTTAGTGTAATGATTTTATAATACCTAGAATCTAGAGAAAAGTGACCGCCCCTTTTGGTACCTCTCACAAAAATTGGTCTTTTTGTACCAAAAGTTAACAGCTTATAAATTTAATAACAGTGCATAAAAATACTTGAAATTTCGTGCAGTGTAATGCTTTTATAGTACCTAGAGTCTAGGGAAAAGTGGCCGTTATTGGCACGCCCGTTTGGAACCTCCCACACAAATGGACCATTTTGTACCAAAAGTTAACAGATTTAGAGTATGAGTTCCTAAATTGCTATCAGCTTCATATGGTTACAATTACATACCACATTAATCACTATATGGTGTACTTACAGATTGTTAAAATTCTTAATTAGCCCATATTTGAGCTATAACAATATTTCTATATACATACATTAATTTTGATTTACCTCTAATTAAAAATCTGTATATCCCTTAGATTTTTGATCTTGTAGACTTTTCCATATGTAAAGTTTGGTAGCACATTTCTAACTTTCAGGGACTTTTGTCAACCTAAAAATCAGAATATAAAGAAGCTCTCTATTGAGGCATATGGTGAAAAAAACTACACCATGTCTTCGTGCGTTATATGTAGTAGTATCTATGCACTTTGCCTCCACCACACCGCCTTCTATGAATATGCTTTAGGCTTTCTTCTCCTCAACTAGCATGCATCTTCGAAATCTGTTAATTGAGTCCTTTATCCTCGCCACATTATCCCAGGAATGCCTGCGTCAATTACTGATTGTGTGACTCAGCGAATATTCCCTTATTTCCCTTACAAAAATCAACACGCAATTTAAGAAATCAATTTAATATGATCAACTGTGTTAACACCTTTATAGCTTTCTTCTCAGGCGGTGTTTTTTATCCCTCTCAAGTTACGGTAAACATTAAAAATTAATTAAAATTTTGCTACACTTCAGTTCTCTTTCACTCATGTCACAATAGCTGTAGCAGGACATATCCTCGTGCAACCACTTGATATGCCATTCATCAAAATATAAAGTTCTTTTTTTAATATTCTCTCCAACTCATGTATGTCAGAGGCACACATGCAAACACACACACACATACAGAAAAATTCACATACAGAAATTGTCATTGTTTTGCCAGAGTATGCGAGACAAAAACATAAACCCCAAGAATATATTTTACGATCGTTTAATGCTCGTGTTCAAGAGCACGAATGCAATTACTTTGGTGTGCGTGTGTATGCGTGGAAAAAGTACGTGAAGTCTCACACACTCCCACACACATGTGCTCGTACGAGTATATGTGCCTACATATTTATAAGTATCCTTTAGACGCATTACGCTGTCACTGTTTCCATGCATATCTATAAAATGCACATTAAAATTAATGTAAACACTTTTACGACTCATTAAAATAAAACCTTTCACAATGGCACCATCACCGCCAGCGCCACTGCCATTGCCATCATCACAGCGTCCAACACCGCCAACAATTCCATTGTTTTCCATATTCAATGCAAACATGAATTGAAGAAAGTTGAACTATAATAACACCACCACGCCACCGGTTGGTGGTGATGGCCCCCATGGACAAACAAAGAACTGAATGTATATATGTATATATTGTTCTGAGCTGACATTGATCTGCCGCTGAATAAGTGAGTGATGGCAATAAATTGCATTGACCTGTCAAGAAATCGCTTTAAGGATGATCTCCTCCTCCAACTCTACCCACTCCCCCACTGAATGACAGTAAAAATGGCATTTTCTTAATTAATAAAAAATGGGAAGACAAAAAGTGGTTAATGCTGCAAGTTCAACCACAAGTCAAAAAGGAATATGGCTACAAGTTAAATGTTCACACTAAGGAGGATTATAAATGTCTCATATTGTATAGTAAAGTCATGTAAGTCCATTATATCTCTTTTTTAGCAATAAAATTCACAATTTATTATCCAAATAGAACACTCAAATCAGTACATTTTGTAGTCGAATGAAAGGAAATAGGGAGCGAATAAGTAATATAAATTATTTAGACACAGTGGCGTATGAAGAATATGAATAAAGCGACTCACAGGAATGAGTGATATTTCGTTTTCTTAGGATATGAGGTTGTATGGGTGATACTAATTTGAAAATATCAATGATTTGTTGATATCAGAAGATTTATGATCGATTCGTTTGCGCGGTTTTCTATTATGAAATTAAACGTAATCTTAATGCTCCAGTTTTTTTTTTAACATTTTTATAACAATTTGTTTAATCAAAAATTTTTATCATATTTATTATTTGACTATAGTGACGTTTGCCAGATATTACCATTTATAAATTATGAGATAAGAACCGATTACACATATCCCATAAATCGACCATTTCCAATAGTATGTAGTCAGACCCACTACAAAGTCCATTGGAACCGAAAGTGAAGACCCTCCACAATATTCAGTTGAACTCTTGTGATTCCGAAAGGTAGAGGCCACATATTGAAGGGGTGTTTTATGGATTCTTCCTCCACTTAGTTGCACCTCCTCAAAGATCCACTTTACTTTAAAAATTTTTACTGATAATTTGTTTAATCAAAGCTTTTTATATTATATCATATTTATAATTTGACAATAGAAGCGTATGAAGGATATTACGATTTACAATTTAGTTGAAAATAACTGAAGATTACAGGTAACATAGAAGCTAATCCATAAATCTACCACTTCCAATAGTCTGTACTCAGACCCACTTAGACTACAAAGTCCATTGGAAGCGAAAGTGAAGACCCTCTAGAATATTCAGTTGAACCCTTGCGATTACCTCAAAGGGTACATGAGGTGGCCTATACCAGAGTAAACCGAAATCAATATGCCGGAAAGAAGTCTGTAAAATCAATAGTAGGACATAGTAGCATTCCTTCAATTCGGAAAGCCTGACCACTTATTAAAGGGGTATTTGATGGATTCTTCCTCCCTTAATCGTCACAGTTTCTCCAGAAACCATTTGCTGTAAGAAGGTGTTTTACGAATTCTTCCTCAGCTTTGTCTTGATAACTTCTGTAGAAATTGTCTGTCGAAACTTTAAGTCTAACTACTCGTCTTTCTATCAGGCAGTGTGCTGTCAGAAGGTTTCAAATGTAGGGCTACAAATATAGGATTTGTAGCTGACTGAGGTCGAAGTATTATTAGTTGTCTCATAGGATTCTCTTCCGCAGTAATAGTTTGTATATCTCCAAAGGCGTTCCGATAGTTTCAAGGTCCCTTGGAATGTACACGCCAGCACCTAATCTAACGAGACCAACTCTGCAGTTTCCTGGAAGATTTTGGTGGCCCGGCACACATATCAGATATATTTTCTTTTAGAGATCTGCGACCGTTAATTGCTATTCTTGTATTCATGAACAGACCATTCTTTGTTTATGGTAGTCTACCTACAAGAGAATATTTTCATTCTAATTGTAAGAAACTGTTTTCGTCCACAAATTTCGTTTAGTATGGACCAAAAACTAGCAGTAGCTTTGGCTATGAAGACTGAAAGGATACTATATTCTGGTAGCCGTAGTGATCAGGAGTTCCTCTATTTGTTATATGACCATAGAGCCTGATCAGTGGTGTACGCACTTTCTGGTAGTTTCGTGATGGTTGTGGTATGAATGATATGAGAACGATTGATAGCAAAATGCGGATTGAGCTTTGTCTTGGTGGGGAGTCACACTGCCACTGTGTCTGTGACCCATAGATCAGCAGAGGTGTCGGATAGGTCTCGACCCTCACCAATGATTAAAATGTACATCCATGCTAATGTTAGCTTGATTTGGTACCGGAAGGAGTCTGTATATGCGGAATTCTGAATGGGTGTTGCCTGTTGCTTTCCATTGCCTCTAGATGACACACTGTGGATAGAGCCTTCAGTGTCGATAGTCACATACAACCGCCTGTCATCATATGTGTGTTGTGACAACATTATCTATATATGAGGCATTATGTTACCACCCCAATAGCCAATATTTCAGCCTGATAACACCTTTGGGGCCGTTCAAGTATTACGTAAGCAGATTTATTGCAATTATTTACCCCCCCCCCCTCCCCCTTGTCCGCAAAAGTAAGCAAAGCTCTTATCCCCCCCTCCATGCTTACGTAAACATTGTTATATGCATTTTTCATTTAATGTATTCTATTTTTGTTATTCATTCATGAGCAGCAGTTAAAATTCTAGAAATAAGAAAATAGGCTTAGGATAGAGGACTTTAACGCACATAATATTCATTTAAACAAACTTTATTGATACGGTATTCAACATAGAGTAAAGTACAAATATTATAATCTTATTAAGTAATATTACGAACTAAACAAAATTCTTTTAAATTTTTGGTGTACATATTAATTCCAACAGTCTTCAGTCCATGACACCCGAATCCATGATTCTAAGTTTTCGATGACATTGGATGTTTGCTGCTCAATGTTGTGTGTCTGCTCACTTTCATTCGATTTTGGAATGTCTACGTCGTTTTCATCGAGCCATTCAACATCTTGGTGCTCTAAATTTTGAATAATGCACATCAGTTCATTAGCACGACGAGCAGCCACTCTTAAAGGCCTAACTTTCATATCAGTGTGCGTGTTTACTTTTTTATGGATCTTCTCGATGTGACGATTCAGTGACTTGACGGAAGTATGATAAAGACCACACGTTTTGCATGTTCGACTTAATAGCTTCAATTTTACCGTCGGACAAAAATAATCGTATGGCATTTGTAGGAAATCTTTGAGTGAAGAATTTAAGCGTAGAGCTAAATTGACTGGAAGATTGATAAATTGCCCTCCATCATCCAAAACCAAGTCATCAACTGTTTGTTTTACTTTTACTGGTGGTGGAAGAAACCTGTTGTCTAGTAATCTAAATAGGCCACTTCTTGGACGACAGCATTCTATGTTTCTACATTTTACAATTTGAAGTAAGTATTGGCTTTCACGCACATGTTCTGAATACCATTCAATATCTGGCAAATCAGGCAGATCTTGTTCGCCCGGCCCAACATATTGTGCAGTAACATGATAGCCATCAATTTCCATTGAACTCCATATCTCAGCTAACACATTTCCTGCAAACTCGAAATTGGATCTTTCTAAATGTTCATTAATTGTAACACCACGTGCATCCAAATGTGACCCAAAATGGTCATGAGGCAATATCAAACCAGCCAGTTCCCTACTAAGAGGAGCCATTCTGCGCTCTACTCTGTTATACGCACTTCTGCCAGGAGCATTGGTAGCTAAAAACAATGCATCGAGATCATGTCGCTTAAAGTGTTTAATAGCAAACCCTATAACTTTTGTATAACGCGGATTTTCATCTGGCCCTCCATCAACCGTCATGATTACTACTGGTTTTACCAACCCATGGTCAGTTTTAGCTAATGCTTGAAACTCTTCAAGTTCGAGAAGCGTCTCGAAATCATGAGCATGAGTATTTGCAGTAGATGAACTATGCTTTCCACTTCGAATAGCGATGTATGTTGGTCCAGAATATCCAACGGCTTGCGGTTGTCCTAGCATGATTTTGATACCAGCATAAACTGATGGTATTAATTTATGCCGCTCAGCGATTACCCAGTCGTGATCAGGCAATTTGATTCTATATTCCATGTGCATTAGAAGAGGTGCTTGCTTATTTGCCGCAGTTACACCAATAGGGACCCGAGCTTTATCATCTTGAGATATGAAAAATACTTGATCTGGTCCAAGTATGGATGCTATGTTCTCCAAATAATGGATTGATGTTTCAGCGAAATTGCTATCTAAGTGGCTTTTGTGCTGATCAGTCTGAGCCCGAGTGAGCTTTACAGGGACTGTCGATACATGTCTTCGTCCCTCTGCAGAATTAGATTTTCTGGGAATCAAACGAAGATATGTCCCACTTCGACTAATGTCAAATCCTATTTTTCGTAATTCTTGTGTTAATTCGTCAAGAGTTTTTACACTGCGAATAGATTCTGTTCGTCTTCTATCATCTGCTGCACTGCCAAATAAAGCAATATCCGCAATTGTTTTCAATAATAATGGTTGATCATTTTCTAGGCTAGGCCGTCCCACTGAATCCCTCATGGATAGTTTTTTTTTATTTCTGGATTTGCATGAGAAATATCTTCTAACTTTCTTTTCATACCATCTCTGTGTTTCTTCTGGGCAACTTCGTTTTGAGTCTTCCTGTTTAAAGACATTTTCGCTGTTTTTAATTCTTCGCGCAACTTATTGATTTGTTTATCAACTTCAACACGGCTTGGCATACTATCTCTGGCAGAATACAAAGCATTCAGATTTTTTTCGAGTAGATCAATCTTATTTTTCATAGCTTCCTGCGAAGGTTTTGCTCTCGGCTGTTTATCTGTATTTTCTGTGTTTTCGCATTGCTGTTGTGATTCCACTCCGGGGTTTAGTCGTCTTTTTGTTCTTTAGAATTTGAAGCTGGCTGTATAATTTGTGGTTTTTCTGCAGGCTTACAGGTATTCGTTGCCTAAAAATTAAAACATTTTATAGGTACTGCTAATGTTTGTATAACTATAGTGAGTACATTTAATATTCACCCCTATCGTGAATAAAATTCCATGTGAAAAGTTTTGCTCCCCAGAAAAATTGAAGGGATATAATCAAAATGGAAAGTGAAAATAATTCCACTTGAATAGACTTCAATTTCTACTTTGTATTTTCTAGGGATCAAAACATTTCACGTGAAATTTTTTCTGCGATAGGGGTGATTGTTTAATTTACATTAACTTCATCACTCACCTTGGAAAAAAATCGTAGTAGATTGGATTTATTCTTAGTCGCTGCTTGCAATTCTTCTTCAATTCTCTTAGAGACAATAATATCAAGTTCCTTGTCCGATTTTGCTTGTAACTTATAATTACGCCACACTTCGTTAACTAACTTCTGTACTTTTTGTAGTTTTGTATTTGTATGAGATTTTTTAAAACTTTCAAACAATTGTTGGTATAACTTGGATTTGTCTATTTGAAACGACATCTTAAACAATTCCACTTTGGCGAAAGTGGATCAACGGTAACACAAATATTTACTTGCTTTGCTTTGCTTACACCACGTCAAATCGTCAATCGTACCGAAACGAAACTGATTGAAGAAATTCTAAGCGAGTACCTAAATGTACTCATTATTTATGGGAATCCCCGAATATGGGTTTTGTTTTCGAGCACAGACATTGTGTGGGTTGCCATATGTGTAAAAAAGTAAATAACTACTGCTAAAGTAATCACAATCTGTGTGGGTTGTCATATGTGGAAAAAAAGTAAAGAACTACTGCTGACGTAATCACCATCTCCAACACCCCCCCCCCCCCAATGTCATCAAAAATAAGCAAAGCAAAGACCCCCCACCCCCCTATAGTGCTTACGTAATACTTGAACGGCCCCTTTAATTGACAGTCGAACAAATCGTATATCGAGTGTAACACATTAAGAAACATTTTAAACCTAATATAATTGGAGAAATCAGTTTTGGCATATTTAAAGTCATTTCAACTATTTCCGTCTGTCTGCCTCCAAGTTTTCCAACTCAGTACTTCAGAGTAATTTTGTGATGGCTGAAATTTGTTGAGGCATCAAATCAGGCATAGATTAATTACCAAAAATCTTGATTTTGACCAGCTTTTCTCCATTATCTGAATTTCCATATTTTCTATAAAGTTATACAAAAAGTATTAAGATTTCATATTAGATATTATATTTATCTGAAACTGAGGGTATATGTATCCCGGTTTATCTGATATATTTCTTCTTACTTGTATTAGGATGCTTATATCAGAAAACGTTGCTTTCGAATAGAAATACTAGTTGGCGAATAAGTGATATTTATTATTTGTCCACAGTGGCGAATGATGAACATTTATAAGTATATTCAAAGGTATGAATATTATTCTATATATATACGTGTGATATAGGGTGTATGAATGATTTTAAGGTGGAAACATCAAACACGAATATCGGATTTATAGTTACAATTAATAATTAACAATTAACAATTAATAAATTTCCCAAATTTATGATTTTTATATAATTTTAGTGAGAAATTTTTTGTATTACACTTGCATTCTTGTTATAGATTATTTAAGACGTATGACGAATATGTGCTATTTTTATTTGGGAGCAGAGTCGAATGGAGAAAACTAGTTTGGTGATTCAAAGGGATGAATGAAGTTTCATTTACTTAGGACATAGGAGCGTATGAATGATTTTAAATAAGAAATGATAACAGTTTAATGTTCTGTGATCCATACAACTAATTCTGATTCGGGTATACCACTGTATTCAACTGCACAATCTTTGCTTGTGGTTTTCATTAAAGATACAATTTTCACTAAAATGTTTAGATATTCTTGATAGCAACTATTTGGATCTGATTGGAAAAAAAACTTAGGAAATTCGTGTCACTTTCTGAATTTCTAAAATCTATTATATGGAAAAAGAATCCTCTCTTTCAACTTAAGCTAACATATCATAATATCTGGTCGCAGTGGCATAAGCACATACGCAAAGTACAAGAACAAAATAAAATGTGGTGGTCTTCGATGGCTCAGTGGTTAGTGTGTTAGACTTGGATTCCGTAGGTGCTGGGATCGATTCCCTGTCAGTTTCTAGGAAATTTAACATTAACATTTCATGTTTTAATCATGATTCGAGTTTCTGCTGCTGAAATAACTCACCGGACACGCTACCACTGCAACAGCATCTGATCGACCAAGTCAACAGGGACGCTAAAAGTAGACATAACATCATGACAACTATTAACAAGAATTCAGCGCTTCTAGTGGAGATTACAAACGGCAAAACTCAAATAAAATTCATTCCATGAAATTAACAGACAAATGTAAATTAACATCCGGCAATATTGAGTAAGATGAAAACAACATAAGGTTCCCAAGATAATTGGATATATGCCGGAAAGAAGTCTGTAATAGCAATAGACATGAGGATTATGAACTCGGCGTCCCCAAGCAGCTACAACAACAACAAAATACAATTTATTGTAAAATATAATATTCAGTACTTCAGAATGGCTTTAGTAACAGATTATTCAACTACCCTCAACCCGACACCCACACATAAAAGGTCAACATCCTATTACAACGCCGTCCCATCTACAATTTTCTCTACAATAATTCAGAAAGACTTCCATTCATAAAGACTAAAGAGCTGTTATTTATTTGATGGTTATGGTATGTGTAAGTCTGTTTACTCCTCTAACATTTTAATTTGGAAATTTTGCTCCCAAATGAAAATAATAGATAGCGAATAAGTGATATTTATTAGCTGGCCACGGTTGCGAATGAAGAACATTAATTAGTAGATTGGATGAAATGATGTTTAACTATCTTAGGACATAGCAGCGTATGTTTAATTAAGTAACGTTGGGGTATTATAATTCGAGATGGTTCTATATTATGTTTTACCGTTAATTGAATAACATAATCCAAAAAAATTGTATTCTAATGAATTAAATACGGAGCAAATAAGTGCTATTTATTATTCGGCCACGGTGGCGAATGAACAACATTAACAATGTGATTAGGTTATGTAACAAGTACAAGTGTTAACTTCGGCCATGCCGAATCTTATGTACCCTCCACCATGGATAGCATGTGACATAACAAAATAACTCAAACCTAGAGAAAATATCACCGAAAACACATAAAATATAGTAGATGATCACAACAGTAGGAATCACAACAAGTTAGATGCTATATATGGGAGCTATATCTAAATATGGACCGATATGGCCCATTTGCAATCCCAAGCAACCTGCAACTATAAGAAGTATTTATACCAAATTTGATCAACCTAGCTCTATTATTGCGGACTGTAGCGTGATTACCACAGACGGACGGACGGACAGACGGACATGGCTAAATCGTCTTAGAATTTTACGACGATTAAGAATATATATACTTTATGGAGTCTCAGATCAATATTTAGAGGTGTTACAAAAGTGACAAAATGAATATACCCCCCATCCTATGGTGGAGGGTATAAAGAAATAAGTGATATTTAATAATAGGAGCAGATGAACGATTTATACTAAGAAAAATCAATGGTATCTTAATTTTCGATAGTTAGAACTAATTGTTAACCACCAATACAATTGTTTTATCCGAAAATCTTGTATTTGAATGAAAGAAATAGGGAGCGAATAAGTGATTTTAATATTTGGCCATTGAGGCGAATGAACAACATTAATTATGATAGTGACATTAACATCTAGCATTAAAGCTATTTTCCTATGACATTTGGTTTTCGAGATAATTTTGGAGAATGAGAAATAAAGGATACATATCAAAAATATTGATATATCAAATGTTATAAAAAAAGATTAATTTTTTGAGTGAAGTATTTGACAAAAATATTCTTTGTAAATCATAAAATAATCACCAATCAGGCACACAATACACTTTATGGCAACTCAATGGTTTTTTTTAAATACATATATTGTATTGATTGTTTTTTTTATTGATTTTCACAAAAATCAATGCCATAATTAAATAAAACCACGTATTGGAACCAAGAGAATAGGGAGCGAAGAAGCAATATTTTTGTTATATGGCTACTGTAGCGTGTCAATTTTGAAATATATATATATTAAAGGCAAAATGTCTCTTCAAAAAAAACCCATCTAAATTTCAAAAATTCCATATTCATCCAATGAACCGTCATCCGTTATTGATTTGTGAACAACAACACTCAACTTTTGCTCACTCATGTTGGTATTAATGCCTGACTTTGCGTGCCTAGTTCATGAATATTGTATGACAGTCACGACGCTAAGACTCTGGCTCTTGGTATAGATTGGAAATGTTGACCACTCGTGTCTGTTTTGATGGTGTTTTAGTGTTGATACATATTACTTTTCTGAATACTCTATTTTAGGCTTTCTATAGTTGGAGTTGGAGTTTTTTTTTGATATTTGTTAAACATTTCCGGGATTATGTTTTGTCATTCCCCGGTACATGCGAGCAAATGCGAACATGTTAAAACGTGTCATGGCATGTGTTATAACACTTAACATATACAATACATATACGACATGAAAAAATATAAACAACAACAACAACGCAAAGCAGACGACAACATGATTTTCATTGCAGCAAAACAACACGAAAAAACTTGATGGGACAAAATGAATTTTTAAAAAGGTCTGAAAGTGTACAATTTTTGCGAGTTTTGTGCTGAAAACTTTAATTTATTAAAAGTTGTTTTTCGAGACAATATGACAAAAGATGAAATTCATAAAAGTTTAAATATATTGTACCTAAAACAAAGCACCTGTGAGTTTTCATTAATCATGCGCCACAAAATTAATAATACGTATACGCTCTGGTGGCCAGACAAATTATAATCACTAATACTTGACAGAGTTTTAAGTTTTTCTTTTTTGATAAATTAATATTAAATATTACATCTTAAACTGTTATTATTTTACATAAAATATGCAACACTTATTGGAGTGAGATCTGACCTTCAAACAATATATTTTCTTTATTTTCAGGAATTGATGTGAAATCGTTTAGTGATCATATTTCAACTACACTACCTCAGAACCGATCTGCCATCTACGATGATGTTGAAATAGGAGTAATAAATTGCGTTTACCGACTCGATTGTCGCTCTAAGAATGGTGATGCTTGTGGAGCAAAACTATGAGCAATTTATTCTTTGAGGACTTTTGTATAGGTAAGTCTCTACAACTACAAATAGCTCAATGACTAATAAGTTATTAGTAAGGGGCTAGTGAAGAACATTAATTAGGATATATAAATGTACAAATGATATGTTATTATCTTAGGATATAGTAGGGTGTATGTAGTCAGATAATTTTGTATTTAGTTTAAAGAAGTGGGGTTTACTAAAAGAATAGGTTTTTTCTATTATTTGGTCACGGTGGCGAATGAATAACATTAATTATAATGTTCAATACTACTGGTGATAATTCTTGACCTTATGATACAGGGGCATATGAATGTTTATACCCAACACCGCACTGTAGTCCTGTGGATTATGTGTTTGTTCATTTCTTTGTAACAGCCAAAAGGAGAAGACTTAGACTCATCGTTTATTATACCGATCGACTTGGAATCACTCCCTGAGACGATTTAACACAAACCACTTTTTAGCCCAGGGGCAATCCCTATCGAAATTGGTGAAAATCGGTTCAGATTTATCTATAGCACCGATATATGTGTTTCTTTCGATTTTGTTTCTAAGGGCTGTATAAACTGTATCTTATAGACCCCCGATACGAAAATTGGAAAAAGGGAATCACTTGTTCTACGAATAAACGAAGCTAAATTTGAAAGAAATCGTTTCAGATATAATCATTTCGGTTATGGATTTAAGGATTGGCAAAGGAATTTTATAAATTATTAAATGCGTTATTACTAAAACAAACAATTCCTCAATTAAAATTACTCATACGCATTAGTGGCCATTCGTAATAATGACACGTATACGCACCCATGTGTTTATATGTCACAATTTTCATTACACTGTGGGAGGTACCAAAAGGACGTGGTAATAACGCCCATTTTGCTCGGGACTATATGTACTGTAAAGGCATTACACTTCACAAAATTTTAGGTGTTTGTATAGACTGCAATCAAAGTTGTAAGCAATTAACTTTTTGTGCAAAACAGTCCATTTGTATGGGAGGTACAAAAAGGGCCGTGGCAACTTCGACCATTTTTCTCAAGATGACAGCGACCAAGAAACTAATACCATGTGTGGAATTGTGGAAGATTCTGAGGAGTTGTATAGAAGTTATGAGACAATAAATATTTAAAAAAAAATTGGACCTTCGTGGGGGAGGTATTCGAAAAAGTGGACATAACCCATTTTTCACCTTAGCCTGAAATAGAACAAAAAATATTGAGTCAAACAAAATTTGAAGTCAATTGGTTAATCCTGTCGATGTTATCGTGGGCACCAACAAGACAGACAATAGGACAGGCTGACGGGCGGTGCTAAATTTATTTAAAATGATCCAAAACGGATTTTCGCCAAATATTATTGGGGTCTCTTAGGTCACTCCATCGATGTCTTACACTTTTGGCCCGCAGCATCTGATATATACCCTTGTTCACATTAGTGGGGGTATACAAATTGGATTATGTTAGAATTCGCAACCATATTTCTACGACTATTGATATATCATCGAGTGTTTTAGGAGAAATACTTCCTGAAGTGTCTCCCGTATTCAGTTTTTAAGATGGAACTTATATTCCGAAGCCTTCTATGCTAAAATTGTGCCTTAATTTACTAACCATGTGTTTACCCAACAAACATTGTGGATGAATACGATGTATATAAAAAACCACTAGGTTGCCATTGAAGTGCATTGAAGGGGACCTATATTGATTATTTAAAAAGGGATATTTTTGTCGAATACATCATTCAAAAATCCATCGATCTCTACGACTGTTGATACATCATTATTTTTATAGCGGAATTTTCAGGGGTAAGGGGATGAGCGAAGGTGTCGGATGTTTTAGGAGAAATACTTCTAGAAGTATGTCCTTTATTTTGTTCATTGACATGGAACATCTATTCCGAAGCCTTATATACTAAAATTTCGTCTGCATTTTATAACCCCTTTGTTTACCCAGCAAACTTTGTAGCGAAATATCTCGGAAACGCGATGTCATAGGAAAAAAATGGCTAACGCCCTTCAATTTAGCGCTCCGAAATTATGCGGTGTAAGTCTGTTTCATTGAGGATACATTTTAAAAGTACATTTTGCAAACACAATGTAATTATTCACAAAATATCGCCTGTGCTTTCATTACTTATACGATACAATGTTTAATGCTCTATGAAAATTGCTTATACGCAGTGATGGTTATTCGATTTAAAATAACTAATACGCACCGGAATTCCGAAGTTACAACACGATTTAATTTTATACCTTTCATCGCAAAGAATGTGTCGATTGATTTAATTTTACTAACAATTTAAAAGAGCTGTAGACTTTTTGAAAAATCAATCGACTTCTCTCGAAATCTAATGATTTCATTAACTCCGGCTCCAACTTCAGAGCTTTTAAGTCTGAATTCCGGTATTCGGTAATATGATAAGTATGTTTAGCGAAAATGCGTCTTAATGCATTTTAAATAATTTAAGCTGTCACAATATGGACGGAATTTGAAAAATGCGGCCAAAACTCAAATTTTATGACAAATGTAATATTGGAAAAATGGTTATCTGTTGAGCACATATTCAGTATATTGTATCCAAAATATAAACAAAATATCTTAATATTTAGATGAACAAATGACTGGCCAGACATATACTTGTATCATGAGACGTTGTAAAGGTCTCCTCTATTCAACGTAACCTAACATAACCTAAACCTATAGTATAGTTTGCTGAATAAATAGATTTGATAGAATAGATAGATTTGCTGAGAAGATTTAAATGAAAAACAAATTGGATCAAAATACATGAAATCATATATAGACGCTTGAAAAACAAAATATGACGCTTGAAATATTTATTTGTTTTCGTTATTAAAATTTACGTGGAAATATAATCCTTTTGTAGGCAGAAAAATTTTATTTTTTTACATTAAGTTTCTTATAACTTGTAAAAGTCACGAGGCATCTATAAAGATTTCAACTGCGCCTTCTGTGCACTTTGGGCGCTATATCGTATTTTCAAATGTAAGTGAGTTGACATGCTAAATTAGCTACAACTTTTTAAATTATGCATATATTTTCTTAGGAATGGTCTTATTTTATTTATGACCGATCAGACTTGACGATAAAGTTATGAAAAATTTAATGACTGTGCTTTCTGCGATGTTTTTACGTCGATTTTGTTGAAAAATTACGAAAATTTTAAAAATAAAAATAAATTGTAGATTTTATAGCATTTTTGCCACTATTTCCCATTTCCTTCCATTGTGTGTAATGCATATACAGGGTGGCTGATATTTATTGCAACCAACTTCAGGTTGCTATCATTTCTAAACCGCTAGTCTGATAGCTGACATATTTATTTCAGTGACAGTTCATTTTATTGTTTACAAGCTTACAAAAGCATTTTGATCTATTGCATTAAGAAAAAAGTTATTCGTGATGGAATTCAAGCGTGATAGTGTGATTGTTTTATATTTGGGTGGAAAAACACAAGTGGCTATCGTTAGAGCCCTCCAGCCTTTAAATATTTTTTTTTTTTTTTTTTCATTTCTTCTTTATTTGCAATCTATTTACAATTATAAATATTAAGCAAATGTTCTAAAAATTTACAAATAACATAGATGCAAAGTTACAATAAACTTAACATACGTATATAAAAATATATTACATTATTGGAGAAAAATAATTCAATATCAGATGGAATTTTATAGGAATGGCAGATCTAGGATATGCAGTCTTTTCAGTCGTTTTACTTCATCACTGTCATCTAATAATGATATAGCTAGTACATTTGGATGATAACTTAGTCTATTAAGATAATTTGAACTAAATCGTTTAATTTCGTCTTTTATTATTGGTATATTAAGATCGTTATGAATAGTGTTATTGTTTACAAACCACGGCGCATTGGTGATTAAACGTAATGTTTTAGATTGAAATCTCTGTAATATATCAACGTTAGAATAACAAGCAGTGCCCCAGAGCTGAATACCATAGGTCCACACAGGTTTCAGCACGGTTTTGTAAAGAAGTACTTTATTTTCCAAGTTTAATTGCGAATGTGAACCCAAAAGCCAATACATTTTTTTAGTTTTTATATTGAGGAGATTTCTTTTCGATTTTATATGAGGTTTCCAAGTTAAACGCTTGTCTATATGCATACCAAGATATTTAACGCAATTACTTTTTGGTATTTCAACTCCATTCAATGACACCGAAGGACAATCACCCTTATTTAAAGTATAGGTCACGTGAGTAGATTTTTCGACATTGACCTTTATGTTCCAAGTTTTTAGCCAATTTTCGGTCGCATCGAGCTGATTTTGGACTGCATCTGAGGCTTCCTTAGAAGATCGTTTTGCAGATAATATTGCTGTATCATCGGCGTAAGTGGCAATCACTACATCACTGTTTGTGGGCATATCAGATGAGAATAAGGTATAAAGCACAGGGCCAAGTACACTTCCTTGTGGGACACCAGATTTTATATTACCAATTTCAGAGTCTTCATCATTGACACACACATAAAAACGTCTTTCAGATAAATAAGACTTTAGCACAAGATAAAATGGGCTTGGTAATAAATGTTTTAACTTGAATAATAGCCCAGCGTGCCATACTCTGTCAAAGGCTTGCTTGATATCCAAAAATACAGCTGAACAATATAATTTATTTTCCAAAGCATCTCTTATAGTTTTAACAACTCTGTGACACTGTTCCGGTGTTGCATGGTCACGTCGAAAACCAAACTGATGGTCAGGTATAATTCGTAAAGCTTCAAGGACAGGAGAAAGCCGTGTAAGGAAAAGTTTTTCAAAAAGTTTAGAAATTATGGGTAATAAGCTTATAGGTCTGTAGGAACCAACTGCATTTTCCGGCTTATTTTGTTTAAGAACCATTATAATCTTTGCATATTTCCATTGAGAAGGATAGTGAGACAATCTTAAAACCGAGTTAAATATCATTGTAAGGAAAACCAAACCTTTTTTTGGTAATGCTTTTATGACCTTGGCATTGATATTGTCATATCCAGAAGATTTTTTAGTTTTCAGCTTTTTGACTTCTTTCTCAACTTCCCGAATTGAAAAGGGTTTGATTGGTCGATACATTTGGCAAGGAATGTCCAGAAAGTCTTTAATTTTGTTTGCTTCGAGAGTATTACAGAAATGGATCGGAGTGAAAGTTTCTTCGAGGTATGTCTTAAATGCTTCAGCTTTACCTTTGTCAGACCTGCACCAGGAGTTATTAACGTCCTTGATTGCGATATTTCTTTTCTGAGGCCGTTTAAGATATTTCGTCGCCTTCCAAACATTATATTCATTGTTATTAGTTGCGCTAAGATTTTTTAAGTATCTACCAACTGAGTCGTTCTTGAGTTCCTGCAAACGTTTCGTTAGATAGTTTACTGCACGGTTAAAATTAGATTTGTCTGCTGGATGCCTTGTTGTCTGCCAAATTCTTCGAAGACGTCTTTTACGTTTAATTAGTTTCTTTATTTCGATCGTTAATTTAATATTTGAATTATCTGAGTTATTATTATCAGTAGGAGTAGATTCACATGCTGCTTCACATATAAGTTTATTGAATGTTTCCACTGCATCTTCTAATTCAAATCCATTTTGAATGGGTATATTTAAGTTAATATTGGAATCAATCAGGTATTTGAAAACATTGGTATCAGTTTTAGACGAAAATAATGGTGGATATTTATTCCGCTTTCTCAAAACTGTGCTATAATTGAGTATTATTGGACTGTGGTCCGAACTCAGTTCATCGCATGGTTTAATATCTAAAGCAGATGTAGGTATGCCTTTATATATAAAAAAATCCAGTAGATCTGGTATTTTAGCGGGGTCACTCGGCCAATATGTAGGACTTCCTGTAGATAGAGTGCTAAATTGATTCTTGGTCATGCATTTGAACAGTTGTTTTCCTTTCGGATTAGTCAGACGAGATCCCCACCAGGGATGCTTGGCATTAAAGTCGCCTCCAATAATGTATTTGCTGCCTAATTTGTTAAAAAAATTGTCATATAATTCACAACTCACGGTGTATCTAGGTGGGAAATATACTGAGTATATTGATACTGAACTGTTATCACATGTTATTTTTACTCCAGCTGCTTGCAAATAAGACTCCATAATTGGTTCTGCAACTTCATATTTAATTGTATTTTTTATTACAATAGCGGCCCCAGCATGTGCTCTATTATTAGGTTGATTTGCGGTAATTATGTCAAATCCTGTTAAACTTATATGGGATTTATTCGTAAGATGAGTCTCAGAGACCAGAAGAATATCTATGTAGTTATATATAAGAAACGTTTGTAATTCATTAACATGATTTGTAATACCATTGGCATTCCACTCGGCAATAATAAGATTTAATTGCATATTTTATTCATAAGCATTGACATCATGTTCATAAGGGTATTGGTTAGCTCAATTTGTTTAGCGAGCATAGTTTCAATTTTCAGTAACACATTGTTCATACTAGGTTCCGTACCTCTGACGGCTTGAGAATACGTCATTGAATTTAAGTTATTGCTATGGTCAACTAAATTGTTATAATAGGGATTGTTGTAAGATTGTCCATTAGGTTCTTTATTTATTCTGGTAGGTCGTTTGTTAACAAGACTTTGGTAAACTTTACATCCCCTGTAACTAGCTGTGTGTGCATCTGAACAATGAGCACAAGTGGGTGGAGTAGCAGGTGCATTTGTGCATTCCGCAGTCGAATGTTCTAATCCGCATTTAACGCATCTAAATGGTTTCCTACAATAGGATTTAGTGAGCCCAAACTCTTTGCATCTGAAACACTGAACAATATCATTGAACTTTCTGGGTGGCTCTACTTCAATGATTGTTTTTCGTTGAAAAAACAACAAAACAACAAAGTGTTAAAAAAATTTTTATTTTTGTTTGTTCGTAAGTAAACGGTTTGGCGTCGCGGACAAGTAAACGCACTAACAACCACGCACTTCAAGTGTACGCACTTTCTGTGCATGCAGACTACTGCAACAACAAATACACGCTGTTTGCAAAACATTATGAGCACGCGTAATGTGCTCCAACAACAATCACACACCGAAATGGAAACTGGCGACTTGAACTTAAGTGAGGAAAGTAGTGATGATGATGACTCTAACTGGCAGGTAGCCAAAAATGTTCGTAAAAGAACTAGTGCCAAATCACCTCAATTGTTTGTGGCAAAACGTCAACATTTGGAAGAGGGACCATCCACGTCGAATAGATATGCTGCCCTTGCCGCTGCCGATAAAGCTGATGTTGATGATGTTGCTGAAAGTGCCCCTCACCAACCAGAGACACCAAAGCCACCACCAATTTTCATCCCGGATGTCGAAGATATTGGAAAAATGATGAAGGATTTAAGTAAGGTCGTTAATAATTCTGAATTTTATTATAAATCATTAAGAGACGGACAGGTTCGTTTAAGTATTAAGACAGTTGACTCTTACCGAACACTTGTGAAGCACTTTGAGGCTAAAAAAATTGTTTACCACACTTATCAACTAAAGGAGGAGCGTGCCTTCACTGTTGTTATTAAAGGTCTCCATCACTCTACACCGATCGCTGATATTAAAGCAAAATTATTATTAAAAGGCCATCAAGTACGAAGTGTAAGAAATGTAAAAAGTCGTACCAATAAGATGCCACTTCCACTATTCTTCGTAGACTTAGATCCAAAGCCTTTAAATATGAATAAATCTTTTGTTTCTCTTACCATTGCTCGTTACCGTGATAAATGCAGTGTTGCATCGCGTCCAAAAAGTGGACGAAACAAAACGGTAACAAAACCAGAAGTGATCAGAAAAAAGTAGGCCAGATTTGATCGAATCATATTTTTTAATATTGATCATATTAAAAAATGAGCTTGGACTAAAGCCATTGAAGTTCCAAAAAGTGCAAGAGCTCACCGATGCACAAAAAAAAGTTAGACTGGAAAGAGCCAAGGAGTTGCTTCGCTTGCACGAAAGTGGCCAGTTACCGAATTTGGTTTTCTCCGATGAGAAGCCATTCCAAATTGAGCAGTTTATGAACAAACAAAATGATCGGGTTTACTTGCCAAAGAGGTCAGCTGAAAATGTACACCTTCGATTGGCCACCAGAACATAAGCGCCGCCGATGGTAATGGTGTGGGCCGCCGTAACGGCCGATGGTCGCTCCCCGCTCGTATTCATCGACCATGGGGTCAAAATAAATGCCGAATATTATCGGGAAAATGTCCTAAAGACAGTATAGAAGCCCTGGGCAGACAAACATTTCGGCCGCAGACCATGGACATTCCAACAGGACTCAGCACCATCGCACTCAGCATGCGTCAACCAAGAATGGCTTAAAAAGGAGGTTCCTCGCTTCATTTCTACCGCACAATGGTTCGCACTAAAAAATACCAAAGTATCGATCATCTCAAGACGGCGCTTCGCCGGGAATGGGCCAAAATACCGCAGAGCAACTTTCGTGCAGCGTGTGATGGCTTTGTCGGCCGTTTGAAGGCCATAATTCGTGCCAAAGGTGGCCAATTCGAACAAATCTAAACTGTTTCTAAAATTTTATGTTATTTCCGACATTTTTTTGCTTTTGAACAATAAAATTTAAATTTATTAAAATATTTATTAAAAATATAGCGCTTTACTTTGTTGCATTACATATCAGCCACCCTGTAGTCATTTTGTAGGCAGAAAAATTTTATTTTTTTACATTAAGTTTCTTATAATTTTTAAAAGTCGCGAGGCGTTGCCACGAAATTTTTTAGAGTCTTCGTTGAGGTGTTCTGTGATATTCTATAAAGAATTCAACTGCGCCTTCTGTGCACTTTGGGCGCTACATCGTATTTTCAAATGTAAGTGGGTGGACTTGCTAAATTAGCTACAACTTTTTAAATTATGCATCTATTTTCTTAACAATGGTCTTATTTTATTCATGACCGATCAGACTTGACGATAAAATTATGAAACATTTAATGATTGCGCTTTCTGCGATGTTTTTCGTCGATTTTGTTGAAAAATTACGAAAATTTTAAAAATAAAAATTAATTGTAGATTTTATAGCATTTTGGCCACTATTTCCCATTTCCGTCCATTGTGTCCTTGTCCTTGTTTTTTCGAATTAGTTACTCCCCTGAAAATGTTATTTTTATCCATAATTTTTATTTATGAATTTATCATGCGCCACGTTGTCCCGAAATTTCATATTATGCATTCGACAAGTGAATCGTTTACATTAATATTACTAATACGCAAATATATTTAGAAGCTATTGATTGTTATTCACTTCTATATGTGAATCAACAGTCCCATTTAATTTCCTATATTTTCCCATATCTCATATTTTTAATATCCTTTTATAGTTTTATTTCTTTTCATCTGTATAGCGATCATTTTCTTCACCCTTAGTATGATTTCCTGTTGCCGCATTGAATTAAGACAAATTATAATGTCGCCGCTTATTAAGCTTTATTATGTTTATCTTTATAAAAACTTTCGTGTGGAATAAATATCCTTATTGTGGGCGAAAATCGATTTAGACAAAACCACTTCATGCCAAAGTGTTGATAAAGTTGAAGACAGATAACCTGAAGAAAAAAGAAGAAAAATTGAAAAAATATCCCCAAGCAGAAGGTTAGTCGCACTCACGCACTCGCTCACCTCCATTTTGGCGAATATTCTTTAGGGCCTGAAAAAGTTTTTCGTTTCGAAGATGATGAAGAGTGAAGAGGGAAGTGAATACGTATGTGTGTTTGTCTTTCTCTCCTCCCCCTCATTTGTATTGGGGGCATTTGTTTAAACATATATTCTATTTGTTATTCCAGTCACGCGCTTATTCAGCTTCAAAGCTTGTTTCCGCCGGCAGAGGATTTGGAAAATATTTTGCTTGCCACAAATCCTCAGAATAACCTTAACTTTTTACTTTACTTGTTGTGTTGGTTGCTGGGTACTTGCTTTATGTGTGTGTGTGTGTCTCGGAAAACAAAACCACTAAAACTACGTGTAAGTGAGGCCAGAAATACAGATACGATACTCACTCGGAGAAGTACCGACAAAGGATGCAAAAGGATACTTCAGCATCAAGTCCGCCTGCCAGCCAGCCACTACCAGCAGTAGCATCAATAGACTCGGTTAGCGGACAAGAATCTAACTGAGGACCTTCACGGCGTGTTCTCTTTGTGCAGCAGCCGTCCTTTCGGCAGTAGTCATGACTGTTACTAATTTAATTTTATTTTTGTTTTGAGCTACTTTTTCGGATGTGCGTTTGTTTGGAGCTATCCTTGATGCTTGGTCCTCTTCATCTTCAGATACTTTTGGCTTTTTTCGTTTGTTTATTTTCTTCTTTAGCTCTCCTAGTATCTTGGGCTGATAGTCTCGAAAATTTTCATCTTGTTATGCTTACAGACCAAAAACAGCTACAAAAATTTGGCTTTTACTAATTGAATTTCTTTGTCAAATACGTGAGAGGACATATTGTGCCTTGGCATTCTGCTGGCAAGTTCCTTTCGTTATCGCAACAATGAACGAATGTCGTCTTCGTTTGTGGAATATCGACTAGTCATGCGGCCGGGCTTAATATACATTTCATTTGGTTGTTGGTTTTTTCTCTTTACTTTACTTCTCTTCATTTCCGTTTCCTTTCCGTAGTGTTATTCTTTTAAGTTTCCAAGATAAGATTTAGTAATTTGTTTATTCTTGTCTGTAAATGTGTTGATTATATCCTTTTTTTGGTCTCTTGTTCCCTTGCTCTCCCTACGTGCCGTTTTAATGCGGGTGCATGCTGCTGCCGGGACGGCTTGGGCGAATTCTGAGTATTTATTTATTTATTTAAATGTAATTAAAATGGACTTTAATTGTGATGAGACTATTTTTAATTGGATTTATTAGCATGCAAAGATGTTGCTTTGTGAATTTCTTTCGCTAAGAAAATAGCTTTGAAATGCATTTTGCCCTAACGGATATATAAAGCGGATGTCAGGCTTAATGAATCAATGTTGGTACGCATTAAGTGGCAGCTGCCGCGTAATGAATATCAAATAGAAATCAGTTAAATAAATGCAAATTAATACAGTGAATCAATGTTGAAGAAACTTCGTCTTTGGCGAATGAGTTATATTTATTGAAAAAATATGGGGGCGAATGAGTTACAATTAGCCGGACATAGGAGCGAATGAGTAATATTTATTGTACGAACATAAGGGCAAATGAGTAATATATATATAGTATCAAAAATAGTGTTGGGGCAGTTGTATTTTTGGTGGAACCATAAAGGCGAATGAACAATATTAATTTGAAAACAGAATTTTTTAAGTGATCGATAATTGTGCATCCGAAGTTCTGATTTATAACTAGTGAAATGTAATGCAGTGGTAGGTGTTGAGTTTCAAGGTCGTCTTCTTTTTCACTTGACTATTCAAATACCTTCCTTCACTTAGAAGGAAACCCTTTGATCTTTAGCTCAACCCCACAGCGAGAAAACCAAAAGATAATTGTTTTATTTGGGCAAAATTAACATGGGGACGAATGATTGATACGTTTTGCATAGGCGAATGATTGATCCCAATTGTATGAACATAGAGGCTAATGAGTGATATTTACTGTAGGGCCGTAGAGTCGGATTTTTTAAAGTGAACAATTGTTCTTAGATATATTTATATCGGTATAGGATACTCATGCGACTTTTTGATGGACTACAAAGGGCTTGATAGCTTGTCATTTCTAAGATGTATGAAAGTGTCGTGGAAGACAGCCTTAAGTTAATGAGTGGCACTTATTAAAAGGAAGATATTTATTCTACGAACATAGGAGCGAATGTGTGATATTTATTGAAAGGAACATATGAGGGAATGAGTGATAATTAGGCGTATGAGCATACGTCCCCTGGGTCGTTTGTACGTTATTAATATGAGGACGACTTATGGACAACTATAATTGCTTTTAAATTGTCAGAAGAAATGATTCAGTAAATTTGTAAGCCTTATGGCAAAAATGCAGGTCTTTTTAATTCAAAATATGGGCTACGTTCAAATATGATACACTGACTTTACATGAGAGTGATTAGACCAATAACACTATGCACCAAAATGTTTGTCGGTGGGCTGTGCATAACGTTTTCTGGTGTCCTAAACACGAAGAAAATATTAAACAAAATTTTTATTGTAATTTTTTTTAAAAATTTTTTCTTAATATCTTTTTTTTTGCTGAATAACATTTGGACGTTTTCTGAAACTTTGGAAATTGTGTTTCTTTATAGATTCTGAAGCTGTGTTTGAAATTCAGATACTTTGTTCCAGTTTCTGGCTTTTTTTCTTTATTTCAAATACTTTTTTTGTTTGCTGAATAACATTTCTATGTTTTTTAAAACTTTGTATGATTAGCCGAATTTAGAATATCTTTAGCATAATTGATATATTGCTGTAGCAGCTTGGAAACGCTGAGGTGAGTCTATTTTTGTTACAGACTTCGTTCCAGTATATATCCGATTATCGCGGGAACCTTAAGTAGTTTTTTCATCCCACTCATTGCTGTGCGGATGTTAAAATTTGTCTGCTAACTGAGGGTGTTATTTGAGTTTACCTTTTCTATTCTGCACTAGTAACGCTGTTTTTCTGTTAACAACAACATCTGAGATGATACTATGTCTACATAACAACATCTCAGTTGTTGTTGTTAAATTTTTCCAGTGCCCTAGCAGGGAATCGAACCCAGCACCTTCGGAATCCAAGTCTAACACACTAACCACTGCGCTACGAAGGTCATAGATATATAATTTGTTTATACTGATATTTCTTAGCAGCTTAGATATTTCTTAGCTAAATTTCAATATTATCTAGCTGAATTTAGATTTATGTCAATTGGACAGATATTTTATCTGCTGAGTTGTTCTTTTAATTACAACTCAGTTTTGCCAAATTAAGATTTTTTGAAGCTGAATTTAGTATAGGGTAAAAATAAAACAAGTGTGTCAACATATTTTGAAAGGTCAAGATTTTTTTGAAATTTGTTTTTAATCTGGTTGAGAATTTGAAAAAAGTAAAACAATTTGAACCGTTTTGCAAAATTTTGATTTTTTCGAGAGATATGACCTATTAAATTTTTCCGAGTTTGTTTAGAAAACTGCAATTTTCTCCGGAAATATTGAACGGATTCGACTGAAATTTTTGCAGGTCGGTCCGAAACATTTCCTAAAATCTAAATATATCATAAACTTTAATTGCCAACTGACCATATGAAAAATATTGCAAAATATTTTTTGCATATGCGAATAATTTCATTTTCTGGAGCAGTAATTTGAAATATTTTATATTTGGAATGCGTCCTATATTGACGTCCACCAGAATCAGAAAAAACATTTTGGTAGATCGCGCTTTGTAAAAATGTACAGCAAATTTACGGACACTACCTTTTTGAAAATATTTTTGGTTCATTATTACAGGACCTCAAGGACTTTACCAATTTTGTACAAATTTACAAAATAGCTGAATCCATTAGTTTCGGAAATGTTTCGGACCGACCTGCAAAAATTTCAGTCGAATCCGTTCAATATTTCCGGTTCAAAATGTTTTATTTTTTTCAAATTATCAACCAGATTAATAAAAAATTTCAAAAAAATTTTGACCTTCCAAAAAATGTTGACACACTTGTTTTATTTTTACCCTATATCTTTATCCGAATTGGAAATTCAGATAATTGTTTTCTGTTTCTGGTTATTTTCTTTATGTTGAATATGTTTTCTTGCTTGCTGAATAACCTTTGGACGTTTTCTAAAACTTTATTTGATTGGTTAAATTGTTTCGTTAGTATCACATAGATTATCTAGCTGAATTTAGATTTATGTCAATTGGACAGATATTTTATCTGCTGAGTTGTTCTTTTAAGTACAACTCAGTTTTGCTAAATTAAAATTTTTTGAAGCTGAATTTAATATATCTTTATCCGAATTGGAAATTCAGATAATTGTTTTCTGTTTCTGGTTATTTTGTTTATGTTGAAAACGTTTTCTTGTTTGCTGAATAACCTTTGGACGTTTTCTAAAACTTTATTTGATTGGTTAAATTGTTTCGTTAGTATCACATAGATTTTCCTTAGCTGAGTTGAGTACAGCATTAGCAGAATTGTTATATTTTCTGGGGCTACTGGTTGTCATGAACTTATTAGTTTTTTCTACTTCGCTGAACGTATGTAGTCTCCCACTGAAAAAAATTTAAAGCAATGGAACAGATATTTTATGTGCCTTATTCTATTTTTTTAGGTATGCGAAATAATTTTCCTTTGCTGAATTAAGATTTTTTGAAGCTGAATATAAACCGAATAAAGGTTTTTTGATTGCTGAATAACATTTGGACGTTTTCTAAACCTTATTGCTTAAATTGTTCCACTAAGACCACATACATTTTTTTATTTTTTTTTATTTTTTTTTTTATTTTCAGTTTTGTATATTTCCATTTTATGAATGCCCCAGCGCCACTTAGACATTATTGGGGCGAGTTGGCAAGTTTATGAAAGAAGCTAATAAAAATTATAACTACCTATAATACTTATTAATACTAAATATGTATCTACATTTTTTTATACCAAACATTATTAATCTACAAAAGAAGCATTTCCAAATTTTGAAGTAAATATGATTTTAGGTTCAATTTAAATAATGAGATTCTCAAAAAATTCTTAATAGATTGTGGTAAGTGGTTGTATTCAGAGCAACCAATGTATTCAATGCGTTGTTTTGTTGTTTCCAATCGGCATCATTTCACACATAGATTTGAATTGTTTCTGGTATTGAATGTTGATTGATTTCTGGAGAATGTAATAGCATGATGTCCAATATTTTGTATCGATTTATACATGAACAACAATAGCTGCATTTTGTAAAGTCCCTATAACGGCAAAATGTTCTTACAAATATTCGCATACAAAGAAAAAGACGAGTATGTTAAAGGCAAGTTGTAAACAATTTTGAGAGCTCTGTTTTGGCATCTTTGAAGGCTACGAAATTCTGTGCTTTTCTTGTGTCCATATACTATTGACAAGTAATTAAAATGGCTGTGTATAAGACCTTGGTAAATTAGGAGTTTAGTTTTTTCATCAAATTTGTATTTGAATTTGTATAATATGCCAATTGCAGGGGCAATTTTCTTTTTTATGTGCTGAATATGCATGTTCCACGATAAGTTGGATTGTAAGTAAATTCCTAAGTATCGCAAAGAATTGCTCTCATATACACGGTTTTCTCCAATTAAGACATTGAACGAATTTCCACTTGCAGAGGCGTACGGACGGAATCTGACTAATTGAGTCTTTTTCGTGTTTAATATAAGTTTATTAACCCTTACATATTCAAGGATTGCTTGAGCATCATGTTCTATTTGTTCTATTTCAACACGACATCATGGTTATATGGATAAAATAGACTTATGTCATCCGCATACATTATAAGTTTACAATGAAGTTTAAGGTTCGAAATATCATTTACGTAAATTGAAAATAACAGTGGACCGAGCACGCTTCCCTGCGGAACACCGTATTTCACCAGACCAAGACTACTTCGACAGGCTCCAATTTCCACGTATTGTTTTCTTCCTTGCAAATAACTCTTAATTAAACATTGACTATTTTGATCAATCCCATAAAACGGAAGCTTTTGTAACAATATTTCATGATCGACAAGATCAAACGCTTTTGAAAGATCATAGAATATTCCTGCCACTCCACCGTATCCATTGTCCAAACCATCGCACACCAAATTAACAACATTTACCACAGCCTCCTGAGTTCCACATCCTTTTCTAAATCCAAACTGTAACTTATAGAACTGGTTTGTTTGCTCCAAAAAATGATGTTAGCTGTCTATGCAAGTTTTGTTCGATTATTTTATCTGTTATCGGCAATAAAGCAATTGGTCTGTATTCATCAACTGTGTCAGCATCTGTTTCCTTAGGGATGGGTATTATTTTAGATACTTTAAGGACATCAGGATATATAGAATGATCAACAATACTGTTAAACAACAATGTTAGCCTGGTACTGATCACATCACCGCATTTTTTCATAGCTTTACTCGAAATGTTGTCATAACCAGGAGTTTTTTTTAACTTGCAAATTCGAAATATCTTCCAATATCATTTCGTTAGTAATGTTACTAAAAGAAAAATGTACCGGATTTTGTCTCATAGTTCTTAGCATATTAAAGGAGTCATTAGGTAACGGTATAATATTAGCTTTCATGTGTGATGCGATTTGCAGAAAATAGTCATTAAATATAATACATTTCCGTCCTTTATCGACTATAAGTTCTCCATCTTCATCCCTCAACTTTGCCTCAGATCTTTTAGATCTCCCCAAGTGATCATTTATGAATTCCCAGCATTTCTTTGGATTATGTTGCAGAGCTTCAAGCTGATTTTGATAAAATGAATTCATGCAAATTTTATTCGCTTTCTTTATAATCTGGCTTATTAGTTTCAACCTTCTTTCCAATCCACTATCACCACGCTTCTTTCTACGTTTCTTTAAGAATGAGTTCTTTAATGCGATAAGAGATTGTAATTTCTCATTTACCCAGGGTGTGATTAAATTTCTGGCAGATATAGTACTTTCCTTTTGAACCGTTGAGTCCCGAATACATAATGAAAATGCATTTATAAAGTTGTGCATGTCCACAACAGGATTGCCACATATTTGGGTACTGTTCAAATTGTCGCAAATTTTTTCTTTTAAAACGGTATAATCGCACTGATGATAAAGCTTTGTTGTGCACAGTCTTGTTTCAAAATTTAATAGTAATTTGCAGGATATGATATTGTGGTCTGTTAGTTTACATTTAATTGAGTCAATAGCAAGTTTGTCTGTGATATTGCTGTATGTGTTATCTATGCACGTACCACTCATTGGTCGTGTTATCATACAGTGACAATTTTTGTAATCAAATTGATATAAGAGATTTAAAATTTCACTTGCTAAACCAGGATTTCGAAAATCGACATTTGAATCTCCGAGTAAAATATTTGGTTGGCGAAAATTATGATGTAGTTCGTTCTCAATAAAATTACAAAAAGTATTCATATCACACTTTTGTGAACGATAAAATGACATAATTTTTACAGGTTTGCCTCTGATTCTAATATTATCGAGCGAAATTTGTATTCTGTCAATAAACTGCTTGCTTTCACACTCCTCAATAACGTACTGCATCGTTTCCTTTATAAATAGCGAAGTTCCACCAAAACCATCCTTTCTACAGCAGTGTACTGAACTGTAGCCTGGGATATTGTAGATCTGCTTAACATTCGATTTAAACCACGTCTCCTGTACAGCTATTATATCTGGCAAAACCTTGAACTCATTAATCAGTGATTTGAACTTATTAAATTTGTGTATTGAAGAAATGCTTCTCATGTTTACAGATAGAATATGTAATGACTGAAGTTTTAAATTTTCGAAATGTTCATTGAATGAATCTATATTTGAAAAGTAATTACTGTTTATATTCATAAAGTATATATAAATGTATATGAATATGTACAAAATAGAAAATTAAATCATTAAAAATGTAAAAAGATTAAGGGGATACGAAAACATTTTCGGTACCATCATCAGATTCGTCAGAATCTTCTACAGTTATCAGCTTTCTGCTCTGCATGCGGTTGTGATTTGTTGTAGCTTCCAAAAGAATTTGGTTAACATCATCTTCACTCTTTATTACTCTAGGCCTAGTAATTGCACTCCTTTTTGCAAATATTTTGCCACCATAAGAATAAACAGCGTGATAACCAACGGATTTTAGCGATCTGGCATATTTTAGTAGCTCTAGTGACTCTTTGCTTAGAAAATCATTTACATAAATCGATTTGGTGTTATAATCATTTTTAAATTTGGGTTTAGCACTCATAAGTTTTTCTTTGGCAGATTTAGAATTGAACTTTACTATTAAACTTTGACTAGCTTTGTTTGAATCTTTCCTCTTTAAGAAATACGCCTCGTCAATATTCTGCTCAAGAATTTCAACTCCCACTTTCTTTGATATGTCAATGACTGTTTCTGTAGCACTTAAATCATTAGATATCTGTACACCACTTATAATGCAATCATTTTTAACTCGTTGGTCGTTCAAGATTTTTACTGAGTCTTTCAGATTTATAATTTCATTTTTCAGTTTACTATTTTCTTTTTCTATGTTTTTAATTTTTTCCTTGTTTTCTAACATTTTTTTTAAAATTTCATCAAACTTCGACGACATTAAACTCATTCTTAGCTGAATTGAGTACAGCATTAGCAGAATTGTTATATTTTCTGGGGCTACTGGTTTTCATGAACTTATTAGAGTTTTTTTTTATTCGCTGAATTTATGTTGTCTCCCGCAATTTATATCAGTGGAACAGATATTTTATATGCTTAATTGTATTTTTAGGTATTTTAAATAATTTTCTTTTGCTGAATTAAGATTTTCTGAAGCTGAATAAAAACTATGAGTGGCTGAGTTCATATTCCAGTTTCAGCTTTCGATAATTTTCTATGTATAATGGAGGATATCTTTGACAGAATTGCTATGCTGTTTAGTATTTCTTACTTTGCGGAACTGTATTTTTCTAAATCTTAGATAAATTTCATTGTTTTTACATTAGATTCTTATTATTTCTTGTTATATGTATTGAGCTTTTTGTTAGAAGAATTGCTATAATATATTGAATTAAATATGATTGCTAAATTTATATTTTCTCTTGCTGAATATTCACTTTTGCCTGCTGAATTATATTTACATTACTCTTGGTGCATCTTACTGTGCGATTGAATAATATTAGTTACTTGCTAACATTCATCATACGTCGGTCATGCCATCTGGAGAAAAAAAACATTATGCCGATTGAAGCAAATGAATTGTGTATCGTAGTCAATGAGAACAAAAATTATTTTTGCCAGACGCCTTAATGATCCAACAAATAATGAAATAAATGAAGTTCATAGAACCCTTAACAAAAGATTCCCATTCCAAAACTACTCATGCCAAAGACATACTGCAATTAAAGCCTCATTTAAGATTTTCGTTTCTTGACTACTTTTTGCATGATTTCCGCAACATTTCCTGGGAAAATCGTTTTCAAACAAATCCGTGTAAATTCCTTTTGCCAAAGCCATACCGCCATTAACATCACATCAGACTTACTGCAATCACTGATGGAATAGAACATTTACATTCTTAGCTAAAGTGGCATTTTTTTGGCGGTGCAAAACTTTAGCTAGACATTCTCTGTTCTCTCAAAGTTTCGGCATAACTCCCGAAAAAATCTTGTTTCCCCAAACACCCCACAAACCTTTGTTCCTAGGCTTTTTCCCACCCCCTAGAAAAAAACAAAATGCAACGAAAATTGTTTCAGCAAATGAGTTCAATGTCGTTGAAAAGATTGTGCAGCAGCGCTAAAGTTTTCACTTTGTAATGCCATGTTTTCAGGAATTCGCTTTTCCGTTCGTTGTTGTTTTCTTTTTTCTTGTGAAGCTAGGAAAACTGCATAGAAGGCAGGCAGGCGCAGGGACAGACTGGCACTTAGAAAATTCTGTAAAGATATGCGGCAGTCTATGAATTCTAGGTATTTTTCCTATGTTATTTTCTTCTTTTTTTGTTGTTTCTTAGTGAAGAAAATTCTCCAGCTTTGTTGTAGGATTTTTGTGAAATGTTCTTAGAACTAACAATGTGAAAAGAAAATTGTTTGTTCAACGGGGGAGAAAACTGTTTCTGGCAGTACAGTAACAGTTTTCCATTGTAATGAACACTCAGACGTATGAGTGTTATTAATTCTACGCGACACTATGGCGTATGAGTGATGGTAAATTGCTCTTAATTAAAAGTTTTATAATTTTGTGCAGTTTCGTGGAATTTAAGGAGTTAATGACTTGTGCAGGAATTGAGACAACGACAGGACGTACGATTTTTTTTACATAAAGTGTCCAAGGGTATATTGTTTAGAATATGAAGTGTGGGAGAACAGAAGATGATGTTCAATTAAGATCTTATACAATTTCACTTGTTATTTTAATGCATTGAATTTCAGGCTATGACAGGATTTCAGATGGATATTATACATTTTTAGGCTTTATATCTATCACTCTAAAATTAAAATCCCATTTTAGCTTAAAAATGTTCAATTTTAGCGAATAAGTGTATAAAATTCAATTCAGCCATGGATAATTTTAATTCAGCAAACGAACAAAACTGGCAGAATACAAGTAGAAAATATTTAACAATTATGACAGGATTTCAGATGGATATTATATATTTTATAGTCTTTGAATGTAACATCTATCATTAATTCTAATCCATTTTTTCCTTTATTAATTCCTCTAGGGAACATAGGGATTCTAAAATAAATTTATATTAAGATTTATCGTATGCATTAATTTTAATAAATTCCAAAGATTTTTTATCTTGGCAAGGTCTTTCGTGAGTGTTCTTCTCCAGGTCATCACAGGGCGTCCAGGTCTTCTACAGCCTTGCGGATTCCAGTCTAGTGTCATTCAATATCTAAAATTAAAAATCCAATTTAGCTCAAAAAAGTTTGGATTTTAGCGAATAAGTGTATAAAATTCAATTCAGCCAAGAAAAATTTTAATTCAGCAAAGGAAAAAACTGGCAGTACACAAATGCAAAATATTTAACAATTGTCCCTTGGCAATTTTTTCTTAGCTGAATCAGATTTTTCTTCAGCTGAAAATGTGTTAGCATAAGCTGGGTCATATGTATGACCGTTTTCTTTACATTTCAAAACATAACACGCGTTTTAGTTAGCGTAATACATGTGTTAAGCATAAAGCTACAACGATAAATTCTTTAAATTTAATATCGAGTAGTTTTCCTTAGCTGAATTATAGGTTTTGTTAGTAGAATATGCTTATTAATTCACATTGCCAATTTTATTGAGATAATTTAATTTTTGTCTTAGCTGAATTTAATTTTTCTCCTGTGAATATGTGTTTTCATATACTGAATTATACGTTAGGCTGTTTTGATTATATTTAAAAACTTTACTCACATTTTAGTTAGCTGAATAATATATTTTGATCAAAATATTTTTTTTGTATATGGGGAAAAACACGTCAAAAGGCCCACTTTTTTCAATTTTGTTCCGATCGCGTCAAAACTTGGTGGGGTTGCAGAAGTACTTTGGGTATGCTATGTGCTTAAAATACAGCTTCCTAGCGTGATACGTTATGAAGATACAGGGTGTCAAAGTTGGAAATTTTGACCATTGTATCTCCCGACTACGTGGGCCGATTTGAATGAACCGTGGCTTATATGACAGCTATTTAGAAACGCACAAAATGTGCATTGATAATTGTTTGCAAATATTCAATTTTCATATTTTTTTCTCGCGACTTATGTTTTCCTCGCGATTTTAATTGTGTTCCGCGGATGGGATTCTATATCTTTAAACTACAAAAATGAAGTCCATTCTGTTTACTTTATCAATACGAATTTTCGCTGTGGGATGAAAACCACAACAAAAGCTATGGAAATTTTGAATGTCAAACCTACTATTTTTTCATTACTTCTTTCGTATTATAAAGTGAGTTTATTCTAAGATGCGGACCGGAAACACGATTAATAAAATGTAATGGTGGCATTCTATAGCCAAATACGCCAGAACAACAAAATAACTTATTTCGCAAAAAGCCGACGTCGCATTTTTTACACTGGCCTACAATATTGCACTGGTCAACTCGAATCCTAGCGAGCAGATATCGGACACGATCTCGATGGATTTTGAGGTTCTAAATCCGAATATAAAATCAAAAATGCAATATATATTCGCGTTTTTGCGATATTGTATTAATTATGTGATACAAATGCTGATTTTACAGCTTTTATGAATACAGAAACGCGAAAGACGCACTTTTACAAAAAAAAAATTGCAGGTTTCTCAAAATAATCGCTTTGCTATTAAAACGAGTATCAAACGAATTAAAAGTAAATTTTATAAAGGGCCAAAATCTTACACCATCTCGTAGATATCATATTTTATTTTTTTTATTTTTCCAATTGTAGCTATATTAAAAATACGATTTCTCCGACTAGGTTTCCCGGGAGATATCCCGGAGATGACTAACGATTATTAAAGTTTTTGAATATTCGTATTAATTGGAAAGCGATTATTTTGCGAAACCTGAAATTTTTTTTTTGTAAAAGTGCGTCTTTCGCGATTCTGTATTCATAAAAGCGTAAAATCAGCATTTTTATCACATAATTAATACAATATCTCAAAAACGCGAATATATATTGCATTTTTGATTTTATATTCGGATTTAGAACCTAAAAATACTTCGAGATCGTGTCCGATATCTGCTCGCTAGGATTCGATTTGACCAGTGCAATATTGTAGGCCAGTGTAAAAAATGCGACGTCGACTTTTTGCGAAATAAGTTTTTTTGTTGTTCTGGCGTATTTGGCTATAGAATGCCACCATTACATTTTATTAATCGTGTTTCCGGTCCACATCTTAGAATAAACTCACTTTATAATACGAAAGATGTAATGAAAAAATAGTAGCTTTGACATTCAAAATCTCCATAGCTTTTGTTGTGGTTTTCATCCCATTGCGAAAATTCGTGTTGATAAAGTAAACAGAATTCGCTTCATTTTTGTAGATTAAAGATATAGTATCCCATCCGCGGAACACAATTAAAATCGCGAGGAAAACATAAGTCGCGAGAAAAAAATATGAAAATTTAATATTTGCAAATAATTATCAATGCACATTTTGTGCGTTTCTAAATAGCTGCCATATAAGACACGGTTGATTCAAATCGGCCCACGTAGTCGGGAGATACAATGGTCAAAATTTCTAACTTTGACACCCTGTATCTTCATAACGTATCACGCTAGGAAGCTGTATTTTAAGCACATAGCATACCCAAAGTACTTCTGCAACCCCACCAAGTTTTGACGCGATCGGAATAAAATTGAAAAAAGTGGGCCTTTTGACGTGTTTTTCCCCATATTTTATTGAGGTTAGTTTGATTTTTTCTTAGCCGCAATTAGCTGAAAATGTGCTTTCATAAACTGAGTTATATGGTTTGGGCGTTTTATTTATATTTCAAAGCGTAAAACGCGTTTAATTAGCTGAATATAATATTCGTAACACATTCGTAGGCCAAAGACATTAGTTTACTTTAATATCGTAGAGATGTCCCTAGCTAAATTATAGGTTTCATTGGCAGAATTATTATATTTATTCATATTTCCAATTTTATTGAGCTGAGTGCAATTTTCCTTAGCTGCATAACATTTTTCTCCGTCTGAATATCTTTTTAAAAGTTCATTGCATAGATTAATAAATTATATTTAATTTCATAAGGTATTTCCCTAGCTGAATTATGGGCTTCATTAGCAGAAATGCTATCATATCAAATTCGAAATAGTTTACAATTGTTCATAAGAGTGCCTCCCAATTCCTCCTTAGCTGAATTAATTTTTTTTAGCTGAATATGTGTTGTCACCAACTGAGTTATATGGTTGGACGTTTTCTTTATTTTTGAAAGCGTAACATGCGGTTTTAATTAGCTGAATAGAATATTTGTAACACATTTGTTGGACAAAGACTTTCCTTAACATTAATATCATTTATATTTTGTAAGCTGAATTAAAGGATTCATTGGCAGAATTATTATATTTATTCATATTTCCAATGTTATTGTGTTGGGTGTAATTTTTTCTTATCTGAATAACATTTTTCTCCTGCTGAATATATTTTTTAATCGTTCATTGGATAGATTAATAAATTATCTTTAACTTCCTGTGGGTTTTCCTTAGCTGAATTGTAGACTTCATTAGCATAAATACTATAGATATTCATATCATACTGTCAAATACAAATTCGAATAGTCATAAGAGTGGCTCGCAATTGTCCCTTAATTGTTCCTTATCTGAATGTTATTTTTCTCTAGCTGAATATATGTTTTCATCAACTAAGTTATATGGTTGGATGTTTTTTATATTTCGTTTTAGTTAGCTGAATAGAATGTTTGTGATAAATTCGTTGACCAGACTCATTCTTTAACTTTAATATCATAAATGTTTCCGTAGCTGAATTATAGTTTTCATTAGCTGAATTATTATATTTATTAATATTTCCAATTTTATTGAGCTGAGTATAATTTTTCCTTAGCTGAATAAAATTTTTCTCCAGCTGAATGTGCTTTTAAGTCGTTCAGTGGATAGATTAATAAATTATCTTTAACTTTCTGTTGTTTTTCCATAGCTGAATTGTGTCCATCATTAGCAGAAATTCTATTCATATCATTATTCATAATTACAAATTCGAAATACATAGTTTACAATTGTTCATAAGAGTGCCTCCCAATTGTTCCTTAATTTTTCCTTAGCTGAATTTAACTTTTCTCTAGCTGAATATGTTTTTTCATCAACTGAGTTATATGATTGGACGTTTTCCTTATAAATATTTGAAAGCGTAACACGCATACACGGTACTAGGCCAGACACATTCTTTAACTTTAATATCACACAGATTTCCTTAGCTGAATTATATGGTTCATGAGCAGAATTATTATATGTATTCATACTTACAATTTTACCGAGCTGAGTGTAATCATTCCTTGGCTGAATTTAATTTTACTCAAGCTGAATATGTGTTTTCATAAGCTGAATTATATGTTTGGCCATTTGTTTTACATTTGAAAACATAACACACATTAAGTTAGCTGAATAACATGGTTTAAATCATAATATTTCTTTTAATCGTACATAGATTCATTTGTGTGTAAAACTCCCTTAGCTGAATTGCCGCCTTCAGTATTAGAAATGCTATATTTATTCCTATAAAAATTTTTCTAGATATGATTGTGATTTCCTCATAGCCGATTTTATGTTTTCTCTTGCTGAATGAGGTTTTTTTGACTAGCTGAAAACCACTTTCAATAGTTAAACTATATTTCCTTATAATGAAATATATTTTCACTGCGCCTGAATATGCCTTTTCATTTGCTGAATCGTCATGTTGAATTTTCTTCCTTGAATTCTACGTTTCGTTACACAATTGCTATAGTTACGCATTTATTTTCTTGGGCTGAATATGATTTTGAGCTAGGTGAATACAGACTTTTAATAACTGGATTCAGAAATTTAATTTTTTATGTTAATTCCTTATGGTCTGTCAAATTTTTTTAATGAACTCTAGAAATTGTTTTGATTTTGCGAAATAATTTGTCCGACATATAAATTTTATTTAGCTAATTAAACCTATGATGTGCATTTAAAATGTTGGAAAATAAATTTGTCGTTATTTATAATCTTGATGAAAACTTTTTCAAAAATTTGCTTATTGAACAAAGCTTAGTATACATTATGTTGCTTAATATTTTTTGGATTATAAAGAATTTTTCAAGGCATTTCTGGTCAAAGTAATTCGTATTATTAGTTTCGTTTACATTTTGTTTTGCTTAGTATTACTTATAGTCGGATTAATGAGACTCTTGTTAGAAAATTTTTAAATTTTTCTTTTGCTTAGTATTACTTATAGTCAGATTAATTAGACTCTTGTTAGAAAATTTTAAAATGTCCCTATTTAATTTTGTATTATTTGTTAAATTATGTTTGCTGAATAAGGTTTTTAGCGAGCTGATTTAAGCATTTCGAAGAATATTTAATCATGTCATTATTGAATTTTTGGATTCATTATTTTTTTATACCGAATATAAGTTTTGGAATCAGACTTTTGGCGAAAAATTGTGAAATTTGTATGTTAAATTTTTAGTAATTTTCCTAATTATTTTGGCATTTTGTTAGCTGACGTTTGTTATTATTTTGTCGAATTCAGCTTGCTGAATGCGTGTTTTATTTGGCTAGCAGTATTTTATTAGACTTTTGGCAGAATATTTAAAAATTATTTTTTGCCGTCTTCGATTTATTAACTTTTCTTTGCTTAATATAAGTTTTAGTCAGCTGAATCATATTTTTGGTAGAGATTTTAAATATTGTATGGTAAATTGTTAGTTATTTGTCAAATTATGCGTGCTAAATATGATATTTAGTAAGCTGAATTCATTTTGAAATTTTTCATAATGATTTTTTTTATTTTCTCAAATTATGTTTGCTGAATAACAGGATTGCCTTGTTGAATTAGACTTTTGGAGGAAATTAAAATTTTTCAATATTGACTTATTCGTTATTTGTCAACATATTTATAATTTTTTTACTTTTAATCAATTACTAGCTGACTTGAACTGCATTTTAGTATGAATATTTTTTTTATGCTGAGCCAATGACTTTGGTAAAGAGTGTGAAAAGACCCAAAACATTTGTTAAAACGAGGTTCGTCCATCGCTCGTGGTTATTATATGCTGTATTTAAGGATTTAAGTTAGCAAAATTAGACTTTTTGTGTAAAATTGAAATTTTAAATATAGGATTATTTACTTTTTTTTATTAAATTATGCTTGCTGAATATGATTTTTACTCAGCAGATTTAAATAGCTGATAGAAAATTTAAATTTTTCGTATTGTATTGCTTATTACTTGTTAAAGTATGCCTGCTGAATTTGATTTTTACCCAACTGAATTAGACTTTTTGTGCAAATTTAAAATTTTTAATATAGAATTCTTCTTGTTTGCCAAATTATATTGAAACATTTTTTTAAATAATATTTTTCCCTATTGTCAGATACATTTTTTTATTTGTCAAATTATGTTTGCTGAAAATGGGTTTTAGTTAGCTGAATTAGAATTTTGTTAAAAAATTTAAAATTGCCATACTGAACTTTATTATTACTTATCAAGTTATGCTTGCTGAATTTAGTTTTTAGCCAGCTGAATTAGACTTTTGGTAAAAATTTGCAATTTTCGATATTTAGTTTTTTATTATTTTTTAAATTATGCTTGCTCAATGTGGTTTTTACTCAGCTGATGTAGACTTTTGACAGAAAATTTAACTTTTCCATATTGTTTTGTTTATTATTTATATATTTTTACCCAGCTGAATTAGACCTTTTGTGGAAATTTAAATTTTTTAAAATTTTTCGTTATTTGCTAATGACCATCGTAAAGGTCGATGGTGGTCATTTCAATTTGTTTCCCCTATTGTCAGATACATTTTTTGTTGTCAAATTATGCTTGCTGAATTTGGTTTTTAGCCTTCTGAATTATATTTTTGGTGGAAATTTAAAATATTTAATATTGAATTTTTTATTTTTTTTACATTATGTTTGCTGAATATGGTTTTTACCAAGCTGAATTGTACTTTTGGTGGAAATTTAAAACTGTAAATATTTAATTACTTGTGATTTGCCAAATTATAATGAATATTTTGATTTCAAACAGCATTTCAGTATTTAGGTGTTTTTCCATCGCTCGCGGTCGTTTAAATTAGGTTCCCTATTATCCGATGAATTTTTGTTTCATAAACTATATATGCTGTATATTGGTTTTAGTTAGCAGAATTCGACTTTTGGTACAAAAATTTAAATTTTACAGATTGTATTTTTTATTATTTATTAAATTATGCTTGCTAAATATGGGTTTTATTCAGCTGATTTATACCTTTGATAAAAAATTTAACTTTTCCGTAATGTGTTGTTTATTATTTGTTATAGTAAGCCGGCTAAATTTGATTTTTTACCCAGCTTAATTAGACTTTATGTGGAAATTTAAAATTTTCGATAATGAATTTTTCATTATTTGCCAAATTACATTGAATATTTTGACCTTCAAAAATCATTCTGAGCTTTCATATTTTCCCCTTTTGTCATATAATTTTTTTATTTGTCAAATTATGTGTGCTGAATATGGGTTTTAGTTAGCTGAATTATAATTTTGATAGAAAATTTAAAGTTTCCATACTGAATTTTATTATTACTTACCAAACTTTGCTTGCTGAATTTGGTTTTTAGCCTGCTGAATTATACTTTTGGTGGAAATTGAAATTTTTCAATATTGCAATTTTTTTTATTTTTTTAAACTAAGCTAGCTGAATATGGTTTTTACCCAGCTGAATTGTATTTTTGGTGGAAATTTTAAATTGCCATAATTGAATTATTTGTTATTTGCCAAGGTATAATGAATATTTTGACTTTAAACTGCATTTCAGTATGTAGACTTTTTTCCATTGATCTCGGTTATTTCAATTTATTCACTTTTATCAGATATATTTTTGATTAGTTAATTTATATATGCTGAATGTGGGTTTTAAATAGCTGGATTGGACTACTGATAGAAATTTGAAAATTTCCGGATATTTTCTTTATTATTTGTTAAATTGTGCTAGCTGAATATGGTTCTTGCTCAGCTGAATTGAACTATTGATAGCAAATTGAAATTTTTCATATTGATTTATTTACTATTTGTTAAAATATGCTTGCTGAATATTGATTTTACATAGCTGAATGATAAGTTTGATGGAAATTTAAAATGTTGATAATTGATTATTTCATTATGTCAAATTATATTGAATATATGGCCTTTCAATCAATTACTAGCTGACTTTAACCGATTTTCAGTATTCACACTTTTTCAATGCGCTAATGGCCTTTGCAAAGAGATTGATAAGACCCAAACCATTCGCTGACATACGGTCCATCCATTGATCTCGGTCATTTCAATTTGTTCCCCACATTGTCACAGACAACAATTATTACAACACCTGTCGACTAGCAATGTCCTGTCGCTTGGCCACACCATATACACCCACTCACAGCAAAAGAGCATAATGACGCCTTTGTTGGCATTTTAAAAAGTTAGCGGTAAATAAAGGACTTTTCATCACACAAAAAATCGCCATAAAAGTAAACACAACCTTTGATGTCAATTCGCTCGATGGCGACAGCAAATATTGACAATAAATTATTTCAATCAATTAAGCACTGAACAAAGAAACAAAGAAAGTCACAGAATATATAGACGGCAAACACATTCAGCAGACGGTCAAACGGGTCAGACAGAGGGATTTACGCAACAAAAAAGGTCAGACTTTATGCAAAATACATGAAAAAATGCATCAAATACGCAAAGAGCGTAATAATGACAAATAATTTAATTGAATATAAATTGAAGTGATTTCAAAAAATGTTAAATAAAAACAACCACAACAAAATGCAAACACAAACAATTTGTGGGTATTTGTTGTGCTAAAGGATCAAGAAGTGAAAACAAAAACTTTTTTTGTAAAGCAGAGATTTATATTTTGTTGATAGTCAGGACAAAAAACATGTCTGTGAAAATGTTTGATATTTGTAATGATGTTTGTTGCCCTTACCTTTGATTTAAGAACAAAAAAGACCCGAACAGCATCTCCTTCAGACTTTGGTCTTTGGTAATCGAAAACCCAGGGAAAAAATAAGATTAATGGTTTCGCATTGTATTGGGAAACAAGAAAATAATCTTTACTTCAAAACCTTGGGAAAAACAAAAAAAAATATGCGGAGAACACCAAGATACGAGCAAGACCAGCAGAGCCGCACCACTTCGTCGGCTGATAAAAATAGAAACAAAGTGATTTATAATGGGGGACACTAAAAAAATTTGTAACAAAAGACTGGGCTCCGTTTCTTTCTCTTTGAATGGCATCATTGATTCGCTTGAAAAACATCCTTATAAATCCCATAACAATTGAAAATCAAACAACATGAAAAATTAATGATTGTTAAAAAGAGAAACGTCCCGCCCGAAAACCCCTCTAGCCTTGGCAGGACAGCATAGGACATTTCGGAGAACATCACACAACATATCCTTAGGTCTTGGATTTGTTTGTTGGTCAAGATAACAAATGTTTTGGTAACATATGAAAACAGTTTTCCTAACAAAAGAAAACTTAAAGTTTGCCTTTACTCTGTGATGGGAAGGGAAGGGGAAACAGTGGGGAGAGAAACCGAAGAAAACAAGTTGACAAACAAGACAAAATGCTGGTTCAATGCAATCCTTTATTTGGTTTGTCAACAGAACCCTCGTCAGTGAAACACAGAAGTTTAGGGCTATGAACTCGAGTCTTTATTTTGCTGGGCAGGTTTTCAGACTAACTATTTTAAATTAAATATAGGATTCTATACAAATTGCGACCAATGATGTCCTGTCAAGGCAAAATGGGATTTCCAGGAATCTGTTTATACATACGAGTATATATGTTGGATAACATATTGATAGAGTGGGACATTGCGAACCGATAAGATGAGAAAAGTTCTGATTAAATGTGGTCAGAGCAGAGCTGAAACCCACCTACTGAGCGATGCTAAGCCAAGTTCAGCGAATGACTGATATATGAAACATATGGTGGTGCGCTGAAAACCACACCAACTGGGGCACTAACACCTTAGTGGCCTTTGAATTCTTTTCTGAGGAACTTGAGCTGTCCATTGCAAAAAGACAACTAATTGTCCTTTGGATTCTTTTCTGAGGAACTTGAGCTGTCCATCACTGTAGTGGTTACCATACATCAATCTAAGGAGGTACTGGAATAGCTTGAAAAAGTCGGTTTCAATATTTTCTCTGATAGTCAGTCTGCTATCAAGTCTCTGGAAATTATAGGACTGAATTCAAAAAACTACCTTCGACAGTTGGCCTCGAATGAGATTTTTTAACAGTTCAGTACAATAATGCAGGGATCTCTACAAGGGAACTGTAGAGCAGACGAACTGGCAATACTAGGAACTACTTCAGGAGAACTGGACTATGTAACATGCCTCTTGAGACCTGCAAGCTCTTCTTCAGAGATAGAGACCTTAGGGCAATAAATGACAGGTATAAATGACTAGTCAGAAAATGCATACATTCCAGGCTGATGTGGCGCTGCCTAAACTGCTGTCGTTTTTGAGACCGGACGTCTCATTTACGGTATCTGTCATGACCGGTGCCTTATTGGATGGCACGTAGAGAGTTTGAAGGTCTACCATAATGACTTTTGCAGAAGTTACTGAGACGTAGAGGAGGAATCAAAAGAACACCTTCTATGTCTGCGTCATGCTCTCTCTAGAAGGCGACATGCAATTCTAGGATATTATTTCTTTCGGGAGTGCAATGCAATCAAATTGGTTCAACGGCAGAAAACACAATGGATGGTAACACAATGGACTATATAGTCTAAGTAAGTCTGCTATACAGGCAACCACTCTTAACCTACATACGGTTGGTGTATCCAGCTATATTGTCGTTTCTGTTTCCTGCTTTAATATTTCTAATTGTGATTTGATACAGTAGTGGCCTTATCGTTTTGACTATAGAGTTAGATAGAGCGTTGTTTTGAACGGCAGCCATAGCAAGTTTGTTTCCGGCGACTTGTGTAGTTGGAATGTAATGTAATATACTCATGTCAGAGAATATGACTGGAAGATACTTAGAAAATTCGTGTCTAGTACCGATTTTCTGCAACTCGTGAGGTACAAAAAGATCATAAATAAGGAGCGCACAACAGGCCGAACCACTGGCTTAAGTGTATGTCCTCTTCAACCTACGATGTAATGCCACCGAAGCCGGGCAGTGGGAAGCGTTCAGAGATCTCCTGCACGCTCCGTTGCTGTGTCTGTTGATGATTAAGAGAGGTCCTGAGAATGCGAGCGCTGCTGCCGCCATGATGGTTGGCAGTGATGCTAGTGCTGAAACTACGGACACCGCTGTTGATGTGACTATGGAATCTCTGGATGCTGGTTCTTCCGTCGTTGCTGCTGCTGCAGGAGTCTTGTTCTCAAGGGCTGATCCTGAGCAGCAGGAATTGGCTAGAAGTGTGTTGCGTGTGATGCTGTTGAGGAAATTTCCCTGCTTAGACGGTGTGATTGCAGAGATGTGTCAAAACATTTGGAAGGTCACTACCGAATACCTCGAAACCCTCTCTGCAAAATGTGTTCCGGAAGGCGTATTTCCATTTGTGTGGAAGGCTGCCAGAGTCATTGCTCTCATGAAGTCACCCGATAAAGAATCTTGTCGGGGCATCAGACTTTCCGGTACTCCCTTAGGTACTGGAAAGATCCGAGCGCTGCTACCGTCATGGTGTTTGGCAGTGACGCTAGTGACGCTAGTGCTGAACCTGTTAACAAAGCTTTTGATGTGACGATGGAATCAATGGAAACTGGTTCTCCTTCGTTGCTGCTGCTGCAGGAGTCTTCTTCTCAAAGGCTGAGCCGGAGTTTGCTCCTCTTCCAGAGGTTGGGACTGCTGCTCCAGAATTGGCGAGAAGTGATATAGAGCAAGCTGTGTCATTGTGCGGTAGAGGAAATTTCTTGCAGAGATCTGTGAAAACATGCGAAAGGTCACTACCGAATATCTCGAGACGCTCTCTGCAAAATGTGTTCCAGAAGACATATTTCCATTTGTGTGGAAGACTTTCAAAGTCGTTGTGCTCCTGAAGTCAATCGATAAAGAGAGAAGGAATTTACACTCTTATCGGGGCATCTACCTTATTCCGGTACTAGCTAAGGTACTGGATAAATGCGAGTACTGTTGCCGTCATGGTGGTTGGCAGTGTCGGTAGTGCTGAACCTGCGGACACTGCTAATGATGTGACGATGGAATCATTGGAAGCTGGTTCTACTGTGGTTGCTGCTATTGCAGGAGTCTTCTTCTCAATTGCTGAGCCGCGATTTCCTTCTATAGAGGAGGTTTGGACTGTTGCTCCGGAATTGAGGAGAAATGAGATAGAGCAAGTTGTCTCACAAGTGCTGTTGAGGAAATATTCTGGCTTAGATGCAGGGATATCTATAAACATCGGGAAGGTCATTACCGAATATCTCTGCAAAATGTGTTCACATTCTTATCGGATCAGCAGCCTGCTGCCGGAACTCTGTAAGTACTGGGAAAGGTTATGGTGGACCGACATCAGGCGACACTGGAAAGTGGATAATCATAATGATTTCTCATCGCCGAGGACACATGGACGTATGTAAAGCTCTGCGGAATCCTCAGCTCGTTATGTGTTAGGTTTTTTTTTTTAATTTTTAAGCTGCGGACTCCATTGTTGATGTTACGGTGGAATCAATGGAAGCTGGTTCTTCCGTGGTTGCTGCTGCTGCATGGGTCTTCTGCTCAAGGGCTGAGAAGGAGTCTCCTTCTATACAGGAGGTTGGGACTGCTGCTCGGGAATGGTGAGAAAGAGCAAGTTGTACAACTTGCGTGGTAAAGGAAATCTCCTGGCTTAGACTGTATGACCGCAGAAATATGCAAAAACATGCGAACGTTCACTACCAAATATTTCGAGACCCGCTCTGGACATTGTGTTCCACAAGGCACATTTCCCTGTATGTGAAAGATTATACTCCTGGAGTCACCAGCTAAAGGTAAAGGGGTAATTCAAACCCTTATCGGGGCAGCACTATTGTACCTGTGCTCGCAAAGGTACTTAAGAGGATTATGGTGGATCGACCTCAGGCGACACTGTACGATGGGTAATCTGAATGATTTCTCATTGCCCAGGACGTATGGTCGCATATAGAAAGTTCGGCATTGCGGTAACCTCTGCTCGTTAGGTGTTAGGTATTTTCGTTGATATTAAGGGTACCTCTTACTATCTCCTTAGAAACCTCAGCTCGTTATGTGTTAGGGATTTTTGTTGATTTTAAGGATAGCTCTAACTATCTCTCGTGGACGAACCTTTTCGCACGTTCAGAAAAGATTGACGTTAAATACAGTCCCCTGTCCCCTGTTGGAGACGGTCCCCTGTCCCCAACAGAGGACCGTTTGTTATAAGTTCTACTGATATTGTGTCCCTTGATGTTGGCCGCTGGGTCCATATGAGTTTCATTTATGTGGAACCTAATGATGGATGCGCTACTAGGTAAACTTAATACTGAATGTCGATCAACTTATTCTTACTTAGTCCCAGCCTTGTGCCGAAATGGAACGGATGGACTCCAGAATGATATTTATTATCAGAGCATGTGGTGCTGGTGTAGCTCTTGACGGGGCAAGAGAGAAGTATGTGACCACGCTGCTGAAAGGCAGAGCAGATACCCCAATGTAAAGCTTAACCGACAGTCATATCTTAGAATGGAAAGGATGAATTACTTTCCTCCCCTGGTTCACTGGAGTGAAAAGTTGTGTATGACGGGTTGTCCTTCGCGTGTTGGACCTATGGCTCGCCCATATGTTAAGAAACAGTAAAACACTCAGCCGGGTACCATAAGGTACATTCATGCAAAATAGTAGTGCTCATAGCCTGCAGAATGGTGTAGAACGATATCTGAAGATGTCCGCCAAGTATTGATGGCAGCGGCACATCTTGACCAGAAAGGGATGCGTTCGCAATCTCTTTCAAGGTGGAGCAAGGTTTGTCGCTGTTGTCTCCCGATTGACCCCTTAAGGGGCTGGAAAGTACGACTGTCCTTTGAGGCTCATTGGCTCGAGTGGGTCCTACTCGTGTATAGGTGGCAAGCCATATAGCACAATACCGACAAGACCAGTTAATGTTTAATATCGGAAGAGCGTTTCTTTTTCATAATCCAGGTTTTGAATTTGGCCTTTATCTTAGGTTAGGTTAGCTGATGATGGCATTTAGCGTGCGAAACCAAGTTCTCCCTTCTGGTTCCTCATAATTCTTCTTCTTCAACCTACCAATTGAATCTAGAGCTCCGAGAAGCGAGTGTAGCTCCTTCTGAGGACTGGTTACAATTCCTTTGTATTTGACCTCTTTACGAGGATGTCAGGAATCAGGATAACATTGGTATGGTTAGTGAGTTAACGTTTTTGCCGTTTCTTTCTGTTGTATGCAATTTGTTGTTTCTTTTTGACATGCACCATGATGTATTGGGTTAACCAATTCTCAGGAAACATGGGACCAAAATTAGGGAGTAACTTGGTTAAGAAACCTGACCAAAGATCATTTTGCTGGTGGCCCGTAAGGATGGAATTCTGCGGTGTTCTCAATGCTTCACGTTTCCATTACAGATCTTCGCATCTTGTTTGGGGCATAATCGGACGTAGCCTTAATATAAGGTTATTGTTTTGAACGGAAGAGGAAGAGAGAGAGACCCCTCTCTCCACGGTGTTGATTAGACCGATACACTTTCAAAGTGGCATTACCGGCTTGTATTTGTTAACTTATCTCACAATCGTTGCCTTAATTTTTACTTAGGTAACCAGCCCTGTAGTGTATGGAACAAGAACTGGTGGTACTTCATTCCACGAACTCTGATGAGAGACTTGCTCTGGTATCACGGATGATCGGGAGACCCTATAATCCCAATTATAACATCGACTATCACCTTGGTTTAAGTTCGATCATTGGGAAGGACTTTCAATGAAGTTTCGTGGTGGCTGTGGTTTAAATACAGAATCGCCGGTGGGGCGCTTGCTCCAGATAGAATTTCCTAACAATCTGAGCGCTATGAACCTTCGAATAGCAGAAGTTTTATTTAGTCCTCGACGCCATACCAATAGGTGGAGGGAAACCCCATATAGCTAAGTTTTGAATTGGTATTTGCGGTCTCTGATTCCCTGCGGGAAGCTACCATTTCCTGAGGCATTTCCTTGGTAATTCTAATGGGCGCTTACCATACCATCGAATCAGACACGTAGTTTATATTTTATATCATTATATATTTGAAGCCATTTGAGCAATGTCCTTCTGGCTGTCTGGCTGGTGTGCAAGATAACTTTCGAAAGGGTTAACCGGGGTTATGTGCACCGATAATAAGGTTATGAGCTATTGAAATTTGGTATGCTAATAAGCTGTTCATATTTTTTTTTTGCAAAAAATAGACCGTTTGTGTTGGGGGTACTTAAAGGGGCATGGCACCTTCGACAATTTTTCTCAAGGTCATAGTGACAGATAAACTATAACTATGTCTCTTTTAACCCTTTGTGTGGGACTTCGATTTTAGCCTGAAATGGAAACAAAAATGTAATCTCTTACTAAATTTTAAGTCAATCTACTACTCATTTCGAAAGTTATCATGAGCACCGGCCAGACCGACAAACACAAGGGTTAACCGATATTGCTCAAATTAATTAAAATTCCCTAAAACTGATTTCTGCCGAACATACATATGGGGTTAGGTAATGTTTCTCTTTTGATATTTTGCACTTTTGATCCGTACCAAATGAAATATACCTACCTCCACTAAAGTGAGGTTATAAGGATCGACTGTTTTTGTAAGCTGAAGACCATCAAACAATGATTTGTCGATTAATTTTTTTTTCATTTAAATTTTTTATCAAATTTCGTCATTTGACATTCTTTACTTATGACTAATTTGAAGTAAAAAAACCATCTATACTTGATTTATTAAAAACAGTTATTTAGAACACCCTCATTTGGCTATTTTCATCCGAATAAAAAATAAGCAACATTTTTCATTCTAAGAAACTCTAACGAAACCATTTTTCCCTTTGCTTTACTTCCATCACCTCCATAGACAAACGACTGAACAACACAGCCAACGCAACCACATTGAATATCCTCAAAATTTAAATATGTATTCCAGTTGCGTTGTCCTTTTTTTGTCACTTCTGCTGTCTCCTGATGTCCCAGGAGAAATTAATTTGATTTATTCGTCACTTTCGGTTGTTGTATACGTAATTTAATTGAATTTGCAAAAAGTTTTGTCCCTCTATTCTACGAATGCGACTGTACGTGATGATTTCCAGAATTCTCTTTGTGAGGGCGGAGGACCAGCAACTATGATTGTGGCAGACAATAGGCAGACGAAACTAACTAAAATATAATTAATGGAACCCTTATTTGAGGTGGGGGAGAAGTTCTTTTCCCAGTCACCACTCGGGCACGTATAGTACCAGACACAATTAAGTAGACACTAACTTATATGCGGGTGATGGTGTTTATTTAACTTTATGAAACACATCCGTTTCCGGCGACAATTTGTTACGAGAGTGAAAGAGAGGTGGGATGGGTGGTGACATATCATTGTATTTGATGAATGCTAATTTAAGTTAATTTCTAAAAGCGAAAAATATCAAGAATCAAGAAATCAACAATATGTGGGGATATTTGAGCATACCTATACATGTGCATTGAGAGGAATAATGTTCTAATATTACAGTCGACTGCATTGTTTACTATAATAAGTGTTTGCGAACGAAGCAAAGGGGTGGTTAAGCGAAAAAGACATAACGCGTAGTTTGTATGCGACAGAGCCAGCAACGTAGAGATCACCACGACACGAGAGGAAAAAGACAAGATATGCGATCAGTAGTGGAGCTAAACAAAGAGCGATGTGCCCTTTAGGAGAGCTAAATGACAAGAGATATACATATATATAAGAACCCCAAAACAAGAAACAAGCTGTCGTTGGAGAGATCCATCGTTGGAAACGGCTCTCTGCGATTCATACTATCCAAATATCGTCCAGGGAGATTTGTAGCAGAGACTCCGTTTGAATACACGCATAAGGTTACAAGCCAAGGAGAGCTGCAGAAGAAATTTAATGTTGGAAATTTCTATCCACATCCGTATTTTGCGAATACAGTCCAAGCATAGTTGAAGGAGAGATTCATCCCTGGAAATACCGCTCTACGATCCAAACTATTCGAATATCCTCAAAAGAGATTTGCAGGAGAGATTTATTCTTATAAATCCCTATCTACGATTCTTGCAATACGAATCTCGTCCAAGGAAAGTTGTAGGACAGATCCAATGTTGGAAATCCCTCTCTACTATCCGTACAATGCGAATATAATCCAACGAGAGCTACAGTAGAGAATTATTGTTGGAAATGCCTAACTACGATCCGTACGTCTCTATGATCCATAATATTCGAATATCGTCCAATCGTTGAAGGATAGATTTATGCAATTATCGTCCAAGGAGAGTTGTATGAGAGATCCAATGTTGGAAATCCCTCTCTACTATCCGTATAAGGCGAATGTAATCCAACGAGAGCTACAGTAGAGAATTATTGTTGGAAATGCCTATCTACGATCCGTACTATGCGAATATCTTCAAAGGAGCTCTGCCAATTAACGAGGGAATTATACACGTTATGAAAGTTGGGCTACAACGTTACGAACTTAAACAAGATGAATGTAACTTCCCTATGGGAAAATGGACCGGTACAACAACAAACGAGTGCTAGGTCCATTAAGGAAAGGGATTGGTTCACAAATTGCCCCTTTTATGTGAAAACAACTGGCAAATTTAACATGTGTTTGTGTCACTGAAGGTGGTAAATTGCCACCTTGTGACATATCCGAATACTGGTCTGAAAGTATATCTGCCGTACCTGTTCTCTTCAATGTTAGACGGCATAAGTAACATTTAAAACCAATTAAATGTTTAATATTTAATCGTTGAACTTCGCAAACGTTCCTCTGGTAAGGACTGGATAACCCAACTAGTCTTCTACTAAGGAGTAGATAACCAAATTTGCCGTCAACTAAGGCGAAGTTAATCCAACTAGCCCTATAAAAGGAGTACATAACCCAAATCGTTATTTACTAAGGTGTAGATAACCCAACTCTTCGTTTACTTAGGTGTAGATAACCCAACTCTTCGTTTACTAAGATATACATAACCAACTTAGTCGGCTACTATCATACTGGTCGTCTACTAAGGAGTAGATAACCCAATATGCAATAAACTAAGCAGTGGATAACCCAATTTGCGTAAACTGAGGAGTAGATAACCCAGATGGTCGTCAACTAAGGCGAACATAACCCAAGTGGCCCACTATTTAGGATTAGTTAGCCCAATTCCTCGTTTACTAAGAAGTAGATAAAACAACTCGTCGCCTACCAAGAGTTAGGTGACCCAATTTGTCATTAATGAAGGTGAAGATAACGCAACTGGCCCAAATGACCGTAGTAGTAGGAGGTTCTAAAACCTCCTACTAATGAGTAGTTAACCAAACTGTATCTCTACTAAGGAGTAGATAACCCAATATGCCATAAACTAAGCTGTGGATAGCCCAATTTGCGTAATCTTACGAGTAGATAACCCAGATGTTCGGCAACTAGGGCGAAGATATCACAACTGGCTCTCTATAAAGGAGTAGATAACCCAACTTGACGTTTACTAAGGAGTAAGTAACCCCATGTGTCGTGAATTAAGCAGTAGATATCCCAACTAGTCGCCTACTAAGAAGTAGATAAACCAACAGGCCTCCTACTAAGGAATAGATATCCCAAATCTTCGTTTACTAAAGAGCAGATAAACCAGTCTGTCGTAAATAAAGGTGTAGGTAACACAACTGACCCAAATTACAGCCTAATTAGGGGTAGATAACCCAACTGGCCTCCTACTATGGAGTAGATATACCATATGACCGCCTACTAAGGAGTATGTTACTAAACTGGATCTCTGCTAAGAAGTTCTTGACCAAAATATACATCTACATAACCCAAATGATTGTCAACAAAGGAGCAGATAACTCAATTAAGGCGTAGATAACCCAACTAGTCATCTAAAAATGAGTATATGACCCAGCTGGTCGTATACTGAGGAAAATATAACCAAATTTGTACTCAACTAAGGCTTAGATAATCCAATTGGTCGTCTACTAAGAAGTAGATAACCCAGATAACAAAACTCTAAGTTTACTAGGGATTACATAACCCAAATGCTCGTCAAGAAAGGGGGAAATAACTCAATTTGTACTCAACTAAGGCGTAGAAAACCAACTCGTCGTCTGTTATATCGTAGATAACTCAATTGAGCCCCTAATAAGAAGCAGATAACACAACTCTTACTTTTCTAAGGAGTACATGACCTAATTTTTCTTCAACTAAGGTATAGGTAGCCCAACTAGCAGTCTAATAAGATATATATAACCCAACTGGCCGATTATAAAGGATTTATGTACTCATCTAAGGCGTATGTAACCAACTCGTCGTCTGTTATATCGTAGATAACCCAACTGACCCCCTTCTACCAAGCATATAACACAACTAAGGAGTAGATAAACCAATTATTCGTCAACTAAGATATAGCTTGCCCAACTCATGGTTTACTAAAGGGAAGTTAATATAATTTGTCGTCGGCAAAGCTGCGGATAAACCAGCTCGTCGCCTACTAAGGTGTATATACCCAACTGTCCTTCCACCAAGGATCAGATAACCGAACTCTTCGTTTAATAATGAGTAGATAACTCAAGTTGTCATCAACTAAGATGTAGATAACCCAAACGGACATCCACTAAGAGTAGATAACCCAACTTGCAGTATACTTAGGAGTAGATAAGCCAACTTGTCGTCTACTAAGGAGTAGATAGCTCAACCGCGACCATGGTGATTGCATATTGAGGTGTAGATAAACAAAACATTGTCTCCACTGCGAAGTAAATAACACATTCTGCTGTCAACTAAGGTGTAGATAATCTATCCGGGCCTTTACTAATGGGTAGATGAACCAACTTGTCGTTTAGGAAAGAGTAGTTAACCCAACTTGCCGTCAACTAAGGGATAGATATTACAACTGGAGCAGGACCCATTAAGGAGTATGCAACCTGGCCGTAAGTCTTCTAAGCAAAAGATAACCCAAGTGACCAACTACTTAGGAATAAATAACCCAGTTGGACGACTAAGATGTAGATAAACCAAATGACATTTTACTAAGTACTTGTAGTAGATAATCCAACGGGTCGTCTACTAATAAGTATATAACTACTACTAAGGAGTAGTTAATCCAAATGGTCGACCACTAATTAGTAGATTTATCTGATGCAGTCATATGATGACATCCAGCTCTATTGTCTCGTGCATTTAACCCTAATAAAGTGGTACCAATCATACCTTACGTGATCAGATCAGTGATAGGTTCCAATTTAACCAGTACTGGGATCAGTAAACAAAGATAATCTTGCATTTATTTTCCCGTATGGGAATATCTGTAGCTACGAGTATACACGGAATTTCATTGAAGTGGAGGGATTTTTTGTAGGCTCTGACTGGTATAATCCATGCCTTTTATATGTACTGTAGCTCTGATCCTGTAGAAGGTACACAATTTAATGTTAAGCTCAGGTAAACCAAAACATAGCTACAAAACGGCAGATGTATTTAAATGTTTTATATGCCCCTTCTCTGACTCGTTTGACTATGTTATCATCCTTTAGTCCCGCGACATATTATTTAGAAATTTTTTTGTGTCATCTATAGATTTTTTACTCTTTGTATTATTTTTTACAACGATGCAAATATATCAGCTTTTCATAGCTAGCTTTGCACACCCTATACAGTGGCTTTTATAATTAGCTTTGGCTAACTTCCCTCACCTACCAATTTTTGCAGTGGCTAAAAAATTGTCACTGTCGTATATAAGTACGCACCCTCAAACACTGATACTGCAAACAACAGCACAAACAAAAACATCATTCACAAAAAAGGACATGTTCAATATACTTGTCCTTCAGCTTTCACCCGCCCGAAATTCCCCGAACACCAACAAAAGCCACAAAAAACCTCCCAACAATCCCAAAACAATCAGTTTGTGAAAAACAGCCGACTTTAAAGTACAGACGTCCTCTGGACAAAATATAAAATTGCAGCAAAAAAATTGAGGCTTTTGAGCCAAAGGCGAAAAAAAACGGGACACACAACCAAAAGAAATTAAATACGGGGACATAAACTCTGTTGGTGACTATGTCCAGCTCATGTTTGGTGTAGTTTTCCCCTCCCTTTTTAACATTGGCGATTCTGGCTCGTTTTGGGTTTGTTATTTAAAGAGGACTTGCAGCTCTGGTTCTCAGTTGTTTGGGGCTGCCTACAACATCAGTGTCATCATGATGAGCATCATGGTTCGTTGAGACTGGGGCGGCAGTCTCCTCCTACCCATAAATCCACATATGCTCCAGTTAACGTTGGTGTACGGTCATCAGCATCATCATCATCGTGGACATCATGGTCATGCCTCCCTTACATATGTTGTGTTCCCATCTAGGCATATGTCACTGTGTCCACGTTTGTTTTTTTTGTGCTGCCTTTTTCTGGTGTTTCCCGGAAAAGTCTGTTGTTTTTTGGCTGTTGATGTTGTTTATGTCGGTGTCGCTGTTTTCTGCTGCATCTGCCACTTGCCATTGCTGTTGCGTTTGTATTTTTTGGTTGTTGTTGTAGTTGAAAATGTTCTCATTGTTGTTGCTACACATTTTTCTGTTGCATGTCCTGTAACCCGACGATGTCCTTTTGTCATTCATCCTCATTTTGTTTTCGTTTTGGCTGCAGATTGTCTGCTTTGTGTGTGCTCAACATCCGTTTCCATGTTTCATACAAAATCATCGTTAAAGAATTATTTAAATGGAATGCTTTTTGTTAATATTTTTTTTTTGTGTATTTTCTTGCTTTTGTTTTACTTTCAGGAGAGCCAAACATTGGGAGTTAAGTAAATGACAAGCAAGGACTAATTGTTCACCCACACGCCTGCACTCGCTGTCCTGAATAAGTCCATGCATCTGTAAGTACATTTTCCTTAAATGTTTAAACTAATATTATTATAAGGTCTTTACCGAGAACTCCCACTCCCTAAAAGGATGGTCACTTAAAAAAAATTAAATGTTAAGAAAAGGTGGTCTCTGACAACTTTTCCTTAAGAAAAGGTGGTCTCTGACAACTTTTCCTTAAGAAAAGGTGGTCTCTGACAACTTTTCCTTAAGAAAAGATGGTCTCTGACAACTTTTCCTTAGGAAAAGGTGGCCTCTGACAACTTTTCCTTAGGAAAAGGTGGTCTCTGACAACCTTTCCTTAGGAAAAGGTAGTCTTTGGCAGCTTTTCCTTAGGAAAAGGTGGTCTCTGACAACCTTTCCTTAGGAAAAGGTGGTCTCTGACAACCTTTCCTTAGGAAAAGGTGGTCTCTGACAACCTTTCCTTAGGAAAAGGTGGTCTCTGACAACCTTTCCTTAGGAAAAGGTGGTCTCTGACAACCTTTCCTTAGGAAAAGGTAGTCTTTGGCAGCTTTTCCTTAGGAAAAGGCGATCTCTGACAACCTTTCCTTAGGAAAAGGTGGTCTCTGACAACCTTTCCTTAGGAAAAGGTAGTCTTTGGCAGCTTTTCCTTAGGAAAAGGCGATCTCTGACAATTTTTTTAAGAAAATGTGGTCTCCGACAACTTTTTCTAAAGAAAAATGGGTCTCTGACATCCTTTCCTTAAGAAAAGGTGGTCTCTGAAAAATTTTCCTTAGGAAAAGGTGGTTTCTGACAACTTTTCCTTAGGAAAAGGTGGTCTCTGACAGCTTTTCCTTAGGAAAAGGCGGTCTCTGAAAACATTTCCTTAGGAAAAGGCGGAAAAGGTGGTCTCCGACAACTTTTCCTTAAGAAAAGGTGGTCTCCGACAACTTTTCCTTAAGAAAAGGTGGTCTCCGACAACTTTTCCTTAAGAAAAGGTGGTCTCCGACAACTTTTCCTTAAGAAAAGGTGGTCTCCGACAACTTTTCCTTAAGAAAAGGTGGTCTCCGACAACTTTTCCTTAAGAAAAGGTGGTCTCCGACAACTTTTCCTTAAGAAAAGGTGGTCTCTGACAACTTTTCCTTAAGAAAAGGTGGTCTCCGACAACTTTTCCTTAAGAAAAGGTGGTCTCTGACAACTTTTCCTTAGGAAAAGGTGGTCTCTGACAACTATTCCTTAGGAAAAGGTGGTCTCTGACAACTTTTCCTTAGGAAAAGGTGGTCTCTGATAACTTTTCCTTAGGAAAAGGTGGTCTCTGACAACTTTTCCTTAGGAAAAGGTGGTCTCCGACAACTTTTCCTTAAGAAAAGGTGGTCTCCGACAACTTTTCCTTAAAAAAAGGCGGTCTCCGACAAATTTTCCTTAAGAAAAGGTGGTCTCCGACAAATTTTCCTTAAGAAAAGGTGGTCTCTGACAACTTTTCCTTAAGAAAAGGTGGTCTCTGACAACTTTTCCTTAAGAAAAGGTGGTCTCTGACAACTTTTCCTTAGGAAAAGGTGGTCTCTGACAACTTTTCCTTAGGAAAAGGTGGTCTCTGACAACTTTTCCTTAGGAAAAGGTGGTCTCTGACAACTTTTCCTTAGGAAAAGGTGGTCTCTGACAACTTTTCCTTAGGAAAAGGTGGTCTCTGACAACTTTTCCTTAGGAAAAGGTGGTCTCTGACAACTTTTCCTTAGGAAAAGGTGGTCTCCGACAACTTTTCCTTAAAAAAAGGTGGTCTCCGACAAATTTTCCTTAAGAAAAGGTGGTCTCCGACAACTTTTCCTTAAGAAAAGGTGGTCTCCGACAACTTTTCCTTAAGAAAAGGTGGTCTGTGGCAACTTTGCCGTAAGAAAAAATGGTCTGTGGCAACTTTGCCGTAAGAAAAAATGGTCTCTGACAACTTATCCTTAAGAAAAAATGGTCTCTGACAACTTATCCTTAAGAAAAAGTGGTCTCTGACAACTTTTCCTTAGGAAAAGGTGGTCTCCGACAACTTTTCCTTAGGAAAAGATGGTCTCTGACAACTTTTCCTTAGGAAAAGGTGGTCTCTGACAACTTTTCCTTAAGAAAAAGTGGTCTCTGACAACTTTTCCTTAAGAAAAAGTGGTCTCTGACAACTTTTCCTTAAGAAAAAGTGGTCTCTGACAACTTTTCCTTAAGAAAAAGTGGTCTCTGACAACTTTTCCTTAAGAAAATGTGGTCTCTGACAACTTTTCCTTAAGAAAAAGTGGTCTCTGACAACTTTTCCTTAAGAAAAAGTGGTCTCTGACAACTTTTCCTTAAGAAAATGTGGTCTCTGACAGAAAAAGTGGTCTCTGACAACTTTTCCTTAAGAAAAAGTGGTCTCTGACAACTTTTCCTTAAGAAAAAGTGGTCTCTGACAACTTTTCCTTAAGAAAAAGTGGTCTCTGACAACTTTACCTTAAGAAAAAGTGGTCTCTGACAACTTTACCTTAAGAAAAAGTGGTCTCTGATAACTTTACCTTAAGAAAAAGTGGTCTCTGACAACTTTTCCTTAAGAAAAAGTGGTGTCTGGCAACTTTTCCTTAGGAAAAGTGGTGTCTGGCAACTTTTCCTTAGGAAAAATGGTCTCAGACAACTTTTCCTTAAGAAAAAGTGGTCTCAAACAACTTTTCCTTAAGATAAAGTGGTCTCTGACAGCCTCTCCATAGGAAAATGTGGTCTCTGAGGAAAATGTGGTCTCTGAGGAAAATGTGGTCTCTGAGGAAAATGTGGTCTCTGAGGAAAATGTGGTCTCTGAAAACTTTTCCTTAGGAAAATGTAGTCTCTGGCAACTTTTCCTTCGGAAAAGATGGTCTCTGGCAACTTTTACTTTGGAAAAGAAGGTTTCTGACAACTTTTCCTTTGTAAGAGATGGTCTCTGACAACTTTTCCTTTGGAAAAGGTGGTCTCCGAAAGCTTTGCCTTAGGACTAGGTTGTCTCTGACAACTGACAAAGTCTTAGATTTATAATTATAGAAATGTATGTTCCAATAAAATTCCACGAACATTATCCTCTTGAGCGTATAATTAATATCAATTGTTACTGTGTCAATAATCATACGCCTCCGGATAATCAAAGAGATTTATCAATATACATTTACACGTATTTGATTTATCTTCTCTAACAATTTACAGAAATAAATTAAATTGATTTGAGCGCAAAATAGAAGAAAAAACTTAGCCAAACAATCTCATCCCATTATACAATGTATCAATTCCAATATACAATCTGAAAACCTTCGCCCCCATAAATCTCAACAATTGTTTGACTTATTGTTAAATAGGTGTCGATTTTCACGCCTCAATTACAAGTGTTACCGAAATTACTTATTTTCACAAACATTCTAAACGTGAAGACTTTTTTGGTAGTTTTTAATAAACGAACAACACGCAAAGTACATTAAAAGCAATTGTTCAATTTCTCACAAAGAGAGATTGCGAGAGAGAGGGAGAGCTGTAGAGGGACGAAGAGGAATGACAACATATGTTCGCTATATGTTTGCAAACAATTCCCAAGGACAACACCAAAAAGGAAGCGGATTACACAGAAAACTGAAGTCTCACCGAACAAACGCAAAAAATGCGAATCACTTTACTTTTGTGAAAGTTAATACATCAAAAATATACTCGTATCAAATAATTTTTTTTTCGTTCCATTTCATTCGAGAGTTTGGTGCTTTTATTTCTTGTTGAGCTCACGAAACAACAATCTGCCTTATCTTGTTTTTGCAAAATTTATATCATTTTTATTTCTTGAGTGCACAGAAGAACAAACAAAACTGAAAAACAGCAGCTGTTTGTTGTTTTTTGTGTTGCCTTACAAGAAAAACTTCTTTGCATCAAATATTTAAGAATTGATTTTGTTGAGATTTTAAACAAAATGATTTATGGATAAAGTTCAAAGTTAACATAACATCTCCGGGCATAAGTGAAGGATGGAGGCAGTGGAATAAAGCAAACAGCTATTGCGTTAAGGGTGTCATGAGAAGGGGGAAAAGTGAGTTAAAGATTAAATAAAACATTTAAGTTTGTTTAAGAGAATAAATTATTTTCTTCTTCCAATATTAAATAGACGAAATTATTTGATTATTATTGATAAATTAATAAATTAATTGATAAATATTATATGCAACAAAATCTTGAAAAATATTTGGTGGCGGAACGGCTCCTACCCCGTTGAAAACTTAAGAAAACTTAAGCACAGGTTTGCCCTAGAGGCCCCTTCGGCTACAATGATTAATTTGAGATTTTGCTACCGAATTAGATTCAGAAAAAATGCAAAAAATAATAGTATAAATTCATTTATGTAAATTCTGGGAAAATCGTACTCTTATTAAGGAAATTTTGATCTAGTAGCGCTAACGCAGGCCTTGGGATCCGCGGCTCCCCAGTTGAAAATAATTAAATATGTTACTATATTTGTGGATGTTATTCATAATTAAGAATATTTCAAGTGACACTTTTTGTGGGGATATTGACTTTTGAAAAAGTGAATTGTTACGGGTACTAATAAACCCCTTATACCAAATATTAGCCCAATTCGTTGAAATTTGATAATCTGTGGCGTTACGAAATCAAATCTAGAGAAACCTTTGTATGGGGGCTTATATCAAAACATGGACCTTAAAAAGCTATTTACCAATTTTCAGTCCGATCAGTTGGAATTTGAGGTCTGTACGGCGTTAAGAAGTCAAATCGGAAATATGCTTTATATGGAAGCTATATGAAAAAATGGACCGATATTGCCCATTTGCAAAATCAAGCTACCAGCAGCTGTAAGAAGTATCTGTACCAAATTTCAATCAACTAGATAAAATATTGCAGATTGTAGCCTGATTACAATAGACGGTCGGACGGAAAGACGGCAAGGTTAACCCGTCTTAGAATTTTACAACGATTAGAGGTGTAACAAACGGGGTGACAAAAAAGAGTATAATCACCATCATCATATGGTGGAGTGTACAAAATATCATTCATATTTACACATAGTTGTCATCCACGTGAGCGTATACTTAACATAATTTGATAATAACACTCATACGCTCCCCACATCCACAATCACAGCAATTTTAAATGATCAGAGGACTTTTGCCTCGGATCATATAAAGAGTATTGTTATGTTTTTTCCTGATCTTTTGACGAACTCACTGATAAAGTTAATCAGATAATTTGTATGCTGTTTAAGCGTTATTGTCCCCAGACTTCATTGACATAGTTCTTTTCGTTTTAACATTATTTCTTCTGTCAAGTTCTTCTTTATATTATGGAGTGGTGGGGTAAAATATGGTGATGTTAGGATAGATCCACAAGCGCAAGTCTGTGATTCTGGTTGTGCAGTTAAATAGGTGCGCTTTATCGTGAGATCCGTGCCGACAGTTGGGGCATATGTTCTGGGAGCCCGTGATGATCCTGGCCTGGTAATTAGCAGGAGGTTAATTAAGGACTCGGTTTGGGCTGCAGCTGTTGGTGGAGAGTTTGAATGTTTCCGTGTGCAGCTGTTTGAGCGCTGCTCCGATTGACAATCTGTTGAGGTCTATAGGTAAAATATCTGCAATGTTCGGGCAGTAGCGTCTGAGGTCCTTCCGGATGTGTCCTGGGGGTGGAAGCTGTATCACAACTTGTTTGACTCGGCAAATGACAGGTCAGATGGAACTGTCGAGTGAGCAACAAATTGTGTTGCCGCACTGACATTAACCTTGTATCCTCGTGAAGGTGGCCCTCACTCGTCATCTGGACACATCCGGTGGCTATTTGTAGTTCTCGCAATTATCAGTTCCTGTCGCTCAGGACTAGCTTGCTTATAGCTTTATATGTTGTGGTGATGGTTTCTTTGTCCTTGCCCCAGTTGGTACAGGCAAGAGCCTTGAGTATATTGTTTTTCATCTGGACCTTGAGTATATTGTTTCTTTAACTAAGCGGCATCTTCGAAAATATTCCGATATTGAATTCAATATTACTCTATACAAAATTTAAAGTCAATCTGTCACTATTTTTTATAGTAACCATGCGCTCCAGTCAGACAGAAGGGCAGACATATAGGGTTTTCCAACAAGAGGTGTTATTTTGGTATTCAAAGAAAAATTTAATTTTTTAAGATAAATGATCGGATGTTTATTTTATAATAAAGAGGAATTTATGCCGTTAATAATGAAAAAAATATCAGCCACCACGACCACGCTTACAGGACCATATCCTTTTCATGAAATTTTTCCATAACCAAATCGCAAAGTCGCTGCCCTATGTCCTCGATAGCCTCACGAATTTTATCTTTGAGGTCTTGAATCGACGCTGGGCTGTTGGCGTAGACCTTATCTTTCACGTGCCCCCCAAAGGAAGAAGTCGCAAGGTGTTAAATCACAAGATCTCGGTGGCCAATTGTGATCACCTCTTCGAGAGATAACACGGTCCGGAAACTTTTGCCGTAACAGACCAATGGTTTCGTTAATTGTGTGGCACGTAGCGCCATCTTGTTGAAAGTAAACGTTGTCCAGATCAATACCATCCAACTCCGACCATAAAAAATTATTAATCATCTCTCGATAGCGCAATCCATTCACCGTAACTGTTGATCCAACCTCATTTTCGAAAAAGTAAGGTCCAATGACCCCGCCGGAGCATAAACCGCACCAAACAGTCACACGTTGAGGATGGAGATGCTTCTCAAAAATAACTCTTGGATTTTCCGAGCCCCAGATGCGACAATTTTGCTTGTTGACGTAGCCACCGAGGTGGATATGGGCCTCATCAGTCAAGATGATTTTCTACTTTTCGAATTTTAATAATTTCAATGCGTTGTTGAATCGTGTATCGTTCCATTTTTAGTAATGGCGTAATTTCATCTTGTCAAATGTCAAAGAATAAAAGCTTCAAAAGCGACAGCTACCGAAATACCGGGTGATTCAAAATAACACCTCTTGTTGGAAAATCCTGTACTTTATTCAAATGTCTTAAAATATCCTAAATCTAATATCCGCAGAACGTACTTAAAATGTTAAGTCACTTCTCCGATGAGTTACACTTTTGGCTCGTAGCTAAAAATATATATATTTTTCTTTCTCTAATGTAAGTGTATAATAATACTGCTGGTCTATATTAGATTCGCCCAAAAAGTGTATAATAATACTGCTGGTCTATATTAGATTCGCCCAAAGAGTTTGCTGGGAAATCTGAACGGTTATTTATCTCGAGTTGAATTTGTTGCGGAATGGTTCAATGAGCGCTCTTCAGTCCAATGAAGGAAATAAATACGACTCTTAGAGAATTATTTATGTCAAAACCGTCGGCCCATATCCTCGTCATCTACTCGTAAAAATTACTATCAAAATCTGAAGTATTTAACGATTGATATCTGCATCAAAAACATTTCTCGCGAAAAATTGCTATCAATTAAGAAGTTGAGAATGATTGTAGAAAATATATTGTGTATGAAAACTACAAAGCGATAGGAAACAAACTGCAAAATTAACATTATACAAAAATACTTGTTTACAATGAAAATTATATGTACGCGTATAACACGAAATGTTGAACTGTTATTTGTAATTTCAAACCCAATCCATTTAAATCGCTCTCAGTTATTTCACAATTTATATAACATTTAATTCCTGGAGCAATGTATGATCCACTTGATTGGGCGTATACTTTATTTTACCTGATAACAACTCTTGTACGCATCTTGATCCGTTCATATATGTGTGTCCCTCTGTCAGAGTTTAACAGACAATTTTTTGTGGAATTTTAAAAATATTCAAAACAATTTTATTGAAATATTATTGCAAATATTTTTCTAATATATATTATATATATAATATTATAATTTGTCGTTTCTTCAACTACAACATAACTTCTCTATGGAATTTGTGGAAATATTCACAATTATTTTAGTTTCGAATCATATTATCGAGTATTTATTCAATATAATAATTATTAGCAATTTTGTACTGTCTCAATCTTTCTTAAAAAGTAATTTTGTAAATTTACATTTATGTATCCACTTGAAGGTATACTTTATATTAATCGTTTCAGCTACAACACTCATACGCTTCATTATTCCAATTTGATTTTTCTGCAAACGCATGATAAATCGGCACTTAGCACATATTTATACAAATTTTGGCACTTAACGTAGGCACACAATTGCCGCAATTTTGTCACTAGTTGTGTCAGCACTTGTTAAGTGTATAGTGTTGATTTCTGCACTCACTTATCACTTGTTAAGCATATAATAATAACCACAAACTAATTGAGAACATTTGGAATGATTAATTTAATAAAAAAAAAAAATAATAGAAAGAACCTACTAAATTAGCGTACTTGAACTTAAAGTGAAATAAAATTTTGTTCTAAATTAATTATGTTGCGTTTTCCTTACAACACAATTTTAATATATATTTAATTTATTCTTGAAGTAGAAACACTTTCTCCCCAAACACCCCTACAAATCTAAGTGACCTAATTAAATTCTGCCCTCCTCTGCATACTTAGAAAACCAGTTGATTTTTTTTGCGCATTTCTTCATTAAATTTGAATAATTTCAATTTAATTTAAATTTTCATTTAAATGTGGCACCATTTCACCACAGCTCAAAATGTTGTGTACATTACGTTTCCACGCTTTTTTTCTGGTGAGAAAAAAATAAATTAAAATTTCTTCCCACTTGTGAAGAAAGTGATGTGGAAATGAGTAGTATGTGCTCGGAACGATGGAAAAAAACCCAACGATTGCTGTAAACCAAGTGTTGCTGCGTAGGTAGAGCGGCTAAGACGAAACATAGAAATACCCTAGTGAGAGGAAAGTTGGCATTTTTAGCAAAAATGCGTCCATTTGGTATTTAAAACCCTTGTGACGTATAATTTATACTCATCATCGCCGCTATGCCAGAACCCATACATACTTCATTGGTCATTCCTGTATGTACTACAACGTAATGTTCACCTATTCCCACATATTTATACCCTACACCACACTGCGGTACAGGGTATTACAAGTTTCTTTCATGACAGATGTTTGTAACACCTAGAAATACTACTGCTAAACTATACCGATCGATTCAGAATCACTAGTTGTCCGTCAGTCCGTCTGTCCATCTTATGTTGTTCGTTGAGTTCATGTCGCAATTCTAATCCGATATTGTGAAATTTTGAAGTTAGAAGTCCTTCGAACCTGGAAAGAATCCTACCTAAATTCGTTGAAATCGCTTTAGATTTGGTTATAGCTCCCACACATGTTTTGTCCGATTTGGCCATTTAGCTTTATGGGTCCGCTATCTAACGTTTTTTTTCAACTAGTGCTTATTTCGTGAATGGTAACACTTAGCTCATGTCTGATTTGACAGATAATTAGTTTTATCCTTCCGCCGAACGAATATGGTTGCTTGAACAAGTGGGTCTGCGATCAACTTACAGAAAATGCCGATTTTGCCAAAAAAATCATCTTTTCAAATGAAGCTCATTTTGATCTTGGCGGGTATGTAAACAAGCAAAATTGTCGCATTTGGGGCACAGAAAACCCGCACGCATACATTGAAAAGCCGATACACCCAAAACGAGTCACTGTTTGGTGCGGATTTTGGTCCAGAGGCATAATTGGGCCATTTTTCTTCGAAAATTAGCAAGGAGTGGCCGTTACAGTCAATGGCGATCGTTATCGGGCCATGTTGAACGAATTTTTGTTCACAAAAATTGAAGAGGAGGATATTGGCAACATTTGCCGAAGCTACACTCGATGTTTTGCGCCCTGTTTTTGAAGATCGCATTATCAGCCGCAGAGCTGATGTCGTTTTGCCACCTTCTAGCTGCGATTTGACATCGTTGGAGTATTATTTGTGGGGTGCCCTCAAAGATAAGTGTTACGCCGACAAGCCAGAGACAATTGACGCTTTAAATGACAATATTCGTAAAGCCATTGGTGAAATACAGCTGCACACAATCGATAATGTGCTTAAAAATTGGACCGATCGTGTAGGCTACTGCATGACCAGCCGAGGCAGCCATTTGAATGAAATTATTTTCCATTATTAACCGGAAGGATTGTACTTTCAAATAAAAAAAGAAATTTGAGAAAATATACATTAGTTTTTTTTATAGCATTTTCAAAAAAAAAACGTTATTTGGCGGACCCTAGAAGCCAATGGTTTTGCAATTTAGCACGTAGAGTCTATTGATCCATGGACCACCATTGCTGAATTTGAAGAAAATCGGTGGATATTTAAGTATTGCCCCCATATATATGTTTCATCCGATTTGGCCCTTTAGTTCTATAGATGCAGTATTTTACATCCAATTGCTTTAAAATTTAGCATGGTAGAGTTTATTGATCGGTTTAGATTTAGCTATAGCTCCCATGTATATGTTTGATCCGATCTTGACCTTTATAAATACAAAATTTCTAAGAAATTTTCTATAAATAGAAAATTTCGAAGAAACTTTCTATAAATAGAAAATTTCGAAGAAACTTTCTATAAATACAAAATTTCGAAGAAACTTTCTATAAATACAAAATTTCGAAGAAATTTTCTATAAATACAAAATTTCGAAGAAATTTTCTATAAATGCAAAATTACTAAGAAATTTTCTTTAAATACAATGTTTCGAAGAAATGTTCTATTAATACAAAATTTCGAAGAAATGTTCTATAAATCTAAAATTTCGAAAAAATGTTCTATAAATACAAAATTTCGAAGAATTGTTCTATCAATACAAAATTTCGAAGAAATGTTCTATAATACAAAATTTCAAAGAAATTTTCTATAAATACCAAATTTTCTATAAATACAAAATTTCGAAAAAATCTTCTATAAATACAAAATTTCGAAAAAATAAATACAAAATTTCGAAGAAATTTTCTTTAAATACATAATTTCGAAGAAATCTTCTATAAATACAAAATATCGAAGAAATTTTCTATAAATACAAAATTTCGAAGAACTTTTCTATAAATACAAAATTTTAAAGAAATTTTCTATAAATACAAAATTTCGAAGAAATTTTCTATAAATACAAAATTTCGAAGAAATTTTCTATAAATACAAAATTTCGAAGAAATTTTCTATAAATACAAAATTTCGAAGAAATAAATACAAAATTTCGAAGAAATGTTCTATAAATTCAAAATTTCGAAGAAATTTTCTATAAATACATAATTTCGAAGAAATCTTCTATAAATACATAATTTCGAAGAAATCTTCTATAAATACAAAATATCGAAGAAATTTTCTATAAATACAAAATTTCGAAGAACTTTTCTATAAATACAAAATTTCGAAGAAATTTTCTATAAATACAAAATTTCGAAGAAATTTTCTATAAATACAAAATTTCGAAGAAATGTTCTATAAATACAAAATTTCGAAGAAATTTTCTATAAATATCAAATTTCGAAGAAATTTTCTATAAATACAAAATTTCGAAAAAATCTTCTATAAATACAAAATTTCGAAAAAATAAATACAAAATTTCGAAGAAATGTTCTATCAATACAAAATTTCGAAGAAATGTTCTATCAATACAAAATTTCGAAGAAATGTTCTATAAATACAAAATTTCGAAGAAATTTTCTTTAAATACAAAATTTCGAAGAAGTTTTCTATAAATACAAAATTTTGAAGAATTTTTCTATAAATACAAAATTTCGAAGAAATTTTCTATAAATACAAAATTTCGAAGAAAATTTCTATAAATACAAAATTTCGAAGAAAATTTCTATAAATACAAAATTTCTAAGAAATTTTCTATAAATACAAAATTTCTAAGAAATTTTCTATAAATACAAAATTTCTAAGAAATTTTCTATAAATACAAAATTTCTAAAAAAATTTTCTATAAATACAAAATCTCTAAGAAATTTTCTATAAATACAAAATCTCTAAGAAATTTTCTATAAATACAAAATTTCTAAGAAATTTTCTATAAATACAAAATTTCTAAGAAATTTTCTATAAATACAAAATTTCTAAGAAATTTTCTATAAATAAAAAATTTCTAAGAAATTTTCTATAAATACAAAATGTTTAAGAAATTTTCTATAAATACAAAATTTCTAAGAAATTTTCAATTAATTTAAATTTCTAAGAAATTTTCAATAAATATAAAATTTCTAAGAAATTTTCTATAAATACAAAATTTCTAAAAATTCTAAAATTTCTTTATAGAAAATTTCTTCGGAATTTTGTATTTATAGAAAATTTTTTAGAAATTTTATATTTATTGAAAATTTCTTAGAAATTTTATATTAATTGAAAATTTCTTAGAAATTTTGTTTTTATAGAAAATTTTTTAGAAATTTTGTATTTATAAAAAAATTTCTTAGAAATTTTATATTTACAGAAAATTTCTTAGAAATTTTATATTTATAGAAAATTTCAAGAAATTTTCTATAAATACAAAATTTCGAAAAAATAAATACAAAATTTCGAATACAAATACAAAATTTCGAATACAAATACAAAATTTCGAAGAAGTTTTCTATAAATACAAAATTTCGAAGAAATTTTCTATAAATACAAAATTTCGAAGAAATGTTCGATAAATACAAAATTTCGAAGAAATTTTCTATAAATACAAAATTTCGAAGAAATTTTCTATAAATACAAAATTTCGAAGAAATTTTCTATAAATACAAAATTTCGAAGAAATTTTCTATAAATACAAAATTTCGAAGAAATTTTCTATAAATACAAAATTTCGAAGAAATTTTCTATAAATACAAAATTTCGAAGAAATTTTCTATAAATACAAAATTTCGAAGAAATTTTCTATAAATACAAAATTTCGAAGAAATTTTCTATAAATACAAAATTTCGAAGAAATTTTCTATAAATACAAAATTTCGAAGAAATTTTCTATAAATACAAAATTTCGAAGAAATTTTCTATAAATACAAAATTTCGAAGAAATTTTCTATAAATACAAAATTTCGAAGAAATTTTCTATAAATACAAAATTTCGAAGAAATTTTCTATAAACACAAAATTTCTAAGAAATTTTCTATAAATACAAAATTTCTAAGAAATTTTCTATAAATACAAAATTTCTAAGAAATTTTCTATAAATACAAAATTTCTAAGAAATTTTCTATAAATACAAAATTTCTAAGAAATTTTCTATAAATACAAAATTTCTAAGAAATTTTCTATAAATACAAAATTTCTAAGAAATTTTCTATAAATACAAAATTTCTAAGAAATTTTCTATAAATACAAAATTTCTAAGAAATTTTCTATAAATACAAAATTTCTAAGAAATTTTCTATAAATACAAAATTTCTAAGAAATTTTCTATAAATACAAAATTTCTAAGAAATTTTCTATAAATACAAAATTTCTAAGAAATTTTCTATAAATACAAAATTTCTAAGAAATTTTCTATAAATACAAAATTTCTAAGAAATTTTCTATAAATACAAAATTTCTAAGAAATTTTCTATAAATACAAAATTTCTAAGAAATTTTCTATAAATACAAAATTTCTAAGAAATTTTCTATAAATACAAAATTTCTAAGAAATTTTCTATAAATACAAAATTTCTAAAATTTCTTTATAGAAATTTTATTTTTATTTTATTATTATTTTAGAAATTTTATTTTTATTGAAAATTTCTTAGAAATTTTATATTAATTGAAAATTTCTTAGAAATTTTGCTTTTATAGAAAATTTCTTAGAAATTTTGTATTTATAGAAAATTTCTTAGAAATTTTATATTTATAGAAAATTTCTTAGAAATTTTATATTTATAGAAAATTTCTTAGAAATTTTATATTTATAGAAAATTTCTTAGAAATTTTGTATTTATAGAAAATTTCTTAGAAATTTTGTATTTATAGAAAATTTCTTAGAAATTTTGTATTTATAGAAAATTTCTTAGAAATTTTGTATTTATAGAAAATTTCTTAGACATTTTGTATTTATAGAAAATTTCTTAGACATTTTGTATTTATAGAAAATTTCTTAGACATTTTGTATTTATAGAAAATTTCTTAGACATTTTGTTTTTATAGAAAATTTCTTCGAAATTTTTTATTTATAGAAAATTTCTTCGAAATTTTTTATTTATAGAAAATTTCTTCGAAATTTTTTATTTATAGAAAATTTCTTCGAAATTTTTTATTTATAGAAAATTTCATCGAAATTTTTTATTCTTCGAAATTTTGTATTTAAAGAAAATTTCAGGTCATATATAAACTGTGTTTCAAACAGAAAGAGAAACCAAATTTGCCAACCTATTCGGTATAACTTATTATAATTACTGCGAATTCTTTTTCCTCGCCCACCTTTCCTAAAGTAGGGAATGGAAAATGTTGCTCATAATTTAATATAATATATTTTTTTTGCGCTGAATTCCTGCAACTGCTGTAGTCATAATTAAATTTTAAATAAACAATAAATTAAATAGCCTGAAATATAGTTGCATATAGTCGGAATAAATAGTGTAAATGAGTGTGCAAAGATTGCCTGAAAAAATTTCAATAATACATACAAGTATTTTGCTGAAACCTTGGAAAAAATATAAAAATACTTTATTGAAGAATTCGTGCTTCTTCAAAATCAGTTTCCCATATTAATTTCTTTCTTTTGTGATTTTTTGGGATACTTCATTGATCTGCTCTGGCCGTCTCGTCGTCCTTGTCCTAGTTTCCCGCACTTGTCCAACTTAAGTTAAGATTAAGTGCTCTCCAATTAAAATCAAAAACGTATCGATTTGAATTGCAAACACTTTAAAATTGTAAAGTGTGCTTGTCGACAAATTTGCCTTGAAATTCTTTTGTGTCTATTTTTTGTGGACTTTTCTGCAGCCTCTCCCCACTTCCCACTTCATTGATTACAGACAAAAATTGTGGAGGCAACTTCGTCCCTCATCCTTCGCCTCAGAGTCCCACTCGTCTGCGTATGTTGCCAAGAATTTTAACAAAGTAAAATTGTTCAAATTTACGATTACGCAAAGTATGCTTAGATGGTTCCGATGAGAAGATAGAAGAACGAGGACGAATAGGGACGACAGGTTACGGTTTCCCATACAGTTGCAGTATTTAATGCTGCTGCTACTCCTACCGATGTTGATGTTGATTTTGATGGTGTCATGTAATTGTAATCGCATTTCCGTTTTAGGTATGTGTTTAAATCTATAGGTATAGCTAAACGTTTCGCATTACAACTAAACGTTGTATGGGATAGAACGACAGACAGACAGTTTGGCATTTGAGGCGACATTTTCGTTGCCATTTTTTTTCACTCTGTCTAAAATCCCAGACAGGACTCATTTTCTAAGAGGCTTAAAAGGCAAAGGCAGAAATTCACTCTGCAGCCTCCATTAAAAATATTCTAAACGAAAATTGCAAATAAGGATTTCACACGCACAGTTACTCTAAAGCTGTTTTAATGCAAATCAGGATTTGCTTAAGTAAGTATGAGATTTTATTGAATTGCGATTAAAATCTCTTAGATAATGGAGGATACTTTATGGAATAGATAATGGAGTCTGTCGGAGTGTTAATATTTTAAGCTGATTTTTAGCAAACAAAGTCAGACTTTAGTGATTTTTGCAAAATGTTACATTATTCAGATTATTTAAACATTTATAGCTATACTCGTGGACAAAAGTATAACCACAGCAACCAAAATTCAGTTTAAGTATCCATGTTTACCAAACGAAAGACAATACTTTTATCTGTTTAAATAGAAAAATCGTTATTTCTCTTTAACTTTAATTATATTCAGAAATATTGTCCCAAAATGTATAAACAGCGGGAGATTGGGGCTGTGCGTTGAACCAATCGCGTGATAAATCCATTAATGAAAGGGATTGGTCCAAATATTGTCCCTGAGCGCCCCAGTAGGTGAGTTGGTAGCGTGTTCGTCTATGAATTTGGTGGTTGTGGGATCGATTCCCACCAGAGGCTCTGATCTGTCGCTGCAAAATCTAGCCACATGGTCTTTGTACTTTGTATTGTAATTCATATAAATATATAAGTAAATATTGTCCCTTTTCTATGAAAACAACCGGTAAATTTAATATGTCTTTATCATTGGAGGTGGGCGGATACTGGTTAAAAAGAATTCCTACACTATCTGACCCTTCCATATCTGACATCATAAGTCACATTTGAAACCAATTAAATGTTTATATTTAATCGTTGGCCTTCGAAAACAGGACTCAACTGGTCCTCTACTACTGAGTAGATAACCAAACTGACCGCATTCTAAGGAGTAGATAACCCAAATCTGTGCCTATTAAGGAGTAGATAACCCAACTGTATCTCTACTAAGGAGTGCATAGGTTAACTGTATCTCTACGAAGGCGTAGAAAACCCACGTGGTCACCTAAGGAGCAGATAACCTAACTCAACGCTTACTGAGGAGTAGATAATCCAACTCTTCGTCTACTAAAAAGTAGATAACCCAACTGGTCGTCTACCAACGGAGTAGATAACTTATCTAAAGGTCTCCTAAACCGTAGATAAACCAACTGGTATTTTGCTAAGTAGTAGATAACACAACTGGTCTTCTACTAATGAGTTTATAATCAAACTGCTGCTCTACGGGAGAGTAGATAACTTAACTATCCGCCTAACTAAGGTATAGATAACCCAGCTGGCCCTCTACTAAGGTGCAGATAACCGAACTTGTCGTTTACTAAGAAGTAGATTACCCAATTCGTCGTCAACTAAGAATTAGATAACCAAACTATCCGCTTATTAAGTGGTAGACGAACCACTTTATCGTCAACTAAGGCGTAGGTAACCCAACCGGTCGTCTACTAAGGAGCGGATAACCCAACTTGTCTTCTACTAAGGAGCGGATAACCCAACTGGTCGTCTACTAAGGATTAGATAACCCAACTGACCATCTACTAAAGAGCATGCAACCAAACTCGTCGTTTACTATGGAGTAGATAACCCAACAGTATCTCTACTAAGGCATATATAACCCAATTCGACTTCCACTAAGGCGTATATAATCCATCTGACCGTCTTCTGAGGAATAGACGACTTAACTGGACGTCTACTAAATGGCAAGAAAACAACTGTTATCTGGGAGTGGATAACTCAACTATATGCCTACTAAGGAGTAGATAACCTACTTTATCGTCAACTAAGGCATAAATAACCCAACTGACCCTCTACTAAGTAGATAAACCAGTTTGTTATCAACTATAAACCAACTGGCCCTATACTAAGGAGCTGATAAGTCTACTCGTCGTTTACTAGGGAGTAGATAACCCAACTGTATTACTAATAAGGCATAGATAACCCAATTTATCGTCAACTAAGGCGTAGATAATCCAAGTGGTCGTCTACTAAGGATTGGTCCTCTACTAAGGATTAGATAACCCAACTGACCATCTACTAAAGAGCATGCAACCAAACTCGTCGTTTACTATGGAGTAGATAACCCAACAGTATCTCTTCTAAGGCATAGATAACCCAATTCGACGTCCACTAAGGCGTATATAATCCATCTGACCGTCTTCTGAGGAATAGACAACTTAACTGGACGTCTACTAAATGGCAAGAAAACAACTGTTATCTGGGAGTGGATAACTCAACTATATCAATTAAAGCGTAGATAAACCAACTGGCCCTATACTAAGGAGCAGATAAGCCTTCTCGTCGTTTAATAGGGAGTAGATAACCCAACTGTATTACTAATAAGGTATAGATAACCCAATTAATCGTCAACTAAGGCGTAGATAATCCAAGTGGTCGTCTACTAAGGAGCAGATAACCCAACTAGTCGTCTACTAAGGTTTAGATAACCTGACTAGTCGTCTAGTTATTAGTAGATAACCCAATTTGTCGTCAAGTAAGACGTAAATAAACCGAATGGTCCTTAACTACGGAGCAGATAACCAAACTCGCCGTTTACTAGGGGAAAGATAACCCAACTCTATCTCTACTAAGGCATAGATTACCCACTTTATCGTCCACTAAGGAGTAGATAATCCAACTGGTCGTCTAGTAAGAAGCAGATAACCCAACTTGTCTTATGCTAAGGAGTAGATAACACAAATTGTAGTCAAAAAGGACGTAGATAACCCAACTGTATCTCTACTAAGAAATAGATAACCCAAATTGTCGTCAACTAAGCCATAGATAACTCAATATGTCTTTAACTAAGGAGTAGGTAACCCAACTGGTCGTCGACTAAGGAGTATATAACCAAACTGGTCGCGTGCTAGGGAGAAGATAGCTCAAGTGGAAGTTTACTAGGCTGCAGATAAACCAACTGGCATTTTATTATGTAGTATATAGGCTAGGTTAGGTTAAAGGACGCGTAGTGCACTAACAATTTGGCGTGCACTACTACTCCACTCGGAGACCGAAAGGTCCATTGTGCTAGTCCTATAAAGAATTAAAGATTTGGAGAAACAGTAGAAAAAATAATAGATTGCAAAAAGAGAGGGGGTGAAAGGGGGCCTAATAAGGAGTGAGAAGAACGGAAAAAGAAATGTTGAATTAAAAGAGGAGAGGGCAGAAAAGTTCTTGCGATAGACAATGCCGATGTATGAGCGGTTGTCAATCCCAGCCATTTCAGGCAACTAATATAATTGAGGATACTGTCGATTTTATGCGATGACAGAGCTTCGAGACATTCGATCGTGAAGTCACCTAGGTAGCGGTGTCTTCTTCTAGAAAGAAAAGGACATTGGCATAGAAGGTGCTCGACCGTTTCAAGTTCCTCTTCGTCTGTACAGAGACGACAGTAGTTCGGTGTCCGTTGCCACTTTGACGTAAGTGCTCTAACGTTACAGTGGCCTGTGAAGACGCCCACTAACAGGCGTAAATCCCTCATTGTGAGGTTCCGCAAGTCCCTGGTTCTGGATTGTGACATAAGAGGCCAGAGAGACCAAGCGGTTTTACAGTCCGATCTGACTGACCAATACTGGTTAACATGATCCCTGTAGAAGCGCTCTACCATGCCGAAGAACTCACACTTTGGTGAATACAGTGATGACACCGCACTTGTGGTTTCCATCTCCGACCCATTCCGTGCGAGCTCATTAGCCTTTTCGTTTCCGTCGATGTCACAGTGTCCTGGAACCCAGCAGAGCTTGACGTTAACTGTTAATTTTTGCATTTGTAATAAACAATCGTTCACTAACTTGGATTTAATGACGTTGGAGTTCAGTGCCTTCAAAGTAGCTTGACTATCAACATAGATAGTTATGATTTCACCCTGCCTGGAAAAATCCCCGGTAATTAAACGCAAGATAACCAGGATGGCAAAAACCTCCGCCTGAAGGACACTGCAGGTGTCTGGCAACTTATAAGATCTGCTAATGCTAAGAGATTCGCTAAAGATGCCAGCCCCCGTTCCCACATCCATCTTTGATCCATCTGTGTAGAACGCGTGACCACGAAAAGGGGAGATCACCATCCAGCCAATCTGATCTAGAAGGGATCGTCGTGTCCAACCTTTTGGAGATATTCACAGCAGGTGGAAAATAATCAGTTTGTCCTGTTAGAACTCTCAGCCTGGGCCTGTTAGATGCCTCATTAAGGATCTTTGAGTGTCCGCAGTCTGAGTTGCGCTACATAAGTGATTCGCGGAGTCTAATAGTACACTTGGTGGCGCTACACTTAATATATTGACCTATCGGTGCACTTTGAATAAGATCAGTAATGGTTGAGAGGAATATGCCACCAACCATGATAACCACGTCGCCGGTATATTCGACAACTTTCACTCTATCTTCCTCGAATGATCTGAGTACCCCGTTTACGACACAACAATATATGACTCAACATGTCGTATACTCGTACTAGGAGTAGATAACCCAACTGGTCTTCCACTTAGGAGGAGAAATATCCGATACACTCGTATGATGGCGCACCTCATCCAGCAATATTGTTTGGTGCATTAAACCCTTATTAGCTGATACCAAACGTTTCCTCATAATAAGATCAGTGATAGGTACAAATTGAACGATGACGGGGTAATAGATTCGGGTAGACTGACTGACAAATATATATATATGTATAACCAGTAAGACCCGCTGGAGTTGTCAGTCTCCTAACGGGCGCGTCCCCAGGTGGCGGATAGGGGGAGGGGGATGGACACACTGTTTCATCTCAACTAGGGATGCCTCAGGGAGGGTGGATTTTTTCTATACTTACTGAGGCGCCCCTGGGGGGATGGAACAGTGTGTACACCACCTTAGGGAATATTGCATTCCCCGCGGACCAAAACTGACTATGGGGGTGTTTCCCCTAAAACAAAAAAACAATGTGGAAAGTAGGAAATGTGTAAATAAAGTTACGGTGCAGGGAGTAATAACCCCAGTACCGGCGGCAATTGTTGATGTGCTCCCTAGTCACGTGCCGTCGTTATCCCAAGATAGCGAGCCAAAAAATTTTTCAATGTCTCCTACAGGTGTGGCTGCCTTGGCACCTGTAGTCGTAGTAAGTGAAACAAGCGCAACCAATCCTCCTACAGGTGTGGGTGCCTTGGCGCCTGTAGTCGCAGACAATGCAACAAGCGCACATACAGCCATTGGCAAAAATACGGAGAAGGAAGAGGAGGAACCACGGGAGAGTATTAACTGGACCCAGCCTTCTAGCACAGGTAGAGAATCCGATTCCGACTCCGACTCAAACGAACACGTTAACATTACTGTTTTAGCTAACTCCAAAGACGTCGAGGTCAGCAAGATGGTAGAAGAAGTCAACGCGTGCATGGCACAGCTCACGACAAAAAAGAAGAAGCTATCAGGGGCACAACGACGAAAGTTGAAGAAGATGAACCAAAGCAGCAAACAGGCCATAGTGCAGGATGCTCCAAAGGAGCTATCTGAAACTCCATCCACCTCTGCGGAGGCAGGAAAGAGGATCAGATCTCCAGAAGAGCAGAACACTGCGAAACCGCCGAAGAAGAAAAAGAGCTCCCCGCTTTCAAGTAAATTGGAGAGAACAAGTCAAGCCCCTCACGAAGGAGACTCCAGTCTGTATCCTGGTGGAGAGGGCGGCGACAAAGTCGATCCAACTACAAAGGAAGCGAGCGCAACCACGGAACCCTCCGGAAAGCATAGTACATCCAAAAAGATGTCACGATCTTTACGGAAGAGGAAGTTGGTTGATGAAAAAGGTAAGAAGCCACCATCTTATGCCAAAGTAGCCAGAAAGCAATATAGAGACGAGCTCTGCTACGCAGTGATCGACATCAACAGAGCATCCGGCAAAATCCCCACTGACCAACACAACAACGTTGAAGACTTGGTGAATAATAAAATTGTGGAGCACGCTCTCAACTCCGACGACGGGCCCCCAATTCAAATAATGAGCAGCGAGTTCAAAGGGGACACACTGAGGATGAATTTCGCGTCACCAGAATGTATAGAGACCCTCAAAGAGCTTGTGGATAGCATCCCCTCTCCCTGGGAAGGCGCTAAGCTGAAACTGGTAAGGAGGAGGGACATCCCTCAGCTCATAAAAACAACAGTACACGTCAAAGGATGGGGCAGCAATTTCACATCAGAACGCATGCTCAAACTCTTTGGCCAGCAAAACAAGGGACTGGACGTGAAGAGGTGGGAAGTCTTCCACAGAGAGAATGACCGTGATGGCACTCTCCTTGTGGTGGGTTTGGATCGGCTCTCCATGGCCAGCCTGGTCAAGACGAAGGGTATGGCGTTCTATGTGAACAAAGCAGTCTTCTTCAAAATTGGTAAGGCTTTGGTTGGCGCTGAAAACCGGACAACTGAGCCAATAAATAATAAAGGCAGCGATGAAGATAAGCGCTCACTGCAGCCAAAAAATGATGAGGGAGCCGAATCTACAATCACTGACTCCCAAGAAGACCGGTTACTGGAGGACCAATGATTGAAGTCGTCCAGATAAACCTTCATCGGAGCGAGGCGGCAACCAACGCTTTGATGGAAATAATAAATAAAGGTAAGACTCATATTGCTTTAATCCAAGAACCATGGACGATTCGAAACAAGGTTACTGGCTTAAATCACGTTAATTACCAACTGTTTTATGCAAATACAGGAACTAGACCAAGGACTTGTATTATATGTCACAAAAATTTATGTTATCTTTTTTCTCCAGAGTTGTCAACATCGGATGCTACAGTACTGAAACAAGGGAATGGAAGTGTATACCTAGCATCAGTATATCTGCCTTTCGATTCACCGACATTACCACCTACGTCGGAACTACAACGCTTGGTGAGGAAAGTCAAACAAACAGGTAACGAAGTACTAGTAGGTTGCGATGCTAACTCTCACCACGTCGCGTGGGGTAGTACTAACATTAATAAACGGGGCCAGGCCCTAGTAGAATTCTTGAATACTAACGACCTAATAACACTTAACATAGGTAACACGGCTACCTTCGTTAATAGAATAAGGGAAGAAGTATTAGATATAACAATATGTTCAGAAAATCTAATAGACGTGATACAGGAATGGAGGGTCTCTGAAGAACATTCTTTTTCTGATCACCGTTACATAAGGTTTAAGATAGCACGGCCACCGCCGAACCCAATAAGTTTCAGAAATAAGGCCAAAACTAAATGGACAAAATTCGGGAAGCTAATTAGAGAAAGACTAGGGCATGGACTTTTCGAGTGCCTAAGTGTTGAGGATATTGACACTAATGTTGACTACATTACGGATATATTAGTAAGGTCTTTCGAAGACAGCTGTCCGCTTCGAGAAAGGAAATCAGCCCAAGAGAAGCCTTGGATGACCGGGGAGATTCGCAACATTGGGAAAGAGGTCCGTAGACTTTACAATAGGGCACGCCGTAAAAAATCTCCAGTATACTGGGACGACTACCATAGAAGACTCAGAGAATATAACAAAATCACAAGAACAGCAAAACGAAACTCCTGGAAGCTATTCTGCGAACAGGTCGATAGCGTTAACGATGTTTCTAAAATTAAAAAGTTCCTCTCAAAAACCCATACCCAAACCGAAACAATGGTAGACGATATGGGCAGAAGAGTGGACTCAACCGAAGAGATGGTAAGACTTTTGATGAACACCCATTTTCCGCAAGGTACGACGGGCCAGACTGAGATACCGAACTACAGTGAAAATGAGGAACAACTAAGTCATATCATTACAGACCATATGGTCAAAGAAGCCGTAAGAAGCTTTTCACCATTTAAGGCACCAGGACCTGATGGAATATTTCCGGCACTACTACAGATGGAGGTGGATTACATATCAATTCATCTAGCCGCCATTTTCACAGCATGTCTAAAATTCGCATACACACCGAAAGCCTGGCAGGAGGCAAGGGTAGTTTTCATACCTAAACCCGGCAAGGCAAGTTATGCAACACCTAAGGCTTATAGACCAATAAGCCTAACATCGTTCTTACTCAAAACCATGGAGCGTATAGTGGATACCATGATTAAAAGTAAGATACCAGGCGAAATGCTAAAATTTAGACAACATGCCTATGTTAAAGGGCGATCGGTGGATACCGCCCTACACGATGTAGTACACAACATAGAAGAATCCTTCAATGGAAAGATGTATACACTTGCGGTATGTATAGACATTGAAGGGGCGTTCAATAATGTACGGACCGACACACTCATCCAATCCTTAGACCAGTTTCAGGTGGACCGGGCTCTCCGAGACTGGATAAGCCACATGCTAAGGAATAGATGGATAAATTGTGGGTCCCACGACATAAAAATAAGAGACAGAGTAGCACAGGGAACACCACAGGGCGGTATATTATCACCACTCCTGTGGGTCACTACTATAAATAGTCTCCTAAGGATACTAACGGATGAAGGACTTAAACCAGTCTGTTACGCAGATGACGTTATAATACTTCTGAGGGGGAAGAATCCTAATCAACTTTGTAGAAGGGCCGAAACGGCTCTAAAAATTGCATATGACTGGGCTCGACCGAGAGGCCTAAATGTAAACCCAGAAAAGACAGAGATATGTCTGTTCACAAGGAAAACGAAGATTGGTCAGTATGATGACCCGCATTTCCTAAACAAAACAATTCCAGTTTCCAACAGGGTTAAATACTTAGGTGTTATCCTGGACAGGAAACTAAATTGGAAGTGCCACATAGAAGAACGAGCAAACAAGGCTCACATATGCTGGGCACTATGTAGAAGAGCCATTAGCTCAAAATGGGGCCTTAATCCAAGTATGACACAATGGCTCTACAAGAGCGTAATCAGACCTATTTTGACTTACGCATCAGTAGTGTGGTGGACATCAATGAAGAATAAGTGCAACATAATGATATTACAAAAGGTCCAACGAATGTGTTGTCTCGGCATAAGCGGGACAATGAGGACCACATCCAGTAGGGCATTGGAGACGATCTTGAATATCCAACCAATAGAAATACAGATTAGATATGAAGCTGCCCTCACGGCGACGAGGCTCAAAGTGATGGGCGAATGGATCGAAAGCGATCACGTGTCATATCATCAAAAGATAGCTGAGGTAGTGACGGTGGATTTAACTGACATATCATTAGTATCCGACAGAATACCTGAAAGATCAATGGTTGCTGAGTGTGAGACCATGATACCAGACAGACAATCCTGGATTGATGGAACCGTAGTACAGACAACATCTGGAAATTGCTGTTATACAGATGGATCGAAACTAGGGGAGAGAACGGGGCTAGGACTTTACATCGAAGAACCGGAAACCGAACTCTTATTCCGTCTGCCAGACCATAACACAGTCCTGCAGGCGGAAGTCCGAGCAATTACAGAATGTGTGAGCTGGCTTGGGACTAACACAAGACCAACAAAAGTGAATATTTTCACAGATAGCCAAATGGCTATTAGGGCGATAACGTCTAGAACGGTGAGGTCGAGGATCGTTTTAGATTGTAAAATGGCGATTAACGCCTACTCCGAATACGGCACTATATGCATCATATGGGTGCCTGGCCATTGCGGAGTAAGGGGTAACGAGAAAGCAAACGCCTTGGCATCTAGAGCCAGAGACTTGCAAACAACAACATTAGAGAACGCAAAACCCTTCAGAGTTATGCGTTCTGAACTACAAATATGGGCGAAGAACGCCCATATCACGCTATGGAATAGTGAAAACGTTGGGAAGACAACGAAGGTCTTGTGGGGTGACCCAAACGAGGACAAGGCCAAGACCTTACTGAGATTGAGCAAGGTAGAAATTAGCAAGATCATCGGCGTCCTTACAGGACACACATGCTTACAAGCACACCTACATAGGATAGGAGTTGTAGATGACAGCATATGTAGGGCATGCGGGGAGGATGATGAAACGTTGGAGCATTTCCTCTGCCACTGCCCAGCGTTCGCCAACAATAGATCACGTTTCTTAGGAAATGATGCTATACCAGACTTGACCCAACTTAGGGGCGTAGACTGGAAGAAAATTAAGGACTATGTCGACAGTACAGAGTTCCTAAAATAGCTTACCGACCTTTCTAAATAATAACAATTAGAGCGCACAACAGGCCGAATACTGGCTTACGTGTATGTCCAAGGACATGAGGTGGAATTTCACCGCCTCCTCTTCTCAACCTAACCTAACCTAACCTAACCAGTAAGGAAAGGCTAAAGTCGGCGGAGCCCGATATGATACACTACTCCATCCTACAGTGCAGTGTAGGCACACATACTGTTGATATAAATTTGAAACGTATATATTTAAACTCACAGTATTCCCTAAAGGATCAAGAAACAACTTACATTCGACCTTTAAAAAGTTAAATTTTAAAATGTGCAAGAGCTCAAATGTAGATTTGGAATAAACACATCGAGAGGAAATATGAACCGATTTTACTCTATTTTGGCAGTGACTGTGGATTAAGAAACTCCTTCTTACGAATTTTCGTTTCCAGGAACGAACATTGTAAAGTGACAGAGATATGATAGGTTATATTTGTTTCGTTTTTATAAATTGTAACCCCACGAAGATGATCGACAAAGTCGTTCGTAATATCGCGATTAAAAATTAGAAATGAATCAATGCTATTAAAATAAAATTGTTTTATTTATGGCCTCAAGCTGAACGAATATCTGAAACATAAAATGTATAGGGTGTAATATTCAATAGCTTCTATAGCACATTGACACAAACTCGGACGGAACGTGTATATCCAAATTTGAACCTCTTTACTTCAGACGCGACTCTGTTCTTTTCTGGACCAAGAAACTCATATCTGCCAAATATCATAATGTTTGGATGTAAAATACAGCTGCTGTAACTAAAAATCCATATTACTTTATTTCTCATAGAAGTCCCATAGAAAATTCATTATGAATTTATCTTTAGGAATGCACACAAAGTTTCAAGCAACAATAATATTTAATTAATTTTTTGTATATTTTATTATCCTATTACTTATGTTTTCGTTTGAAGAGATTCTTGAATGATATTTACTTCTCTGAAAACTTTGAGCGTACTTTAAACAATGATAAATGTTTTGCATTTAATTGCATTTCCTTGACAAAAAAAAACACAGTTGCACTGCAATAGTCAGAAGAAAATTTCTTCAGATACTAGCATCTAAAGAAAATTGTCCATGAAAACTATTTGCCTTAGGAAAAAAAAAGAAAAAAATACTTAAGTATATTTTATATGAACAAATGATTTTTTTATATTTAATCCTTGGCAATATCTTTGCTTTGCCAATTATGGTTAATAAATACAAGTCCTTGATATTCTTTGACATTTATAATTTAATTTCCATTGAGTAGTTCTTTGATGTCATATCGTTTTTTGTTCTTTAATTTAAATATTTCATGTGTCCCCACAAATTGCATTGACATTTTATTTTATTCATAGCGTTGAAAAACAAGTAAAAGTTTTCTATGGGAAAAAGGAAAGTGATCTGCTTCTCTTTTAACTGCTATTCACTCGCTTCGTTTGGGTTGGCCGCCATAGAGCAAGAGAGAAAAGTCCTCACAAAATATAACTTTTACTACAACAAATGTCACCAAGACCGACAAACGGACCGACGGACAGACAAACTCACTCACTTGTTTCATAGAAAACGTAAACTCTTCTCTCTGTAAAGGGAATCATAAATAAAAATAAGGATACTATAAACCACTTCAATTTCCACTTTCACATAAAGAGAGAGAGATAGAGAGATAGACCTACTGCAGGAGCGAGAGAGGGACACCCACACACACATACCTACATTTACAAAATAATACAAGCGTCACGAAAGCACTTGACAACTTGTGAATTTTATAAAGTGGCTGAAAAACATAAATAAGTGTAATTATAAAATTGTTCAAGTATTTTTCCACAAACTCAGGCTCACACACGCAACCACATCTGCATCCACATATGTATGTACTCACTCTCTTACGTGTATCTATTAACATATGTTTTAAGCCAGTCCGTAGCTGTGTGTGTTTGTCGTTGAGATAAAACACCCATACACTCATACAAGTATGTATGTGGGTAGATACACTGTGCATATTTCCTAATGCACTCGGTTTTGTACTTGTGAAGTATTTATAAACCAAAATGAATGTTAAGTAAAATATGCTCTACAGAAGTTTTGAGGTATTTTCGAGAAAAAAGTTTCGTTGTTACGAGTAAAAAACATGTAATATATTTACAGTCAGTGGAAAAAGAAGGCATTTATTCTATCGCATTTCACCAACAAACGCGGATTCTACAAGCATTTTAGTTTATGCATTTTATCATCGCAATGTTATTTGCTTTTATTAGTAAAAAAAGACAAACTTTGAATGGTCATAACTTGAAATCGCCTGGTGATATTTTCATAAAATTTGAAGATATTTTCATTAAATTTTATCCACAATAAAATAACATTACCAAAGAATTGATTTTTGAAAGATGTTGTCAAAGTGCTATGCGCGCATATTTCATCATATTTTCGCATCGTGCGACGTATCGTTGGTTCTTTTCCAAGAAATTACATTAAATGCTAAACTCTACAAAACATTGTTATTAATCTACAATAAGAAAAATTTACAGAAAATCAAAGAATTTGTTTTAAATTTTTTGATTTTTTCACTGATTTCGAGCCAAAGGCAATCATAATTAAAATAGGAATGTTTGTAGTTAATTTGATGCTCAGAGAAGGAACGAGAGCTTATAACTAACTCTGAGGGAGAATAAAAAAATATCTCTCATAAGGAGTCAATTTAAGAAGTGTTCTTTAAAATAATGACAAATGTCATTAAATTAACTTACAGGCCGTCTTTTTTTAAGTCAGTTCAAACATACTTTTATTTCCCAAATTTTGCTTACTGCTAATTATGTTCGATCCGTCGATCTATTACTTGTATATATCATTGTTTTAGTGTACAAAATCCTTTAAAGTATTGAAATATTAGTTAAAATAAAGAAGCTTGTCACAAAAATAATGATTTTTTATTTTATTTTAAGATGTAAATTTAAAGATTGACGTACACAAAACCAAAGATTAGTGTTTCATTTAATCAAATACAAATAAATTTACATAAACGATTTTATTTTAAAAAAACATGTACATTTTCGTTATTGTAATGAACATTTTTCTTGAATTTATACCAAAGTCACATATTTGATTTAAGTATGTATCGTCATTAATTTTATTACTACATTTTATTAGAGTACGCACTTCCAATTAATATCGACCTATGAAGTTTATTTTTGTCAAAAACGTTTATAAACTGTTGCAAAATTGTAAAAAAAGATCTCCGTATAATTTAAAAAAAAAATTTTCTAGAGTTTTAATAAAGACTTGAAATTTTGATAAATGTAAAAAAAAATATTTTTGGGTTTTACGAAATTTGTAACCTCCCCAAAGGCTGAACAGATTTTTTCAAAGCTTACTTTGTTTCATAGAAAACATAATGGGCAATTATTTCTGGGAATTTAAAAAAAAAATTGGTAAAATAAGATCTCGCTATAATTTAAAAAAAAAAAATTTTCGAGAATTTTACTAGAAAAATTGTGTTGTTGTTATTTATTGTTGGTCTGTGCTTTTGTTATTCAGTCAGAATTTATTTTGGTTCGAGACCACATGTTTCAATTACTTTCTGTCTATTGCAAAAAAGTAATAGAAACAAATACAAAAATTGGTAGAGAGTTTTAATTGCTTGGTAGAATTGATTGTAGTTTCGATAGACACCATTCTATCATCTTCAGAATTCAGAATTCAGTAGCAATAGTGTATGTCTCAATCAATTCTCTAGAGGCAACATCCCTAAATTCACAAACAGCCCTCGACTGCCGCAGATCTCTTAACGAGATGGCTGAGCAGTTTAATATACACCTCATATGGGTGCCTGGGCATAGGGATATCCCGGGGAACTGCAAAGCCAATGAACTTGCTAGGAAAGGGACTACATTACAAATTCTCGAAGAATTTGCACATACCGGTGCGCCACTATCCACGTGCAAGCTTTGGCTTAGGCAAGAGGCAATCAGGCAGTCCAACGAAAGATGGACAGAAATCGGCACCTGCAGGGTAGCTAGACAAATCTGGCCAAGGTATATCCTGAGAAGATCAAAGTATCTCCTCGCACTAGAGAGGCGAAGATTGTCTACGTTAGTATCAGTTCTGACGGGACACTGCTTGATCGGCGAAAACGCCAAAAGATTGGGTATTGACTCCAATGATTCTGCAGAAACTGTGGAGATGAGGAAGAAGTGGACAGCATTGAGCACTTGCTATGCGACTGCCCCGCTCTGAGTAAACGAAGACTGGAAGACTAGGCAGCCCAACAGATCTTTCCAGTACCGATATTCGTACTATCGATAAATTTGTATATCAAACAGGTTGGTTTCGATGAGGGGCATTTCAGCCCGTGGTAACACTAGGGACCTAAACTGGTCTATGTGAGCTTGTAAAAAAATACGACTGCCAGCCTTACCTAAACCTAAGGTCTATGATCCAAGACTTGTGCCAAATGACTTCTGATTAAAAGATAAAAACTCTCATTGAAAGTCATCGATCTGCGGTTAACAATCGTTTTACCCATGACCTTTGGGGTCATTGATCCGGCATAAAGGCAATGACCTCAGGTGATAAGTTAATAAACCGGATAGAATGTCAATGTCATCAAATTATATGCTAATGATCCAGATTGAAAGACAAGTACATCGATTTAGAGGATACCTCATTATCATTGATATCGGAAGAAAAACAAATTAATTTGAGGCAAAAGACTTTTAACTAAAATATAATTAATCTGATTGAAGGTCATTGACCTCGGATGAAAAGTTATTGAACACCGATTTACCCAGTGCAATGATTATTGGCTCGGATTAAACGTCAAGGAATACAAATTGTAGGTTAACGAGCCTATTTAGTAATTGACCTCAAATGATAGCCCAATGACTGGGATTGAAGGTCAGTGACCTCAATTTGTAGGTTGATGACCCGTATTGAAAGTGAATGACCTCAAATCATAGGTTAATGACACGGATTGATAGTCAATGGCCTCAAATGATAGGTTAATGACATGCATTGATATTAAATGACCATAAATAATAGGTTAATGATCCGTATTGAAAGTCAGTTACGACAAAATGATAAGTAAATGACCCGGATTAATAGTATATGATCTCAAATGATAGGTTAATGGCCCAGTTCAAATGTTAACAAATTCAAATGATAGTTTAAGTTACCAGATAGAGGTCAATGATCTTAAATGATAGGTTAATGACCCGGTTTGAAGGTCAAAGTCCTCTAATTTTACTTTAATGACCCATTCTGAAAGCCAAATTTTTCTAATTGTGGTAACTGACTTCAGATTAAAGGTATTTGACCCCTAGTTGCGCCTTTTCGTAATGCTAGTCGCTAATTTTGTAAGATTACCTAATGAAACGAGTTTATGTGAAAAATCCTTTTACTCTTTCTTCACTGTATGATAATGACCCTCCGCCAATTTTTCAAAACCCTATGAAAACAGTTTTTAACTAAATCACTTGAGAATATATTTCCTTTTTATACCCACCACCATAGGATGGGGGGTATATTCATTTTGTCTCTCCGTATGTAACACCACTAAATATTGATCTGAGACCCCATAAAGTATATACATATATTATTAATCCTTGTAAAATTCTAAGACGATTTAGCTATGTCCGTCTGCCCGTTCGTCCGTCTGTTGTAATCATGCTACAATCTATAATGCTTGAGCTAGGTGTCTGAAATTTGGTACTTATACTTCTTCTATCTGCAGTTATGTTGGGATTGGAAACGGGCAATATCGATCCATTTTTGGATATAGCCCCCATATATAGCAGCTCCCCGATTTGACTTCTTAACTTCATAGAGACCACAAATATCAACTGATCGGGCTGAAAATTGGTAACTGGGGTTTATTTATACCCAGAATCTTAGGTCCATGTTTTATATAGCCCCCATACACAGGTTTCTTCTAGTTTTGAATTCGTAGCGCCACAAAAACCAGAAATTTCAACGAATTTTGTAATATAATGAGTTTATTAGTACCCGTAACCATTCACATGCGATCCATGGTGGAAGGTATATAAGATTCGGTATGGCCGGACTTTATCCGTCTTTACTTGTTTAAATAATTTAAACCTGTAGTACTTATTAAAATATAAATTTTCTATCCATTTCGATATAACTTTAATTTGAACATTCACACCTTAGCAAATTTTTAATCGATTTCTAATGTAATTGGATTTTTTAAATCATTAACGACAGATTTACACTGAATTTACTTCCCAGCCATAATTCCAAGAATTAATTTATTGATATACGAGTCTGTAAATTCCGACTTTAAGGCATTGAAAAGTGTTTCAACAATTTTCCTTCTCAACCGCACTGTACATTTAATATAGCATTGCAATGTATTTCATTGTATATGTGTTGAAGTGATCCTGAACATTGTAAGCAAATGTATGTGAGTGAAAGTGTGTGTGTTGGTGTGTGCCAGAGAATGTTCATGTACCACTTACACATGCATATGTGCGGTTGTTGTGGTTTTGCTTGAAATGGAAAAATGGATTTTTTTATAGTTATTTAACATTTTCAAATAGAGTGTATTTATGTGGTGATACGCACACACATAAGTATACATACGAATGCAAACATATTAAAAAAATGGAAAAAAAACTATACTATATACAAATATTGCATATGGAAATAGAATACCGAAATAAATGAAGTGATGAGTGGTGCATTGAAGAGTTTGCTTTGGCAATTAAAAGGAAAGTGAATCGAGAAGAAACAATTATGGGGTTCCATTAAGAAGAGAACATAGGAATAGTGGAATCATCGTCATCATCCGGAAATGTAGGAGTAATGCTGTCTATGTATGTCCTTTTTTATATTTGTCTGAATTAGGTTGGTTGCTTGGTTAGCTTGGTTGAGGTATACATATGTTCAACATCACTTTAATGTTAATTCCCTGTTTTGCTTGGCTTGGCTTATATTGCAAGTAATTGCTTTTAGATTTTATGTGTTACTCGTACCATTGGCCAGGCGATTACATTTTTATGGCAAAACTGTGGCACAGTGTTTAAAGAGGAATGAAATATGAACCAAATCTTTTAATTTAGAGAATGCGTCATATAAAACATTACCAGTGTCAATAAATAAATAGAAAACTGTCCAAATGAAATATAAAAAAGTGAAAGCCGTAAGTTCGGCCGTGTCGAATCTTATATACCCTCCACCATGGATCGCATGTGAATGGTTATGGGTATTAATGAACTAATTATACCAAATGTCAGCCCAATTCGTTGAAATTTGAGGTTTTTGTGGCGTAACGTAGTCAAATCTAGAGGGACCTTTGTATGGGGGCTATACCAGAATATGGGCCTCTATGTACCTTGTTGGTGCGAAAGATACCGGGTATAAATAAACCCCAGTTACCAATTTTCAGCCCGATCAATTGACATTTGTGGTCTCTATAAAGTTAATAAGTCAAATCGGGTGATGCTATATATGGGGGTTTTATCCAAAAATGGACCGATATTGCCCATTTTCAATCCCATGTTACTTGCGGCAATAAGAAGTATCTATACCAAATTTCAGCCACCTAGCTCAAGTATTATACTTATAGCTTGTAGCGTGAATACAACAGAGGGACGGACGGCTAAATCGTCTTAGAATTTTAAGACGTTCAAGAAAATATATATACATTATGGGGTCTCATAGCAATATTTAGAGCTGTTACAAACGTAGTGATAACATGCATATACCCCCCATCCAATCGTGGAGGGTATTGATATTAACGAAGATTTACGTTTCCTAAACATGTGCCGAAAGATAATTTTATTTAATTTTCGATAATTTTTTTAAGAAAAATGAATAATTACAATTTTAGATTTTTCTGATACATTTTTTGCATCAATAATTACAAAACAACACAATAAGATTATCGGCTATGAAAACTTGTCTCTCTGAATATGAGCAAATTAATTTTTTTTAGAATATTTTTAACAAAATTAATAAACCAAAAATTTTATTAAAAATTCTAGGAATTGTTTTAAATTTTGTGGTACACTTTTTGTATTCTCAATTTTCAAAAATGTGCTAATATTGCATATCTTTGGGTGTCTCATCTTTCAAACTTGTGCAGAATAATATATTTTTTTCATATTATTAAATTTAAATACCCAAAAAAGCAATATAAATTTTAAATAAATGATAATAGACATATTTTTGTGGTGCATAAAAATTTTATTAGTGGAATCTTCAGTTCCGGAATATGCGCCAAAAAATATTTTTAGTTCCTTTTCGCAAAAAATTTTTAACAAAAAAAAATTTTAAATGTTGCTTTTTAATGAAATATTCATAAATAAAAAAATGTTATTCCACAACTAAGAATTTTGTAATTTTGTGGTACACTTTTTCGGTATTTATTGTTCATCAATTAGTATAAAACTGATATTATTTAAATATTCTTTTCCTGAGCTTGTGCCGAAGGATAATTTTATTTAATTTTCGATAAATTTTAAAATTTAAAATTTTTGTGTTACACTTTTTGTATCAATAATTACAATAAAATCACAAGAAGATTATTGACTATGAAAACTTGCGTCTCTAAACATGTGCAAAATAAAATTTTTTATTACATTTTCGACAAATTTAATACATAAAAAATTTTATTAAAAATTCTAGGATTTTTTTTTAATTTTTGTGGTGCAATTTTGGTGCTCTTAATTTTCAAAAATTTTCTAATATTGTCTGTCATTGGACGTGCGATCTTTCAAACTTGTGCAGAATAATATTTTTATTTCAGATTATGAAATCTAAACACCCAAAATATGCTATTTAAATTTTGATTAAATAAAAATAGCCAGATTTTTTTCGTACACTTTTTGGGTCTTTATTATTCACAAATTTCAATAAAATTTGTATTCGTGCAATATTCAGTTCCGGAATAAGTGTCAAAAAATATTTTTAGTTCATTTTCGCAAAACATTTTAAAGAAAAAAATAATTTAAACTGTTGATTTTTTATGAAATATTCATAAATAAAAAATTTTTATTTAAAAATTAAGAATTTTTTATTTTTGTGGTACACTTTTTCGGTATTTATTGTTCATCAATTTCTATAGAATTAATATTAGTTAAATCTTCCTTCCCTGAACTTGTGCCGAATGATAAGTTTGTTTAATTTTCGATAAATTTTAAAATTAAAAATTTTTGTGGTACCCTTTTTGCATCAAAAGTTACAAAAAAAAATCACAATAAGATTTTTGATTATGAAAACTTGTCGCTCTAAACATGTGAAAATAATATTTTGTACGAGTAGTATATTTTTAACAAATTTAAAAAACCAACAATTTTATTAAAATTTCTAGAATTTTTTTTAATTTTTGTGGTACACTTTTGTTATTCCTAATTTTCAAAAATTTTCTAATGTTGTCTGTCATCGGAAGTGCCATCTTTCAAACTTGTGCAGAATAATATTTCTGTTTCATTTTATTTAATTTAAATACCTTAAAAAGTCATTCAAAATTTTGATTAAATAAAAATAACCAGATTTTTGAGGTACACTTTTTGAGAATTTATTATTCACAAATTTCTTTAAAAAATTATTGTTTCTCTAAACATGTGCCAAATAATATTTTTTAGTATATTTTTAACAAATTTAATAAACCAAATATTTTATTAAAAATTCTAGGAAATGTTTTAATTTTTTTGGTACACTTTTAGTATTCTTAATTTTAAAAAAATTTCTAATATTGTATGTCATTGGACGTGTAATCTTTTAAACTTGTGCAGAATAATATTTTTATTTCATATTATTCAACATAAATTCCCAAAAAAGGCAGTTTAAATCTATATATATAAAAATGAAACGGTCCATCTGTGTAATGGCATCACGTCAGAACGGCTGGAGCGATTTGGATGATTTTTTTTTTATTCGATTCTAAATTTTCACGAGATGGTTTATATAGAAAAAAAAATTAATTGGACAAAGGGGCGTGGCACCTCCCATACAAATCGCAGGTTAAAAATCCGATATTTCTGCTCCTATTATAGGTATAGTGCTGAAATTTTGTTTGTATGCATTTAATGGCAGATTATGTGAATTTTCCAAAAATGGGCGGAATCGGACCAATGGGCGTGGCCCCGCCCATATAAGCCAAATTTTGAAATTGAGATATTTTGCACAATTTGTTAGCGAGAGTGCTGGAATTTTGTGTATATGTAAACGGTGGCAGTCTACGAGATTGGTGCAAAAATGGGCGGGATCGGACCAATGGGCGTGGCCCCGCCCACATAGACAAAATTTTGATATCTTGCACAATTTGCTAGCGGGAGTGCTGCAATGTTGCGTATATGTATCTGGTGGCATTCTACGTAATTGGTGAAAAAATGGGCGGGACCGGACCAATGGGCGTGGCCCCGCCCATATAAGCCAAATTTTGGAATTGAGATGTTTTGCACAATTTGTTAGCGAGAGTGCTGGAATTTTGTGTATATGTAAACGGTGGCAGTCTACGTGATTGATCCAAAAACGGGCGGGATCGAACCAATGGGCGTGGCACCGCCCATATAAGCCAAATTTAAAAAATGTGATATCTTGCACAATTTGTTAGCGAGAGACCTGGAATTTTGTGTATATATATGCGTTGGCGATCTACGTGATTGGTCCAAAAATGGGCGGGTTCGGACCAATAGGCGTGGCCCCGCCCACAATGACCAAATTTTGAAATTTTTATATCTTGCACAATTTGCTATCGGGAGTGCTGCAATGTTGTGTATATGTATCTGGTGGCATTCGACGTAATTGGTCAGAAAATGGGCGGGCTCGGACCAATGGGCGTGGCCCCGCCCTTATAAGCCAAATTTTGAAATTGATATAACTTGCACAATTTTTTATCTAGAGTGCTGTCATGTTGTAGATATGTATCTGGTGACAGTCCACGTGATTGGTCCAAAAATTGGCGGGATCTGACCAATGGGCGGGCCACCGCCCATATAAGCCAAATTTTGAAATTGAATTATCTTGCTCATTTTGTTAGCGAGAGTGTTGAAATTTTGCGTATATGTATCTGGTAGCAGTCTACGTGATTGGCTTTCAAATGGGCGGAATAGGACCAGTGGGCGTGGCACAGCCCATATTTTGATATATCTTGCAAGTATTATATAGGAAATACATGAACAAAAATGCTCGGTATGCGATAATTACAGCTGCTCACTCCAATACAATCGCAATATGATAATGTGATGCAATATCAATGAAACAAGAATTTGGACATTTTATAAGTATACATTTCTATTTTCTGGACTTTCCACTGAATTCGGTATTTTTTCATTCAGTGAATTTATTACTAATACCAGTAAGGAAAGGCAGAAAGTCGGGCGGGGCCGACTATATAATACCCTACACCTCCCTAACAATGCGATAAGGGTCATTGCGATAATAATTTGGAATAATTGGTAAATGTATTTTGAACCGATAATCGCAAAATTAAGCAATATTCGTTCCTAAATTGAGAAAAATCTTTCTGGAGAACTTTGTAATGATCGGAAGTAAAGTACAACTTCTATAACGCTTTGTAACCAAATCTGGAGGAACATATATATGGAGGTTATATATAAATCTGAATCGATTTTCCTAGAATACTCATTCATGTAAAATAGAAACCTGTTTCTGTCGAATTTCGTACTGATCGGATATAAAACACAGTCTCTACAGCGCTTACATGTCAAATTGGGGGTAACATATATATATGGGGGCTATATCTAAATCTGAACTGATTTTCTCCGAATTTTGCGGCATTCCTTCATGTAATAAGAAACCTCTTTCTGCCGAATTTCTTACTGATCGGATATAAAATACAGTTTCTACAGCGCTTGAATTTCAAATCGGGGGTAACATATATATGGGGACTATATCTAAATCTGAACCGATTTTCTCCTAATTTGGCAGTATTCCTTCATGTAATAACAAACCTCTTTCTGCCGAATTTCGTACTGATCGGATATAAAATACAGTTTCTACAGCGCGAATTTTGACATGGGCAGCGAAGCGCACCGGGCTCAGCTAGTTTTAAATAAATGAAAATATACATATTTTTATGGTACATATTGTGGGTCTTTATTATTCACCAATTAAAATAAAAATTTTATTATAGGAAATTTCAGTTTCGGAATAAGAGTTAAAAAATATTTTTAAGTCATTTTGGAAATAAAAATTTAAACAAATAAAAATAATTGAAACTGTTGGCAAATTTTTGATTTTTGTGGTACACATTTTGCATTTCCAGTGACCATGAAATAGAAAAAAATGTAGGTCACTTAAACCGTTAGTTATTAAACATGTGCAGAAAAATTAGTTTAATATATTTTAGGATATATCTATGAACGATTCTGGAGCCAAAGGAATATTTCATTTAAAATCAAAAACTGTTTATTTCAAAATTTGCTAACTTTTTGTATTTTGGTGGTACACTTCTTATTTTTTAGTGACGAACAATTTGATTAAAATTTATTCGAGTGAAAACTCCATTTGCAAAACTTGTGCACAAGTTTTAAACTTAAATTAAACTATTGGTAAAATTAAAACATCTGCATTTTTGTGGTATACTTTTTGGTTATTTAGTGCTCTAAAATTTTAATAAATATATTCTGCACACATGTGCGGAATATATTTCACAAATTTTATTATACAAAAAAAATTATTTTAATTTTTTACAAGTATAAAATTTTTGTGGTACACTTTTTATATTGTCAGAATTGCAAATTTCCAGGAAAATTATTATCAATTTTAAGTTTGTTATCCAAACATGTGCAGAATAATATTCAGAAGCTATTTTTGCAAAAACATAATTTTTATTTGCTAATTTTGCTTTTTGGGGAACACTTTTTCAGACTTTAATGACTATAAATTTCACTACAATTTAAGGCAGTGTAAACTTCATCATCCAAACATTTATTAAAACCAATTTATCTTAGGTCACTCCTTCGATGTGTTACACTTTTGGCGTGTAGCAAATGATTTATACCCTCCTACACTAATGTGAGGGTATAATAATAAAATTCCTAAGCAAATTATAGTGGTTATTAAATTGTGCAATTTTATAAAATCTCGAAAACAACTTTTTTTCGAAAAAAGTTTGCATTTTTAATTATATCCTTTAACCACTGTTCACTTCAGTGGCACAGAGAGTTACTCCTCTCTGGAATTTTGCTTACCTAAGCAATCAGGCTTTGGCTTGTTCATTCGGCCATTCGTTTGTTCGCTTGTTCGTTGGTTCGTCGGTTTGTTTGTTATTTTCTTTGGCTCTGTTTACATTAACACTTACACTCCAGACTCACACTCACACTTAGACTTAGTTAGACTCACTCAGAAAAGTCGAAGTAGTAGTGATGGCAAAGAAAGTGAAATGAGAAATGAACGTAAACATTTATGCTTTAGCTAAGCTCACTTCTCTACCGCAGGACAACGACGTTGAGGTATGGCCATGGTCATGTCCTGGCCACATACAATGTCCAGGGGTAATTGTGTTGCTGTGCATGTCGGCGGCGGCTGTAAAATGTTAACAACATAAGGCGTATTTTATTACACACCACTAGCAATGCCTTGACGTTAACGGATACGGATATGGCATACAAGTCACACAAACATACACACTCTCTCTCTTGCTAACAATAAAATTAGGCTGTCCGACAACTGTGTAATCATTTTTGCTACTGTATTGTGCAACGTCAGTGGTCCAAGACTACTTGCATACACATCTACACATGTACAGTGATGTGTATATGTATGTGTGTGTTGATTTCTGTGTACTTTGTGTAATTACACAAACGCCTCGTTCGTAAAAGCAAATTACGTTTATTTTGGCGATTTTTTTGCTCTTCTCTTCCACTTTGATGCTGTATTCCCTGGTCATGATTTTGTGGACTTTGTATGTATATTGAGATGTGTGCTCGCATTTTTTGGCTCCTAGAGTATGTCCTTTTAACTAATCCCAGTCTTCATCAAAATTAGGCATACGGCCAATTTTAACATATTCGGGATAAACATTCGAATAACTTAAGGTACGAGGGTTGTTATTTGCTAACGTAGTACATTGATGTTCTGCCACTGGGACGTAAATACAAGTTCTGTGTGACTTTTCTTTATGAAAAGATTATCGTTGATGACTTTTCTATACGAAAAGAACGTCGTTGATGACCTTTCTGTACGAAAAGAACATCGTTGATAACTTTTCTATACGAAAAGATCATCGTTGATGACTTTTCTATACGAAAAGATCATCGTTGATGACTTTTCTATACGAACAGATCATCGTTGATGACTTTTAATGACTGTTCTATACGAAAAGATCATCGTTGATGACTTTTACATACGAAAAGATCATCGTTGATGACTTTTCCATACGAAAAGATCATCGTTGATGACTTTTCCATACGAAAAGATCATCGTTGATGACTTTTCTATACGAAAAGATCATCGTTGATGACTTTTCTATACAATGATGACTTTTCTATACGAAAAGATCATCGTTGATGACTTTTCTATACGAAAAGATCATCGTTGATGACTTTTCTATACGAAAAGATCATCGTTGATGACTTTTCTATACGAAAAGATCATCGTTTTTTAATTTTCTCTAAGAAAAGATCATCGTTGATGATATTTATCTAAGAAAAGATCATCGTTGATGACTTTTCTATACGAAAAGATCATCGTTGATGACTCTTCTATACGAAAAGATCATCGTTGATGACTGTTCTATTCGAAATGATCATCGTTGATGACATTTCTATACGAAAAGATCGTCGTTGATGACTTTTCTATATGAAAAGATTATCGTTGATGACTTTTCCATATTAAAAGTACATCGTTGATGACTTTTCTTTATTAAATGTACATCGTTGATGACTTTTCTATATGAAAAGATCATCGTTGATGACTTTTCTATATGAAAAGATCATCGTTGTTGACTTTTCTATATGAAAAGATCATCGTTGATGACTTTTCTATGCGAAGAGATCATCGTTGATAACTTTCTGCACGAACAAATCTGTAACTTCTCCCCCTCTGTAACTTCTCCCTCCGCCCTCGCAATGGGTCCTTAGCAAATGAATCTGTATCGCCTCGCCTACATTCACTCAGACACAGTCAAAGTATTAATGCAAAAAGAGCGTTTTATGATACCAAACAAATGTATTTTGTTCGTTTTTTCTTGTATTTTATTACACGTATTTACTTTTGCCTTTTGCGTTCATTACTTCTCGTGCCACATATCTTCGAAAAAACAACATTCATTTAGAATTTAGTTCAAATCTTGGCTGATGACGATGAGGCTTCTGAGGCTGATAGGAAGCAGTGAAATGAGGCTGTGGCAACACAGAAAGAAAGGTGGCATGGCAACGCAGAAAACAAAAAGCGGAAGAGCACCACGCCAAGCGTCAAGCCTAGCGCCAATTCCAGTAAGAGGAGATTTTCATGTTGCTAAAGCTATAAAATATCACATTTTTACTTATTTTTATTTAATTGAAAGTTATTCGTGTCGAAGAGTGTGAGTTTTACTACAGAAAAAGGGGCACAAGGATATGCCAGGCTGTGTGTAGGGATATGAGTGTGTGTATTCGTGGAAAAGTATGTATGTATATGGGTGAGGGAGTGATTTTGTGTGTTTACTTTTGCGTTACAGCAGTTTGTTATCGCAATTTATGTGTGATTATACCACACAGTAAATTTGTATGCATATGTATGGGAAAACATCCTTTTGTGGTTTATATCATTTTTATGAAATAATGATGAGAGGGAATTTACGAGTACGTAGGCTTTAAGGAAATATATGACTAAATAAAAACCTCAAAGGACCAAATAAGTTTCTTAGTAATAAGAACTTTATCTGCTCTCATCGAAAGTCATCAGCTTTTCGTGTAGAAAAGGCATCCACAATGATTTTTGACATGGGAAAGTCATCACCGATGACCTTTTCGTATAGAAAAGTCATCAACGATTACTTTTTCGTATAGAAAAGTTATCAACGATGACCTTTTCGTATAGAAAAGTCATCAACGATGACCTTTTCGTATAGAAAAGTCATCAACGATGACCTTTTCGTATAGAAAAGTCATCAACGATGACCTTTTCGTATAGAAAAGTCATCAACGATGATCTTTTCGTATTGAAAAGTCATCAACGATGATCTTTTCGTATTGAAAAGTCATCAACGATGATCTTTTCGTATTGAAAAGTCATCAACGATGATCTTTTCGTATAGCAAAGTCATCAACGATGATCTTTTCGTATAGCAAAGTCATCAACGATGATCTTTTCGTACGTAAAAGTCATCAACGATGATCTTTTCGTATAGAAAAGTCATCAACGATGATCTTTTCGTATAGAAAAGTCATCAACGATGATCTTTTCGTATAGAAAAGCCATCAACGATGATCTTTTCGTATTGAAAAGTCATCAACGATGATCTTTTCGTATTGAAAAGTCATCAACGATGATCTTTTCGTATTGAAAAGTCATCAACGATGATCTTTTCGTATTGAAAAGTCATCAACGATGATCTTTTCGTATTGAAAAGTCATCAACGATGATCTTTTCGTATTGAAAAGTCATCAACGATGATCTTTTCGTATTGAAAAGTCATCAACGATGATCTTTTCGTATTGAAAAGTCATCAACGATGATCTTTTCGTATTGAAAAGTCATAAACGATGATCTTTTCGTATTGAAAAGTCATCAACGATGATATTTTCGTATTGAAAAGTCATCAACGATGATCTTTTCGTATTGAAAAGTCATCAGCGATGATCTTTTCGTATAGAAAAGTCATCAACGATGATCTTTTCGTATTGAAAAGTCATCAACGATGATCTTTTCGTATAGAAAAGTCATCAACGATGATCTTTTCGTATTGAAAAGTCATCAACGATGATCTTTTAGTATAGCAAAGTCATCAACGATGATCTTTTCGTACGTAAAAGTCATCAACGATGATCTTTTCGTATAGAAAAGTCATCAACGATGATATCTTTTCGTATTGAAAAGTCATCAACGATGATCTTTTCGTATTGAAAAGTCATCAACGATGATCTTTTCGTATTGAAAAGTCATCAACGATGATCTTTTCGTATTGAAAAGTCATCAACGATGATCTTTTCGTATAGCAAAGTCATCAACGATGATCCTTTCGTATAGCAAAGTCATCATCGATGATCTTTTCGTATAGCAAAGTCATCAACGATGATCTTTTCGTACGTAAAAGTCATCAACGATGATCTTTTCGTATAGAAAAGTCATCAACGATGATATCTTTTCGTATTGAAAAGTCATCAACGATGATCTTTTCGTATTGAAAAGTCATCAACGATGATCTTTTCGTACGTAAAAGTCATCAACGATGATCTTTTCGTATAGAAAAGTCATCAACGATGATCTTTTCGTATAGAAAAGTCATCAACGATGATATCTTTTCGTATTGAAAAGTCATCAACGATGATATCTTTTCGTATTGAAAAGTCATCAACGATGATCTTTTCGTATAGAAAAGTCATCAACGATGATCTTGTCGTATAGAAAAGTCATCAACGATGATCTTTTCGTATAGAAAAGTCATCAACGATGATCTTTTCGTATAGAAAAGTCATCAGCGATGATCTTTTCGTGGAAAAGTCATCAGCGATGATCTTTTCGTACAGAAAAGTCATCAACGATGACCTTTTCGTACAGAAAAGTCATCAACGATGACTTTTTCGTACAGAAAAGTAATCAACGATGACTTTTCTTACAGAAAATTCATCAGCGATGACGTTTTCGTATAGAAAAGTCATCAACGATGATATTTTCGTATAGAAAAGTCATCAACAATTATCTTTTCGTATAGAAAAGTCATCAACGATGATCTTTTCGTATAGAAAAGTCATCAACGATGACCTCTTCGTATAGAAAAGTCATCAACGATGACCTTTTCGTATAGAAAAGTCATCAATGATGATCTTTTCGTATGGAAAAGTCATCAACGATGACCTTTTCGTACAGAAAAGTCATCAACGATGATATCTTTTCGTATTGAAAAGTCATCAACGATGATCTTTTCGTATAGCAAAGTCATCAACGATGATCTCTTCGTATAGAAAAGTCATCAACGATAATTTTTTCGTATAGAAATGTCATCAACGATGATCTTTTCGAATAGATAAGTAATCAATTGTGTGCTTTTAGTATTTGCTTATCTTGTCTTATTTTTATTTGTCTAGACCTCATCCTTATAATTTTCGATCACACATTCTATCCTCATTTAATTATTGCCATACCAAGACTCTCTTAGCTAATCCTTAATCCTATAAACCAATTACTTTTGGTGTTATTAATTTTCAGTTGATTAAATAATTTATTAAAATTCTTATATGGTTCCACCAAGCAAAAACAAATTAAATCTAAGCCTCCTCCATTTCTTGTGTGTGTTTTTTTTTTTAATATTTTAGCCATTTTAATAAATTATATGCACTCGGGTCTTTGTTGGCTTTGTTTTTTCTTTTTTTTCATAGAAACGGAGAAGAAAGAACAAAAAAAGCTTGATTATTTATAAAGTCTTAAGCTCTTTTTTATATATTTCGCTCGAGCGTTATATGTTGTGGTGTCGGTGGTGGTAGTAGTGGTGTTGGTGTACAACAGAATAAAATAAATTACCCCCAAAGCATAGATGGAAGAGAGCACCAAAAGCGTTTTGTTATGCTTTTTTTTTCGTTGCGTTTCTTGGTTACTTATTTTTTCATATCCTAAAGAATTTATTTTTTTCTTTTTGTTATTATTTTTTTTTTGTTCCGGAGCCACATCATATGATACTCTATTATTTTGTTTGGTTTGGGGGGAACTTCAAAAGGACGAAAAAAACAAACATTATTTTTCACTTTTTTAATAAAGCTAAACTACAATGGAGTGCTGTGCAATATATGGGGTGGTGCATGATGAGGAGACTTCATAAAACATAGCCAAGTTTTATAATGTAATAGCATGTAAATAACCCGGCCTTGCCCGGGTTGTCGTTTAATACCGTGATCCATATTTCGAAAGTTTGAATATCTTCTAATAAAAATTAAATTTTGTATTTATGGAAAATTTCTGCGAAATTTTGAATTTATAGAAAATTTCTGCAAAATTTGATATTTTTATATATTTCGCAGAAATTTTCTATTTATAGAAAATTTCTGCAATATTTTGTTTTTATAGAAAATTTCTGCAAATTTTTGTATTATAAAAAATTTTAGCGAAATTTAGCGAAAAGTTCTGCGAAAACTTCTACAAAACTTTTCTGCGAAATTTCGTATTTATAGAAAATTTCTGAGAAATTCTGTTTTTTTTCAGATAATTTCTGAGAAATTTTGTTTTTTTCAGAGAATTTCTGCGAAATTTTGTATTTATAAAAAATTTTGTATTTATAGAAAATTTCTGAGAAATTTCGTTTTTATAGAAATTTTGTATTTATAGAAAATTTGTGAGACATTTTGTATTTATAGAAAATTTCTGAGACATTTTGTATTTATAGAAAATTTTTGACAAATTTTGTATTTATAGAAAATTTCTGTAAAATTTTGTATTAAATACAGAAATTTTATAGAAAATTTATGCAAAATTTTGTATTTATTGAAAATTTCTAAGAAATTTTGTATTTATAGAAAATTTCTGAGAAATTTTGTATTTATAGAAAAAAATTGTATTTTAAGAAAATTTCTAAGAAAGTTTGCATTTATAGAAAATTTCTAAAAAAATGCATATATATAAAATACAAATTTACAAAATTTTTTATTAATAGAAAATTTCTGAGAAATTTTGTATTTATAGAAAATTTCTGAGAAATTTTGTATTTATAGAAAATTAAAAAAAAAAAATATTTTTAGAAAATTTCTAAAAAAGTTTGCATTTATAGAAAATTTTTAAGAAATTTTTCATTTATATATTAAATATAAAATTTTGTAAATTTTTTTTTATAGAAAATTTCTGCGAAACTGTGTATTTATAGAATATTTCTAAGAAATTTTATATTTATAGAATATTTCTGAGAAACTTTGTATTTATAGAATGTTTCTTAGAAAATTTGTATTTACAGAAAATTTCTGAGAAATTTTGTATTTATAGAAAATTTCTGAGAAATTTTTTATTTATTGAAAATTTCTGAGAAATTTTGTATTTATAGAAAATTTATGGAAATTTTATATTTATAGACAATTTCTAAGAAATTTTGTATTTACAGAAAATTTTTCAGAAATTTTGAATTTATAGAAAATTTCTGCGTAATTTTGTATTTATAAAAAATTTTTGCATTATTTTGTATGTATAGAAAATTGCTGCGAAATTTTGTATTTATAGAAAATTTCTGCAAAATTTTGTATTTATAGAAAGTTTCTGCGAAATTTTGTATTTATAGAAAATTTCTGCGAAATTTTGTATTTATAGTAAATTCTTCGAAATTTTGTATTTATAGAAAATTTCTGCGAAATTTTGTGTTTATAGAAAATTTCTGCAAAATTTTTTGTTTTTAGGAAATTTCTGAAAATGTTTATATTTATAGGAAATTATAGGAAATTTTGTATTTATAGAAAATTTCTGCAAAATTTTGTATTTATAGAAAATTTCTGAAAAATTTTTTATTTATACAAAATTTCTGAGAAATTTTGTATTTATAGAAAATTTCTAATAAATTTTGTATATGTATATAGAACATTTCTGAGAAATTTTGTATTTATAGAAAAATTCTGAGAAATTTCACGGAAACCCCCATATAAATGTGTAACATACCTAATTTTTTTGGCTTCCCACAGAAAAAAAAACCGTTAGGCAACAGTTGGGTATGGTCTATATGAATTTTTTTAAAAAATGTGTATGAATTTATATATTTTTTGTCTGCATATTCAACGACCCAAGCCGGTCGCTATGTTCGTGTGTCCAACGTCACACAAAAGCAGCAAAGTGTAGGTTGATTTAAGTTACTTAGCATTAAACGAGCTCACCACACAACTCAACTCTACAACTACCACGAACGAACGACAAGACAAACAGTCACAGTGAAAGGATGTGCATGCAGCAACAAAAACAATAGCAAGAAAAAACGGCTCTTTGCAGGATATCCAACTGTCAAGCAGTGTAAAATTTATGGTTGTGTTGAAAATTGGCTGACGCTTAGCAGCATTTAACTGTGTGCAAAACCCAGAGTAGGATTCTTAGGCGAATAAAATAGAAGAACAAGAAAAAAAGCGAGGCAATGCGTCCTCCAAAAAAAAAGATGAATATTTTGCCTTGTTATTGTGGCTGCGCTGGGATGGATGTCCCATTTAGAAGCCGTGCTGGTCTCTCTAGGACCGCCTTAATGGAATGAATAAATCTGATATGAAAGAAGTTTTTGTGGGTGTGTGAGTGTGTGTGTCTGTCTATGAAAAAATCAACAAAGAAAAATGTAAGTATGAGAATTATAGTCTGTCATGATTGAATACATGACTTAATGCATATTTTAAAACATGAGACAATTGCTAACAATGAAAAGTGCCAGAGGAGGGGTGGGGCGAGGTGGAGCCGAGAGGCTTGAGGATTAAAAGTGAAAAGTGTTAAATTGTTAGAACTGTGGTATTATATGCTTAGAATAATAGTGAAAGACTCAGTTTATGGCGATGGCTGAAATGAAATAAGAAGCTGAGAATGCCAAGAAAGCACAGCTGTTTTCTTTTATTAATTAAAATAACAAATTGACGTATCATTATCACTAGCCAAAAAAATTTCCATATTTTATTTTCAAATTTAAATTTACCGACAAAGAGGAAAATGCAGTAGTTTATTTTGAAAATGATGTGCTAAAATCAGCTCAACTTTCCTTTTCTTCTTGGACTTGACTATCAACCCTAAGTGTATCGACAAAACGACTCTAAGTGTATCCCCGTTAGGCCATCGATATGTGGATATACACATAATTGTTTCACTGCGTCAGTCTATCTGTATTCGTACTTAACCTGATTGGCTGTCAGTTTGTATGTCCACCTATCACCTATCTATCTGTCAATCCACCTGTTCGTTCTTCTCCATTGCCCTTAATCGATTTCTCCTTTTGCTCTCTGATTGCCTTATTAATATGAAATTAACGCAACTACAATATTATTCCTTTTTCTTATCGTCCGCGCATACCAAAGAAAAACCTTCTTTTCATTCTCATTTAATTTCTTCAGGTTCTCCAAACAATGAAAAATCTTTTAATAAGTTTATCTTCTGCTCGGCATCTTTTATTTTGCTTTCATAGCATAATTGTCCTTTACGGTATGGTACACAGCATTCTGTCTCCCGGCTCAAAATATTATACAAAATTTTATATACGAATATTTCTGAGAAAAAATATGTATATTCGAGTATGAACATTATTTCGGCTACAATATGTTGCGGTTTATGCTGCCACTGACGCTTGGTTGCAACCAACCAACCACCCAATGCCGAATGCCGGGAGGCAATCAGCCAACCACGCAACCAAAAATCAAAATGGTTCTTGACGTAGCAGTGGCATTTTGTGGCTCAGACACCGATTCAGCCGCACGGCAGGACATTTTATTTAATTATCTCCACAGGATGGCACTGCGTATTGCGTAGGCAATTTTAACTATGCCAACCATAATCGGGCCGTTCATAAAGTCTTCGCGTCGCAATTATTTTCTGGCGGTGCAAGCTGGGCAATGAGGTGCAAATGGTAGACTCGCGAATGGCGGCTATAAACGCAATGCCCTGGGCCGCATATATAGTCGAAAGAATATTTTAATAAAATATATATTAAATTTCTTGGTAGAAATGTGAAGAATTATAAAAGGAGATTACATTTTGAGCAGTTTAAAGACTTTAGTTAAATTTGGTTAATGTTTAAGAAAATTGTGGAGAAAAACTTAAGTTTTAAGTAAAAAGTCCCAGATTAATTTCAAAGGTGTTATATAGACACGAGGCATGTTATTTTATTCATTCGTCTCTTTTTTCGACACTTTTTTCTATTTGTCGGTTGATTAAATTGCCCATTCGTTCCAGATTGATTTCAGATATTTTATAGAGAATGTTGAGAAAGTATGTACGTCCGTCCACTCTCACAATTGTCCGTCCGTCCTATTTCTTGATTTCAGATGTGTTATAAGGAATGTCGGAAAGTATGGATACCCGTCTATTCTCTCATTTACCAGTCCGTGCGTCCATTTGTTTGTCCGTCCAACTACTTACCCGTCAGTCTTTTTGATTGTATTCACAGATTTATTTCACAGGTGTTGAAGGAAACTTCGAAGAAATTATTGATGTCCTTCCCTCCATATGTCCATCCGACCATTTGCTTTTCCAAATTTTTTCTGTGCTTTTTCACCTCTGTGGAGAAAAACTTAATTTTCAAGTAATAGTCCCAGATTGATTTCATAGGTGCTATATAGACAGGAGGCATGGGTATTATGATGGGTACAGGGTATTATGACTTTGTGCATTTGTTTGTAACACCCAAAAGGAGATGAGATAGATCCATTGTTTATTATACCGATCGACTTGTAATCACTTTCTGAGTCGATTTAGCTATGTCCGTCTGTCTGTCCGTCTGTCCGTCTGTAGATGTATTCTTGTTATCAAGGTACAGGTCGCAATTATGGCCCGATCTTGACGAAACTTTACACATATCTTTTTTTTGGCCCAATGACGATCCCTATTTAATTTGGTTAAAATCGGATCAGATTTGGATATAGCCCCCATATATATGTTAGCCCCGATTTGACATGTAAGCGCTGTAAAAACTTTATTTTATATCTGATCAGTATGAAATTCAGCAGAAAGAGGTCACTTATTATATTAATGAACACTGTTAAATTTGGAAGAAATCGGTTTAGATTTAGATATAGCCCCCATATATATGTTACCCCCGATTTTACATGTAAGCGCTGTAAAAAGTGTATTTTTAATCCGATCAGTGCGAAATTCGGCAGAAAGAGGTTTCTTATTACATGAATTAATATTACCAAATTTGAATGAAATCGGTTCAGATTTAGATATAGCCCACATATATATGTTACCCCCGATTTGACATGTAAGCGCTGTAGAAACTGTATTTTATATCCGATCAGTGCGAAATTCGGCAGAAAGAGGTTTCTTATTACTCGAAGGAATACTGCCAAATTCGGAGAAAATCGGTTCAGATTTAGATATAGCGCCCATATATATGTTACCCCCGATTTGACATGTAAATGCTGTAGAAACTGTATTTTATATACGAACAGTGCGAAAGTCGGCAGAAAGAGGTTTCTTATTACACGAAGGAATACTGCCAAATTTGGAGAAAATCGGTTCAGATTTAGATATAGCCCCCATATATATGTTAGCACCGATTTGACATTCAAGCGCTGTAGAGACTGTATTTTATATCCGATCAGTACGAAATTCGACAGTAAGAGGTTTCTATTTTACATTAATGAGTATTCAGGGAAAATCGATTCAGATTTATATATAAGCTCCATATATATGTTCCTCCTGATTTGGTATCAAAGCGCTATAGAAGTTGTACTTTACTTCCGATCATTAATATTTTCCGGAAAGATGTTGCTAAATTTAGGAACAAATATTGCTTAATTTAGCGATTATCGGCTCAGAATTAGATAATATGTTGCTGCCGACTAACCAATTATTCCAAATTATTATCGCAATGACCTTTATCGCATTGTTAGGGAGGTGTAGGGTATTATATAGTCGGTCCCGCCCGACTTTCTGCCTTTCCTTACTGGTTTTTCATTCGTTCCGTTTTCTTTCACATTTTTTCTGTCCTTCCATGTAGTTGTCGGTTGATTCAATAGCCCTAATTTTATTGGCAATTTTAAGAAAGTACGAGTATGGACGTCCCTCCACACTTGTCCGTCCTTCCTATTGCTTGATTTCAGATGTATTATAAAGAAAGACGGAATGTAAGAATGCCTGTCCGTCCTGTCATTTGTAAATCCGTCCATCCATTTGTTTGCCCTTCCAAGTACTTATCCCTCCACCTATTTGCCCGTTTAGATTAATTTTAGGGGTATTATACAACTTCAAGCTATGATGTCTGTCCTTCACTCCATTTATACGTTCCACCATTTGACCTTCTCTACCTCCATTTTTATGTTTCGGAGTGATTTCCGAGGTCTTTTAGGTAATTTCGAGGAAGAATGGATGTCAGTCTTTCCGAACTTGTGTCCGTTCGATCATTTTCCGTCCATCTGTTTGTACATCCTTACGTCTATTTCTTCGTTGTCGCATATTAACACCACTAAGGTGTTATATAAAATGTAGATGGAATACGGCTGTCCGTCTTTCTGCCCTTTAATCCGCCCGAAAATTTGTTTTTTCTCCGTTTTGTCCGACTATACAGTATATCTCTGTTTATAGGTCGTATGGACGTATGTCCTTGTGTCCATTCTGTGTTATATTTGTCCTTCCGTCCATATTCCTGTCCGACTTTTTCTGTGTCAAAGCTTTCTGTCACGAGATGCATTTATGTGTCCTTGCACGGGGCAAAATCGACTTTTCTGATATGTTTGAATCGAAAGAAAATATATTTGGAACACAAATTTTTAAATATTATATATTTCTGAGCAAATAAATTTTATTTGAAAATCAATAAAATATATTTGGAACTCGTATATTAATATGTTACAACATATTATATTTGCAAACTAAATTTCTCAAATAAAATATGTGTATGAAAACATATAAAATTATTGTTTAGGAATTTCTCCAAATATATTTTATTTAAAAAATATTTTCGAAACTTTTGTTGAATTTTTCGAATTTAGGTTTAGCATTCAACCTCCCAGTTATGATACGAAATGCAGCATTAACTTCTGTTTTAAATTAATAATTTAAAATTTCCGAGTATTCCAAGCCATCATTAGTTTTCAATCCTCCAAGTAATAGATTTCGATCCAAGATTATACGATATATAATTTTTGTGTGTATCAAAAATTTTATGTTTGGAGTGTACCCTAAACATATATATGTTTCAAGCCGAATATGTTTGGGACAATATACTACAGAAGCGATTTTTTTCAGCGTGTGGTCTCGGACAGAATTCAGAGTTGTTATAAATAATGCCCAGGAAGTATCGTCGTCAAATTGTCAGTCCGTCCATAGACGAAGAAACCATTTGTGGGTCGCCTCAAAAGATGTTCCCTTCCTTACAACAAAGCTTGGAAGTATATCCCTCAGTCCTTTTGTCCGTTCGTACATATCCAAACTCGTATATATTTTCGTCCTGACAACATAGACGACGAGCTTTTTAACCCGAACTAGCACATTTCCCCCCCGAAGGTATAAACCTCGATCCATCCTCTACGGAAGAAATTCTCACTGTCCTCACAACGATAAAGAGGAACAAGAAATACTGCAAGTACAAACTCTGATCGTAGCCAAAATCCTACATTCCCACATGACAGAAGTCTGGCACCTAGAACGCCTACCTGATAAATGTACAAGGGGAGAAATAATAAAACTTCCGAAAAAAGGCGATTTAACAGACTGTAACAGTTGGAGGTGTACATATTACCCTTCTCAACTTATTATATAAAATCATGCACGGGGCAAAATCGCCTTTTTTGATATGTTTGAATCGAAAGAAAATATATTTGGAACACAAATTTTTAAATGTTTTATATTTCTGAGTAAATAAATTTTATTTGAAAATCAATAAAATTTACTTGGAACACATATATTAATATATTACAACAAAATATATTTGCAAACTAATTTTCTCAAATAAAATATGTATTTATATACCAATAAAATTATTGTTAGGAATATCTTCAAATATATATAATTTAAGAAAGATTTTCAAAACTTTGGTGAATTTTTCTAATTTCATTTTTAATTTTTCCTTCTTTCGAATTATTTCTCCCAGTCAAAAATACCATTAGCAGCATTGCATTCTGTTTTAAGGGACTCATTTTAAATTTCTGGGTATTTCAGGTCAGCATTTTTTTCAATCCTTCGAGTAAATTAATGTTATCAAAAATTATACGATTTCAATTAAAAATTTCTAAAAAACTATCATTAATTTAAATACATTTTTGTTTCGGAATTAAAATCCCAAATAAAAGGTATTAGGGTGAAAACAAGGATTTGTTTAGAACAACATCTTCCCAAATATATAATTTTTGTGTGTACCAAATATTTAGAGTGTACCATAAACATATATATGCTTCAAGCCGAATATGTTTGGGACAATATACTACAGAAGCGATTTTTTTTCAGCGTGTGGCGACCATTGTCAATAATAGACCAGTAAGGAAAGGCTAAAGTCGGCGGTGCCGACTGTATAATACCCTACACCACTCTCGTAATATTGAATAACTGTCATATATATATTTTTTGTAATTCATGTATAAATTGTTTACATAAATTTACTTTTGGGACATTTTATACTTAAATAATACCCTGTACCACAGTGTGGTGTAGGGTATAAAAACGATTGGATCTATTGGAAACATATATATGGGAGCTATAGCTAAATCTTTACCGATTTTCTTCAAATTCGGCAATGTTGGTTCATGAATCAAGAAACTCTACCATTCTAAATTTCAAAACGATTGGATGTAAAATATAGCTTCTATAGAACTAAAGGGCCAAATCGGACGAAACATATATATGGGAGTTATAGCTAAATCTTAACCGATTTTCTTCAAATTCGGTAGTGTTGGTTCATGGATCAAGAAACTCTACCATTCTAAATTTCAAAACGATTGGATGTAAAATACAGCTTTTATAGGACTAAATGGCCAAATAGGACGAAACATATATATGGGAGTTACAGCTAAATCTTAACCGATTATCTTCAAATTCGGCAATGTTGGTTCATGGATCAAGAAACTCTACCATTCTAAATTTCAAAACGATCGGATGTAAAATACAGCTTCTATAGGACTAAAGGGCCAAATCGGACGAAACATATATATGGGAGTTATAGCTAAATCTTAACCGATTTTCTTCAAATTCGGTAGTGTTGGTTCATGGATCAAGAAACTCTACCATTCTAAATTTCAAAGTGATTGGATGTAAAATACAGCTTCTTCAGGACTAAAGAGCAAAATCGGACAAAACATATATATGGGAGCTATAGCTAAATCTTAACCGATTTTCTTCAAATTCGGTAGTGTTTGTTCATGGATCAAGAAACTCTACCATTCTAAATTTCAAAATGATTGGATGTAAAATACAGCTTCTACAGGACTAAAGAGCAAAATCGGACGAAACATACATATGGGAGCTATAGCTAAATCTTAACCGATTTTCTTCAAATTCGGCAATGTTGGTTCATGGATCAAGAAACTCTACCATTCTAAATTTCAAAACGATCGGATGTAAAATACAGCTTCTATAGGACTAAAGGGCCAAATCGGACGAAACATATATATGGGAGCTATAGCTAAATCTTAACCGATTTTCTTCAAAATCGGCAATGTTGGTTCATGGATCAAGAAACTCTACCATTCTAAATTTCAAAATGATTGGATGTAAAATACAGCTTCTATAGGACTAAAGGGCCAAATCGGACGAAAGATATATATGGGAGCTATGTCTAAATCTGAACCGATTTCAACCAAATTCAATAGCGATCTTAACAGCCGCGAAATACTCTAAACTGCAAAATTTCAGAACGATCGGAGTGAAATTGCGACCTGTAGTCGACGAACAACTTTACATGGACAGACGGACGGACGGACAGACATCGTTAAATCGACTCAGCTAGTGATTCTGAGTCGATCGGTATACTTTAAGGTGGGTCTAGCTGTGTTTTTTTCAGGTGTTACAAACATCTGCCGTGAAACAAACTTATAATACCCTGTACCACAGTGTGGTGTAGGGTATAATTACAGTGCATTGAACAATCACGGCGTGATGAGCAAGCAGTATTCCGAGCGCATCGTAGCTGCGTGAATCAAGCCAATACGCTACGGAGATTTTGAATGGCGCTCACCTCTATACCTGGTTTTCATGATTTTATAAAAACCTTCGACTCAGTCAGGCGTGTGCCATATGGGCTGCCTTGAAAAGTAACGGGGTCACCACAAACATAATAATAAACCTGAAAAAAGCCATGTATGACAATGCAGTTTAACACAACGGATGCTACTGCGAATCTTTCACGAAAAACGTAGGTCTAAAACAAGGTTGCCCTATATCTCCCCTATTGTTTGCGATAATTCTTGACAACGCATTGAGTGAAATGTTTTAAAGGGGAGAGGAATAGTCAGGGGTCTTCACCGTCATCTGGAAGACCTCGATTTTGCGGATGAAGTTTGCCTAATTTCCCATAGGCAGAACGATATGCAGAGCAATTTCAAGACTAAAACCATGTATATTAATAGCATCCATAACCTATATATTGAAAGTTTTGCAATTGACTACGTGAAGCTCTTCTGCAATATATGTAGGTGGCATGTACTGCGATTAGACTCAGGAAATAGCTACGGACATAGTGTCATTCTAGACAGAATGATTACACTATGACTAGCCACTCTTTGGCAGCCACTCTCACTCTTATGCGTGATAGATCAGAATAGAATGGTCGTATCCCAGGACAGAGGAGATTCTTTAACATCTATACAGACTGTTCCAAACTCAATAACCAAGTGGGCTTTGGTGTCTTTTCTCAGGAACTTCAGCTGTCACTTGCAAAAAGACTGCCTGTTCACTGTAGTGTTTACCAAGCAGAAATCATAGCTATTAAATTAATGTGCTGACCACAATCGGTATAAACATTTTCTCTGATAGTCAGGCTGCTCTCAAGTCCCTGGAAACTATATTCCTGAATTCAAAAACTGTGCTTGACTGCCGCAGATCTCTTAAAAATATAGGGCTGAACAGTTCAATATTCACCTGATATGGGTACCGGGCCACTGGGACATACCAGGGAACTGCAAGGCAGATGAACTTGCAAGACTATGAATTACATTACACGCTCCAGAGGACCTGGCATGCATCTAGCAACCTGCAAGGTCCTCTGGAGAGATAGTGCACTAACGGCAACAAATGACAGGTGGTCACTAGTCAGGAGCTGCATACATTCCAGGCAGATGTGGCCCGGCCTAGACTCAAAACGCTCTAAAGCACTGCTGTCGTCGAGAACGGACGTTTCACTTATCGTGTTTGTCATGACAGGTCACTGTCTTATTGGAGAGCAACCAGAGAGATTGAAGGTCTTCCATAATGACTTTTGCAGAAGTTGTGTAGACGAAGATGAGGAGGATTCAATAGAACAACATTCTGAGTCTGTGACTTGCTCTCTTTCTAGAAGGCGGCATACAAACTAGGGTTATTATTTCTTTGAGAAGGTAACTAACTTGGCTGATGTTGGAATCTGCCAACTTTTGAGCTCAAATTGGTTCAACTGCAAGGGCTAGGAATAACTGATGTTTTCCCTTACCTCCATGTGGTAAAACAATGGACTGTTTAGTCTAAGTGAGTCTGTTTTATAGGCTGTCACTCTTAACCTAAGATGTGTCTGTTCTTCCGTCTATTGGTAAGTCAGTAGATTTGTATGTCGAACCATTTGGTCTTCCGCTCTGTTATCTGTCCTTCCGCCCTTTTGTCCGTCTGTTAATTTCTCCATTCCCTAAGATTTATCGCAGATGTGTTACAGAGAATGTCGAGGAAATATGAATGTCCGGCCCTCATTTTGTTCTTTCTCTATTTGTCTGTTAAGTCCGTCCATAGTTCTGTTCCTCCATCTGTCGGTCCAACTACATATTTGTTATTCCGTACTTTTTTTCATCCGTCCATCTGTTTATTTGTCTATCGTCTCAGATTGAGGTGTTATAGGAGATGTCGAGGTACGAGGCCGGTCACAAAATTAGTCAACCTAACAAAGAAAACAACAAATTTTGTTTTTTTTATTTCTCAACATAATCTCCTTTTAGAGCGCCCCAGTAGGTGAGTTGGTAGCGTACTCGCCTATGTGTTTGGGGGTCGTGGGTTCGATTCCCACCAGAGGCTCTGGTCTGTCGCTGCAAAATCTAGCCACATAGTCTTTGTAACCCGGCTTTTCCCTGGACCGTAAAATTAGAATATAAATTTACTTTGTATTGTAATTCATATAAATAAATAAATAAATACATAATCTCCTTTTAGCTCGATACATATTTTCGAGCGATTTTCATTAGCTTTGATATCCTGTTTAGATTAAGAACTGTCTAGCTTCTGAATATAGCCATCAAGCGCAACCTCCACCTCTTCATTACTGGCAAATCTTTTTCCGCCGAGACATTTTTTCAAATTGGCAACAATAAATAATCCGAGGGAGCTAAATCTGGTGAATAAGGTGCGTGTTATTCATTGATTTTGGCCATCGCAGTAGTGGATGTGAGAATTGGTGCATTGTCTTGATTGTGAGCAAACGTGGCACACATCTTGCGCACTGCTTTATCATCATCAAATTTTCCATCAATATGCGATGTATGTCTCTTTATGAAATGCCTATGACATTAGCTAGCTCACGAACCTTCAACCGACGGTCATCCAATACTATTTTGTGGATTTATTTAAGCATTTCTGGCGTGGACACCACAATTGGTCGCCATCTTCGGCGTTCGTTTTGGCAGCTCTTACGGCCCTGTTTAAACTCTGTCACGCAATATTTTGCAGTTGTAAACGAAGAAGCAGAATACCCCGATTTTAATATTGGTTGGGCTGAGACCTTTCAATAAACGTAATGTATGATATTACATATCGGTGACCAATTTTATCAATGTTAACAAATTCAATGAGATCGTTTACTTTTGATTGCTCAAAATAAATTAAACAACGTGGCGCCTTGAAACTTAAAACATATTTTTTAGAAGGTTGCCACTTTGCACGACGATATTTTGTTTTAAACTACTATCGTCATTTATTTGTCCGCTAATTTTTGGACCGCCCACGTAGTATGTATTTCCGTCCGACCGTTCTTTTGTCCATTCGCCTATTGTAAATCCGTCACTCTAACAAATTGTATGGACTGATTTGCCCATTGATAAGCCCATCCAACCATTTGTTCCTGCGCTCTTTTCTCCGTCCGTTCATTATTTTGTCTTTCGTCTCAGATAGAGGCGTTATAGAGGATGTCGAGGTAGTATGTGTGCCCGTCCGACCGTACATTTTTCCTTTCGTCACATGTAGGTCCGTCCCTTCAACTATTAATCGTTCGGCCGTTTGTCCGTCCGTCCATTATTTTATTTGTTCATCGCCTCAGACTGATTCCATAGGTGTTATAGAGAATGTCGCGAAAGTATGGATGTCTGACGGTCGATCCTTTAGTCCGTCCATCCAACTGTTCTTCCGCTCTTTTGTCGAAGTAGTATGTATGACAGTCCGACCCTACTTTTGTCTTTTCGTCATTTGTAGGTCCGTTCCTCCAATCATTTATTCTTCCACTCGTTTGTCCGTCCTTCCATTAGTTTATTTTTTCATCGCCTTAGATTGATTTCAGAGGCGTTATAGAGAATGTCGCAAAAATATGGATGTCTGACGGTCGATCCCTTGGTCCGTCAATCCAATTGCATCCGCGTTTTTGTCGGATGCAATTGGATTGATAGTCTGTAAGCCCGTCCAACCGTAATTTTGTCTTTTCGTCATTTGTAGGTTCGTCCCTTCAATCATATATTCTTCCTCTCATTTGTCCGTCCGTCCAATAGTCGATCCCTTGACCCATCCATTAAATTGATCATTCGCTCTTTTGTCCGTCCATTCATATTTTTGTCTGTCTGTTCATTTGTCCATGATCTTAGGTTGATTCCGGAGGCCAATGGTGGATATTGAGGAAGTACAGGGTTTTCCAACAAGAGGTGTTATTTTGAATCACCCGGTATTTCGGTAGCTGTCACTTTTGATGCTTTTATTCTTTGACATTTGACAAGTAGAAACTACGCCATTACTAAAAATGGAACGATACACGATTCAACATCGCATTGAAATTATTAAAATTCGAAAATCATCGAAAAATCATCTTGACTGATGAGGCCTATTTCCACCTCGGTGGCTACGTCGACGTCGCATCTGGGGCTCCGAAAACCCAAGAGTTATTGTTAAGAAGCCTCTCCATCCTCAACGTGTGACTGTTTGGTTCGGTTTATGGTCCGGTGGGGTTATTGGACCTTACTTTTTCGAAAATGAGGTTGGATCAACAGTTATGGTGAATGAATTGCGCTATCGAGAGATGATTAATGATTTTTTATGGCCGGAGTTGGATGGTATTCATCTGGACAACGTTTACTTTCAACGTTTCAGGCGCTACGTGCCACACAAGCAACGAAACCATTGCTCTGTTACGGCAAAAGTTCTCGAAGAGATGATTCCAATTGGCCACCGAGATCTTGTGATTTAACACCTTGCGACTTCTTCCTTTGGGGCCACATGAAAGATAAGGTCTACGCCAACAGCCCAGCGTCGAATCAAGACCTCAAAGATAGAATTCGTGAGGCTATCGAGGACATAGGGCAGCCATTTTGCGATTTGGTTATGGAAAATTTCATGAAAAGGATATGATCCTGTAAGCGTGGTCGTGGTGGCCATTTGGCTGCTGCTGTTTTTCATTATTAACGGCATACCTTCCACTTTATTATGAAATAAACATGCGATCGATTTTCTCATAAGCTGGCATTTTTCTTTGAGTACCAAAATAACACCTCTTGTTGGAAACCCCTTTATGAATGTCTGTCCCTCCTTTGGTCCACTCGCCTCTTATAAGTCCGTTAATTTGTTCGTCAACACTTTCGTCCGTCCGTCCTTTTAATTTCTTATCTATTCATTTGTGTTCAGAGTGTCTCCTTTTATCAATTAGGCTATTTGTATTTTGTAAATTTGTCCATAGCCTCGAGTGGCCATTTGTCTCTTCTTCTATCAATTTTTAAATATCAAAGATAGAATTCGTGAGGCTATCGAGGACATAGGGCAGTCATTTTGCGATTTGGTTATGGAAAATTTCATGAAAAGGATATGATCCTGTAAGCGTGGTCGTGGTGGCCATTTGGCTGCTGCTGTTTTTCATTATTAACGGCATACCTTCCTCTTTATTATGAAATAAATATGCGATCGATTTTCTCAAAAACTGGCATTTTTCTTTGAATACCAAAATAACACCTCTTGTTGGAAACCCCTTTATGAATGTCTGTCCATCCTTTGGTCCACTCGCCACTTATAAGTCCGTTAATTTGTTCGTCAACACTTTTGTCCGTCCGTCCTTTTAATTTCTTGTCTACTCATTTGTGTTCAGAGTGTCTCCTTTTATGAATTAGGCTATTTGTGTTTTATAAATTTGTCCATACGCTCGAGCGGCCATTTGTCTCTCCTTCTATCAATTTTTAAATATCTATATATGTCCGACGTCTTGGTTGGATTTCAGAGGTGCTATAGAGGATGCTGACGATGTACGAGTATGGAAGTCCGCCCGTTTATTTGTCGGTCCATCTATTTATTTGTCCGCATTTTTTTATTGAATTCAGGTGTTATAAAGAATGTCGAAGAAGTATGTTTTTGTCCGTCCTTTCTTTCTTCCATTTGTTGGTTCTTTCTGTGGTATATTCTTCCATCAATGTGTCCGCCAACGTAGATTGGTTTTAGACGTTTTATATAGAATTTTAAGGAAGTTTACATAGTCGTCCCTATTGATGTCAGATGTTATAGGGAATGTAGAATAAATGTCCATCCGTCCTTTTATCCTTTGGTCCACTTGTCTTTCTGTCCATCCAATCCCCATCCATCCATCAATATGTCTATCCATCTGTTCATTTATCCGTCCACTTTTTGGTCTCTATCTGTAAATTAATATTTTTAATTAATAAGCCCTAGTTTCCTCGGGAAAAATATGTCACAATTAATCAGAAATTTCTAGAGCAATGTGCCCTTTCGTTGGTTGCCACCCATTGATTGCATTGCGATCCCTTTAAATGGGACAAAGAAAAATCAAGATTGTTGTGGTTGATGGGTTGCCTTGGTTTCATTTGGTGGTTAATTTAATTTCCTTTCCTTCGCCACAGTGGCCACATCCTACATGGTGACGGTTGATGGCTGATGGACTGGCAATGATTTTTCCAAATGATGATGAGGACGAGAATGAAAATGGAAGACGAGCTCGAGGACGAGCACGACGATGCCAGTCTGTAGACATTCCAGGAAATCGATGTTTCTTACTGTTGAATTGACCCATCATTTGTCAGACAACCGCACATAGGAATATACTTGCCGGAAAACCACCAAAGACTGCAATAAATGACAGAGAATAATTGAATGAATTGGAGAAAGGATGAAATTTTGGCAAAAATGAGCAAAGAAACTGTCAAAAGAACATTATCAATGTGAATTTCGTTTTGAGTGAACTGAAGTTCAAATTATTTAAACTTATGTTTCAGACACTGGAAGGGACAAAAATAATTTTTCAAATGATATTGTAAGATATTTTTGAGCACATGTCTGCAGATGTCCTCTCATTGATGTTGGCAATTATTTGGAAGTGAAAAGTGATGCTTTGGCCCCATTCTCCTTGCAGAAGTGAATTCAAGACATAAATATAAATATATAATAGTGATGCTACTTTTAGAGATTTTAGGGACCACTTAGTGCCGCTATTCTGAGTCTGCAATAAATTTAGCAAGGCTAAAACTCTACATGAGTTAGGTGCAATAAAGTAAGCCAGTTCGCTCATTTATCTGGTCAACCATTATTTCTTTTGCTCTACCGTCCTTATATTAGTCCGTCGTCTCAAATTGATTTCATATAGTACACACAGACATATATACATATCTATATTATATGGAATGATATATAGATGGATGGAGGATATATGGATGTTCAACTATCCTCTTATGGATAGTTTAATTGATGATTTTTTAACCGTCTATCTGTGTAACTCTCTAATAAGTGGCTTAAGAATGCATCCCAGCTTAAGAAAATCTGTTTTAGAACATTTATTTGAGCTATATCTGTCCGTCTGTCTGTCTGTGTGGTGCACAGTTTAAAGGAGTGTCCGAATGACTTAAAATGTTACACCTACATATGTAGCAAAGTTTTTTTGACTATTCCATTCCAAGCTTGAAGATATTCACCGCATTAGCCAAGTGTCTATTAAAATATCAAATTTGTGTACTTCGCCGCCACTTTGTCTCTTAATATATTCACTTATCAAAACAGTTACAGTTTCTGTTCTAGAAAATCCACTGCCATTACTACCTTCAACGGCGATTTTTGCTTTCTTTCCCTCGTTTAAACATCAAATTCGATTTAATATCCATTTTTCTTCTCGATTATTATGCACGACATACAAAATCTCTACGAAAATGTCAAATATTTCGTTTGGAACGGTACGTTTTTTTTGCTTTTTTCTTTTTTTTTGTGTTTTTCGAATGACTTGTATAGAAAGTGAACAAAAAACATGACTACGTGGAATAAAAAAAAACCCCTGAGCTCATGCTGACAGCCAGAAAGCAGGGAAAAAAGCAAGCAAACCTGTGAAAATACCAAACTAATCCAGAGCTGAACGGTGGCTCTGTTTTTTTTTTTTGCAAAAAAATGATTATATTATATACCAAGAACAATATTTGACCTGCTGGTCGAACAAAGAGGAGACCTACAATGCCTGACAGAAACAAAGGTATAGGTAATAATGTATTTAGGGAAGAGAGCCACTACCACGTATGATTATACCCTACACCACACTGTGGTACAGGGTATTATAAGTTTGTTTCACGGCAGATGTTTGTAACACCAGAAAATAACACAGCTAGACCTTAAAGTATACCGATCGACTCAGAATCACTAGCTGAGTCGATTTAACCATGTCTGTCCGTCCGTCCGTCTGCCCATGTAAAGTTGTTCGTCGACTACAGGTCGCAAATTCACTCCGATAGTTCTGAAATTATTCAGTTTAGAGTATTTCGCAGCTATTGGTTGGTTGAAATCGGTTCAGATTTAGATGTAGCTCCCATATATATATATATTTCTGAAATTATTCAGTTTAGAGTATTTCGCAGCTATTGGTTGGTTGAAATCGGTTCAGATTTAGATGTAGCTCCCATATATATTTTTCGTCCGATTTGGCCCTTTAGTCCTATAGAAGCTGTATTTTACATCCAATCGTTTTGAAATTTAGAATGGTAGAGTTTCTTGATCCATGAACCAACACTACCGAATTTGAAGAAAATCGGTTAAGATTTAGCTATAGCTCCCATATATATGTTTCATCCGATTTGGCTCTTTATACCCAATCGTTTTTATATCCTACACCACACTGTGGTACAGGGTATTACTTAAGTATAATAATAATAATAATATATAAATTTCCCAAAAGTAAATTTACGTAAACAATTTCTACATGAATTACAACATTTATATATCACAGTTATTCAAAATTACGAGAGTGGTTTAGCCTTTAACGTATTCGCAAAGGGTGTCAAAAAACGACAATAATTTCCTAAATAATTTGTGTTTAATTCAAAATCAACATCGGCCCTTAAAATTGAACCACCCTTTATACAAAAATGAAGATAAAATAAAAAAAATGTCTCTACAAATTTGAAAGGTTATGATTTAGACTTAACTTAAAACTATCTTCAATTAGAATTGCTCGAATTCTCAACAGTATTGCTGGCGACATATCAATACCAGAATTCTAAACTATGCTGAATGCAAAAAGGTAGTTTTTCAGGAGAGAAAAACAAAGTTTGATGCATTTTCTAAATTTGTGTGGAATTCCTTTATATTGCAAATTGAATGACCTATACTGTTTTGTGAATAACTTGATTGGGTTGACGGATAAACATCAAACTTTGACTGAATATAATTTGGAATATTTAGAAGTTAAAAAAAGTATGGCAATTTTTTTTTGGTCGATATTAAAAAATGTCAGCAAAATCCGGTTTTTATTCGAAAAATCCGTTTTGGGTCATTTTAAGTCATTTGAGCTATGTCATTCAGCCTGTTCGTCTGTCTGTCTGGATGGTGCGCACGACAACTTTCGACAGGAGCAGCCGATTGACTTCAAATTTGGTATGAGTTAATAATTTTTTCTATCAAACATGGGCATAGTCCACTCCGTCGAGTCCACTCCTTCGAATACCTCCCCCAGGAAAGGTAAAAATTTAGTGAAATATTTATTATCCCATAACTTATATACTACTACCCAGTATCTTTCACAATTCCACATATAGCATTAGTTTCTTTTTCGCTATCACCGTGAGAAAAGTGGGCGAAGTTACTAACGCCCACTTTGCAGGAGACTATAGGTACTGTAAAGGTATTACCCTTCACAAAATTTAAAGTATTTCTTTGGACTGAAATCAATTTAAAAGCCGTTAACTTTTGTGCAAAAGGGTCCATTTGTGTAGGAGGTACCAAAAGGGACAAATGGGCCATTTTGCACAAAATTTAAGGGCTTATAAATTGATTTCAGCCCTAAGAAATATTTGCAATTTTGTGAAGTGTAATAATACCTTTACAGTACCTATAGTCTCCTGTAATACCTTTACAGTACCTATAGTCTCCTGCAATATGGGCTTTAGTACCAGGCCCCTCTTGGTACCTTCCATATAAATGGACCATTTTGTACAAAAAGTTAACGGCTTATAACTTCGATTCCTGCACATACAAACACTTGAAATTGTACAGTGTAATGCGCTCATAGTACCCATTGCATATAAAAAATTGGCGTTATTGCCCCCCCCCCCCCCCCTCTTTTTGACCAGAATAAAAATATGACAAAATATTTTTTTTATTTCTCTTACTTTTACAATATGGATCAAAATGTATACATTTATCTATAGATTTTTTGTCAAATAGGCATTGTTTTCTTCCTTAGGACGCTAGCTTTCCAAGAATGGAACAAAATATTTTTGGCGATTTTTTTTAATACATATTTTCTATGACTTTTTTTTTGCGCCAGCTAAAAACGATTTTTAAAAAAGAAAAAAATTTTTTTCTAATTGTTTTAAAGGAAGTTACTAAACCACTATTTCCACGTGGAAGCTATATACCCAACATTTGTTGCCCTCATAATTTTCTTTTCTATCGGGCTTTTACTTAAAACTGTCCCGTGCATTGTGCTACCACAGGGACCTAAGGGAAAACATAAGTTATCCCTAGCCCCTCACGTAGAACCAGTTTGATTGCTTTAAAAAGCTCAAAAGTTGGCGGATTCTAACATCAGCCAAGTTAGCTAACTCCTTAAAGAAATACGAGCCCAAGGTTGTGTGCCGCCTTCTAGAGAGAGCGGGGCACAGACTCAGAAGGTGTTCTATTGATTCCTCCTCCTCTTCGTCTCCACAGCTTCTGCAAAAGTCATTATGCAAGACTTTTAATCTCTCTGTGTGCCGTCCAATAAGATAGTGAGCTGTCATGACAGACACGATAAGCGAGACGTCCGTTCTCGACAACGACAGCAGTGCTTTGGTGCGTTTTGAGTCTAAACCGGGCCACATCAGCCTGGAATGTATGCAGTTCCTGACTAGTGACCACTTGTAATTTGTTGCCGAAAGAGCACTATCTCTCAAGAGGAGCTTGCCGGTTGCTAGAGGCAAGCCCACATGTTCCAGGTCCCCTGGAGCATGTAGCGGTAGTTCCTAGTCTTGCAAGTTCATCTTCCATGCAGTTCCCTGGTATATCACGGTGGTGCGGCACCCATATCTGGTGAATATTGAACAGTTCAGCCATCTCGTTAAGTGATCTGCGACAGTCGAGGGCAGTTTTTGAATTCAGGGACTTGATAACAGCCTGACTATCAGAGAAAATGTTTATACCGATTTTGGCCAGCACACTAATTTTCAGCCATTCCGCTACCTCTTTAATATTAATTTTCAGCCATTCCGCTACCTCTTTAATAGCTAAGATTTTTTTTTGGATTTATTTCTCTATGATTTACCGAGTGATATCTACTATTTGTGAAAATAGGCTTTTTTGTTAATTTTATGCTGCACTTAAATTTGCCATTCCCTTAAGGTACTAGAACCAACAAGTAAAAGCGTTAAATTCGGCCATTCCGAATCTTATATACCCTTCACCATAGATTGCATTAAATTGTATTATTGGAAAAATCTTTGGATATGGAGGATCTCTGAAACGATCCTATTTGTTTAAGCAAATAATAAAAAAAAACGAACGCTGCAATTTTTAGACCGCAAATTCTTTATCCAAACTCTTCTCCGGAAAAATGTGGTAGTTATGGCTTAAAATAGCTTTTTTGAGAGCTACATCTACACGGGGACTGCAGCAAAATAAAATTTTATTTGTGTACATTTTATTGAGATGAATTCTTGCCCAAATATAATAAAAACTGCAAAGTTTCAGCTAAATTTCTCAGTGTTTCTGGCGTTTATGGCTTAAACAAGCCTTTTTGAGGGCGACATCTATAGGTGGACTATAATAAAATATGAACTGATTTAAAAATTCTTGTCTTGCGATGAATTCTTGTCTTAATGAAATACAAACTAAAAAATTAAAATGCTTAGAAAATATGGTATTTATGTCTTAAATGCGTATATTTTGGAGCGACCTGTATAAGGTGACTATAACAAAATATGAACCGATTTGTAAAATTTTTGGTGTGTTGAATTCTTGTCAATATAGAATATAAACTGCAAACTTTCTGCTAAATTGCTTTAAAAATGTGGTATCTTTTGCTCAAAAGCCGTATTTTTGGATTGAACTCTATAGGGGAGCTATATCAAAACATTGACCGATATGGCCCATTTGAAATCCCAAACAACCTGCAACTATAAGAAATAGTTTTACCAAATTTGATCAACCTAGCTCTATTATTACGGACTGTAGAGTGATTACAACAGCCGGACGGACAAACGGACATGGCTAAATCGTCTTAGAATTTAACGACGATGAAGAATATATATACTTTATGGGGTCTCAGATCAATATTTATCAATAAACGAAGTGACAAAATGAATTAATATATATGTAAACTTCATGCAGATTTTCGCAGGATAGGGTTTGATTTTAGACCCATGGTTTCTTGGCGAATTTTGCTTATAATTTTCCATATATTACGATTTTGCTATACGATTTTTGACGAAAACATTTGACCCCCCTAATGTAGATAGATCCCACGATCGAAGAACGAACACTGACTGGTTTAAGGAAGATCGATTCACGTTTAGATATACATATATGGGCAAATATCAAAAATTTTTAACACAGGGGTAATGTATGTTGTTTTACCCTTTTCTCGCTTTGTGTACAGATTTCGGCGCATAAGTTGATGGAATTAGATAAACCACAAACATGAAAGTTTTTTCCCAAAAAAATTTGTTATTATCTAAAAAACTTTAGAAGTTATAAGCACATACATTTCAAAATTGTGGAAAAAGTCCCAGAAATGTTCATATCTGTATCCATTCTTTTATAAGTTGTGGCCAAACTATTTATTCGGAAGTAACTGGTCAGTTACAAAAAACACGAGGGGCACATGGAGGAGGAATTTTTCGTGAGCACTGTTCATGTGAGATCTTTCCGCAAAAAATTATAGCTCATAACTTTTTGAAATGCGATTTCAAGTGTTTTTTGTTTTTTAATGAAATAACACTAAAGAAGCGGTTATAGCGGCTTGAAATACCTATAAATATATATAGGTGTCGTTGATGTGCTCTTAATGGAACCACCGCTATAGCTTCCCAAACATTTGCTAAACTTGCGTGAATTATTTTTTGATAGTGTATTTTGCGGAGCACATCGTCAGTTATGTATAGCTTGAGCTGAATTAATTATCCCAGATGGCTTTTGAACTGGTGAATCCAAAAATCAGGGGGCCGTAACAAAATAATGAATCGCTGAAATTTTATTCAGTTTTTTCAATTTTTGCAAAAATTGCAAATTTTGTCCTTGACATTTTTAATAGTTTAAACGTCTGAAATTCATTTCTATGTTCTTCGGGCGTACTGCTGTGGTGCACTTAACAATCATGGATACTTATTTGAAGATTGAAGTCTTGTACGCGAAGAACGTGACACTTTTGTCTCAGCAATGATCGCCAAGGCACACCCAGTGCGGGGTATATATATTGCGGAAATAAAAGGATTATTAATGCTTTATTCCGAAATCGGAGGGCTGTCATATTATTTTGATGATTGTGCAAATTATGCACATTACAAAAATTATATTTCCACAAAAATAATGTTCGTATGATAACGATGAAATCATAAATTTTTTTTACTAAAATAAAACACATATGATGTGAACTTGGAATTTTGGAACAAACATAACTTTTGAACTAATAGCGATATTATCCTCATACATTTTGTAGGACTCAGAAAATTGCCTCATATAATCGTGAAAATTAGACTTATATTTTTCCGATTTTCATATTTCGCGTTATTCGATATATTACATCATTTTTCAATTAAAAGTTATTTTGATTCGCTATAATTATCCGAATAATGAAGCTACAGCGAATATTTTGTCATAGGCTGAGAGAAATGCTAATGTTCTATGATTGTAATTTTAGTTTTCCGAATGCCGCTGAAAATTACATTTTATAAAATTTTTTTTAAATTTAAATTTGGAACTGTATAACTTTCGCGGTCTTTGATGAAATTTATTCACAACAACGGTTTTTGCATGTTTATATTTTTATCTTCGTCTGTTGCAAAAGCCGTTGATGTGCTCGCCAAAAAAATCTTGAAAAAATGTACTTCAAAATTAAAAAATTTTGATATTTGCCCATATGTTACTTCCGATTTGATTTGATTTTCGTTAACAAATTAGTCTAAACAAGTAAAAATACCCCCCATCCTATGGTGGAGGGTATAAAAACAAATACAACACTCATTGCTATTACACCTGCACATTGGCAAACTTCAGTGTCTTTCGACCACTACCAAAATTCTTCGGATAGTGAAACCCTAAGGAATTCTTAATATTTACGTTGGTGGAATTTCTAAAGAGTCGTGTGATACACGACCAAAAACCAACGGACAAAACAAAAACATCATCACGAAGGCGATGAGGTATGAAAAGAAAAAGTCCTGGGAAAAAACCTGCAAAAAATAACTAAACAAAAGGTAAATATTAGGGAAAAGAAAAAATTCAAAAGAACAAAAACAAAAATTGGTGTTGAAAATTAAAATTCCGCACCATAAACATAGACAAACAAACAGAGGCAATGGCAACAAGAATTATTTAAAAAAAAGAAAGCAAGGTAATGGGAATAGACAGGGAGATTGCGGGTGAAAGGGAGTTTTTACCTTTGGGAAAATCTAAAAAAAATAATAATATTTAATATTAAACAATTGCCAGAGTTTTTGTGTAATGTCTTTACATGAAAGTTATTTAATGAAAGCTAAGGAAGAAAGGAAAAGAAACAAAGCTTCAAACAAATTTCATGCAGCTGCCTCAAATGCATCACCACCAGCAGTGGCAGCAACATAAAATCAATATGTTTGCAAAACTGCATGTTAGACAGACAGACAGACAGACGGACGGACAGACGTTTTCTATCCTGTAACTCCCTAAAATCCGGTTAAATAGCTGTTCATCAAACCGGAAATGCATATGATACGCGTTCGAAAACTGTATATACGCTATGTTGTTCTCTCTTCCCTCCCCCTCCCCGCAACCAAATACTATCACTGCAGGGAAATGAATTGGTTTAAAAGTAACTTAAAACTAGTTTTTTAATAAACACAACTAGTCATTTAACGATTATTTTCCCTAAGTCCAACTGACTATTTTAACATGGGCATGCGCTAGGCAGTGGACAATTATCCACCGCTGCATGACTTTTCAACTAGTTAAAAACTAATTATTTTTGACTGATTTATATTGCGATTAAAAAAATACAATTATTTATCTGACGGAATGAAGTTAGTTTGTATTTAGAATTATTCAAATGATTATAAATGGGTATATTTTAAAGTAACTATTTACGAGTACTAACTTAATTTGACTAAACGTGTATTTAGACCAGAAAAATATCATTTTTTATTAGATGAAATGAAGTTAGATTACATCTAATTTCATTAAAATAATTTTGAATTGAGAATTGAAATTGAGATCATTTAATTTTTTTTTTAAATTTCAATACTATTAAAAAAGTAAAACCGTAAACATTAAAATTTTTAATACTGATTTTTATACATTATGAAAGCATATTTTTTAATAAAATGCAAGGCTTTTCGAAATTCCTTATCAGGATCTATTGACAGCGATCGCAAAGCTTCCATTATACATTTGAAAACGTTTCCGAAGTCCTTAATCCGCTTCTTTCCATGAGTGCCATCGATGCTAAAGTCACGTCTTTATCCCTTGGACTTGGATAGCGAATGACTCTTTTCGTTATTTATGTCGCTCAACCAAGTTTTTGTTATTTATGGAATGCAATTCTAACTGTTTCTTGTTTTAGTGGAAAGAAGGATGACGAAATTTTGTTTTTGCACTTTGGTGGAACGAAAATGTTTTTGTGTTCAATTTGGTTGAGCTGTAGATAATTTTTCAACCAATTTATAGTTAGTTGTAGAATAATTTCTATATAACTGACATTTTTTAAACCAGTTGATAAAATTCCCACAGGGATGTTCAATACTATATAATCGACTCGACGACGAAAAAGGAAGCTACACACACACACACACCCTCATGCAGAGACATTCATTCACACACGTACAACCATTGATTCAGTGTCTGACATGCTTTGGTGTTCGGTGTACGAGTACGGTGTGTGTAGGAAATGTCTGCTCTTGCGTTACGTTTGAAATACTCGTGCATACAAGCAATGCTACCCTTGCATACTGCCTCTCATTCTCACACTCTCCATCTTGCTGCGTATCTTCATTTAAGATTGCATACTTTTGGGATGCATTTGTATGCATGTATGTACCCGAATTTGTTTCTGCATGTGTTCTTGAATGTGGACATGTTCGAATGCGTTTATATGTAAAGACGAACGTGTGTGATTCTCTATCCATGTTTGTGTGTGGGTATGTGTATATTCGGAGTGTGTACCATTTTATATCATGCATTTTCCTAATGAAGTGTATCAGTTGTAGTAGTAGTCGTCGTCGTAGTCGTAGCAGTTGTAGCAGTAGCAGTGGAGTATTAGCTTAAGACTTGATTACTTGCATACCAATAAGATTTTGACTACTGTTCTACAGGCAACTATGGGTATCTACTCGTACATACACACATACGAGTACGAGTATTCATTTTAAGGTACAGACGTGCATATGTTTGCGTAAGTGCAATGAAATTGTCCTCTGCAGAATCATGATAGAAATTCGAATTGAATTTTAAATGCGTGTAAACATTAAAGGGAATACTAAGCACTTTTTTATAATGTGAAACAATTCACAATTTGGGGTCCAGCTCAAGGGGGTCACAAAGCGACATTTTTGGGTTAGATAGGACAGCTTTTTTTATTAATAAAAAAAATAAAACTGTCTTTCATATAAATATAAATTATAACAAGTGGACCGCAGGCCAAAAACAACAGCAATGCATCCGAAGATCTGATTAACAACCAGTGAAACATAATGCAGTGGTATGTTTTGGGTTTCAAGGTAGTTTTCTTTTTCATTTGACCATTCAAATACCATCCTTCACTTAGAAGGAAACCTTGTGATCTTCAGCTTATCTCCACAGTAATAAAACTCCAAAATAAAATCAACAACAGATCACCCCTCACAGGGATTCATCGAAATAAAATATTACGATCATGTCTGAGGTTGAACGGATTTTCACAAAGCGACAAATTCGCGTGAGCAAAGAGAGTTTCAAATCCATCCGCCGCATACTGCTCCGTCCCCACACTAGAATTGGACAAATTTCGAAGGAGTTGGCAGAATACAATGAAACTTCATTTCTAAATGGAATATGATGCTCTAAATTCCAAAATGTTTTCGGTTTTTACGTAATAGTTACGAGTTTCTTGGAAACTTAATCTCTTTGGCTGTGTTTCTACTGAATCAATGACTTTATCATCTAGGGCTGCTTACAGAACAATTCCCTGAAAAATTCACCATGAATTTTCTAATTATACCCTACACCACACTGTGGTACAGGGTATAATGACTTTGTGCATTTGTTTGTAACACCCAAAAGGAGAAGAGATAGATCCATTGTTTATTATACCGATCGACTTGTAATCACTTTCTGAGTCGCTATGTCCGTCTGTCTGTCCGTCTGTCTGTAGATGTATTCTTGTAATCAAAGTACAGGTCGTAATTATGGCCCGATCTTGACGAAACTTTATCCATTTCTTGTTTTTGGCCCAAGGACGATCCCTATTTAATTTGGTTAAAATCGGTTCAGATTTGGATATAGCCCCCATATATATGTTAGCCCCGATTTGACATGTAAGCGCTGTAAAAACTTTATTTTATATCCGATCAGTATGAAATTCAGCAGAAAGATGTCTCTTATTATATGAAGGAACTCTGTTAAATTTGGAAGAAATCGGTTCAGATTTAGATATAGCCCCCATATAAACGTTACCCCTGATTTCACATGTCAGCGCCGTAAAAAATTTATTTTATAACCGATCAGTGTAAAATTCGGCAGAAAGAGGTTTCTTCTTACATGAAGGAATACTGCCAAATTCGGAGAAAATCGGTTCAGATTTAGATATAGCCCCCATATATATGTTACCCCCGATTTGGCATGTAAGCGCTGTAGAGACTGTATTTTATATCCGATCAGTACGAAATTCGACAGAAGGAGGTCTTTTTACATGAATAAGTATTCAATGAAGATCGGATCAGATTTATATTAAAGCTCCATATATATGTTCCTCCTGATTTGTTATCAAACCGCTATAGAAGTTGTATTTTACTTCCGATCATTAAAATTTTCCAGAAAGATGTTTCTCACTTTAGGAACGAATATTGCTTAATTTAGCGATTATCGTTTCAGAATTAGATAATACGTTTCTACCCATTTACCAATTATTCCAAATTATTATGGCAATGACCCTTATCGCATTGTTAGGGAGGTGTAGGGTATAATATAGTCCTCCCCGCCCGACTTTCTGCCTTTCCTTACTGGTTTTAAGGTACAGACGTGCATATGTTTGCGTAAGTGCAATGAAATTGTCCTCTGCAGAATCATGATAGAAATTCGAATTGAATTTTAAATGCGTGTAAACATTAGAGGGAATACTAAGCACTTTTTTTATAATGTGAAACAATTCACAATTTGGGGTCCAGCTCAATGGGGTCACAAAGCGACATACTTCGATTAAAGAGGACAATTTTTTTATTACTAAAAACATAAACAAAAAAAATATCCGTCACCGACCGTGAGGTCGGTTTGTGAGCAATGTAATATGGAATATTACAGGAACTAATCTGTCAATTTTTGTGGGAGATACCAGAAGGGGTTTAACAAATACACCTATTTATCGCTGAACCGAAGACAACTTAAATACAACGCACTGTGCAGAAGTATAAGCGTTTATGTACACTGGTTATGAGCTAATCAAATGTCCAACTCATACCAAAGAGTTTCTTTGGACTCTAGGTACTATAAAAGCGTTGCACTGTACGAAATTTCAAATTCTTGAATGCATTATTATTTAAGTTAAAAGCTGTTAACTTTTGGTACAAAAAGGTCCATTTGTGTGGGAGGTACCAAAAATGGCGTGGAAACTTCGCCCATTTTTCTCGAGGTGTTAGAGACTAATGAACTAATATTATGTAAGGAATTTCAGAAGATTTGAGTAAGTACTGTAGAAGTTATTAAAGAATCAATATTTCACTGAAATTTAATCCTTTGTAGGGGAGGTACTAGAAGGAGTGGACTTATATGGCCCATCTTCGAACTTAGCCGGAGATTGAAGACCACATTCCAAATTTGAAGTCAATCGGTTACTCCTTTCGAGAGTTATCGTGCGCACCAGCCAGCAGACAGACAGACGGACGGACATTCGACTTAAAATGACCCAAAACGGATATCCGCCGAACATACTTAGGGTCTTAGGTCACTCCTTCGATGTGTTACACTTTTGCTCGTAGCAAATGATATATACCCTGCTCTCTAAGGTGAGGGTATAAAAACAGAAAACTTGTCTTTAAATTAAGTCATTGATATATTGCCAAAATACTTATATACAAATTAATCTTTGGTTGGGAAAAATTAGTTCCATATAAAAAACCAGTAAGGAAAGGCTAAAGTCGGGCGGGGCCGACTATATAATACCCTACACCACTCTCGTAATATTGAATAACTCTGAAATATAAATTTTGTAGTTCATGTATAAATTGTTTATTCTAAATTTCAAAACGATTGGATGTAAAATACAGCTTCTATAGAACTAAAGGGCCAAATCGGACGAAACATATATATGGGAACTATAGCTAAATCTTAACCGATTTTCTTCAAATTCGGCAATGTTGGTTCATGGATCAAGAAACTCTACCATTCTAAATTTCAAAACGATTGGATGTAAAATACAGCTTTTATAGGACTAAAGGTCCAAATCGGACGAAACATATATATGGGAGCTATAGCTAAAACTTAATCGATTTTCTTCAAATTCGGTAGTGTTGGTTCATGGATCAAGAAACTCTACCATTCTAAATTTCAAAATGATTGGATGTAAAATACAGCTTCTACAGGACTAAAGAGGAAAATCGGACGAAACATATATATGGGAGCTATAGCTAAATCTTAACCGATTTTCTTCAAATTCGGCAATGTTGGTTCATGGATCAAGAAACTCTACCATTCTAAATGTCAAAAAGATTGGATGTAAAATACAGCTTCTACAAGACTAAAGAGGAAAATCGGACGAAACATATATATGGGAGCTATAGCTAAATCTTAACCGATTTTCTTCAAATTCGGCAATGTTGGTTAATGGATCAAGAAACTCTACCATTCTAAATTTCAAAACGATTGGATGTAAAATACAGCTTCTATAGGACTAAAGGGCCAAATCGGACGAAAGATATATATGGGAGCTATATCTAAATCTGAACCGATTTCAACCAAATTCAATAGCGATCTTAACAGCTGCGAAATACTCTAAACTGCAAAATTTCAGAACATTCGGAGTGAAATTGCGACCTGTAGTCGACGAACAACTTTACATCCACAGACGGACGGACGGACGGACGGACATGCTTAAATCGACTCAGCTAGTGATTCTGAGTCGATCGGTATACTTTAAGGTGGGTCTAGCTGTGTTATTTTCAGGTGTTACAAACATCTGCCGTGAAACAAACTTATAATACCCTGTACCACAGTGTGGTGTAGGGTATAAATATTAGAATGGGAACATATTTATGTTTAGAACAATATCCCCCAAACATATAATATTTGTGTGTGTCAAATGTTATATATTTGGACTGTACTCTAAACATATGTATATTTCACGCAGAATATGTTTGGGACAATATACTACAGAAGCATTTTTTTTCAGCGTGTACGAACTCGAGTAACATGCGTACCAAATTTCATTTCTATTTGATGAAACGTTTCCACGCCCACTTATCCCATACACCCACTTTTTGAAGAATACAATAACTTATTATAAAAAATAAAATAAATTTCGTTCTTCTACGATATAGTTTCCAAGATATTCAATATTTAAAAATTGACACGCCCATTTATTCACTTTTGGTGAAATTATTAAAATTTATTTAGATTTATTTATTGAATGTTTTCACATTCGAATTGTTCAGCTTTTTCGATCAACTCTTCCTTTCGAAAGAGAGGTTTTTTGTGGTGTATTGGAAAAGATAAGACACTGCGCTCTGAAAGCCATGTAAACACATTCAATAACATACTCGTACAATTACGTCCTTCTATCGTCTATAGTTTCCGAGATATTAAATTTTTAAATAATTACGCCCACTTGTGCCACTTATCCTAGCACACCTTCTAACTTCTCTAACACCTTCTTCTAACTTTCGGAGATATTCGAATTTTTAATAATACCACGCTCACTTTTGACCACACCGACTTTTCTATTTTATAAGAATCATTTGTGGCCATGAAGATTTCGTATAAAAGAAGCTTTCATTTTTAAAATCGGTTTAGTAGTTCTTGCGTCCATGGCATTTTCGCTTATTTTTGTTCAGCTTATAGAGACGGAAAAATGATTTTACAGGATATCCATGAGTAGTATAGAAGTTATAAGAGCTTCAACATGTCACAAAATTTTAACCATTTGTGCGACACATTGGTCCATATTTTGATGTATCCCCTATATAAAGATTCCTTCTAAGTAACATTTTTTCTTGATATTGCACTAACTCGTTCCTAGCGAAAATGAGACACATTGCTTCCTGTTCCGATATAAACCCATATAAAGTTCGTCTCTAATTTCACTTCTTGACGCTCTTGCCAGGAAATTATAAATTTACTCGATTTAAACTGTATCAATTCATAGTAATAATAGTTTACTACTGCATTGGTTGGCAAACAATGTATTATACAGTCGGTCTCGCCCGACTTTAGTCTTTCCTTACTGGTTTGTTTGGAAAATCATGAAGATTTCTTAATTACTTGCATAGTGTGTCATGAGCCTTAAATATATTCCTCTTAATCTTAACAAATTTACCACACATTTTATAAGTATAGATCTTCTCCAAATTCAAATGTCTATCACGCCAATCACCATCTTCCTTTTTCAGGAGTAAAAACTTCGCATAACATGATTTACTATTACTGGTCGTATTACATCTACTTTTTTTGAAACTTTACAATGTTGAGTTGGATTTTTGTTTCCTCTTTTTTTGGCTCATCTAAAGAGCTAAGTAGTAGACATCCCCTGGCAACCTTAAAACATTGTATGATAGTGTAATTTAAACTTTTTTACACGTTCTATCAGGAATATACGCTTACGGGTAATATTGATTGAATGTTGAAAAATGAAAGAAGAAAGAGGAAAATGTTAAAAACATATTATCCCAAGGAAAAAAGATACAATTCAAAAGAAAAACGCTTAACTCAACTCAGCGAGGGGTTGAGAGGACACCATTTCCAGGAATAACTTGCAAAACTGATAAAGATAACATGGGGGGAGCCGTACTTGGAGAAAGTGGATTTCGCAAGAAACAATTATTTTTTCCTATTCATAATCCTTGGGTATTACTCAATTAAATTTATATTGCTTAAGTCATTTTCTTGGAAATTCACTTTTTATATGATTAGAAGAAAATTTAATCTAAAAAACTAAAAAATGTTATAACTTTTTCATACACTCGTATGTGCAAAATTTAATAACAATTTTAATTTCGACACACATAAACTAAAAGTGAATATGACAAAAGGAGACGAAAATCAACACTGAAAAAAATAGCTTTATTAAAAATAAAAAACAAATTTTCTTAAAATAAAATTAAATATAAACAAGAAACATTTCATTAAATGAAATACATTTGCGTTGTTTTCATGATTATAACCTGTTCAGGGCATATTTGTTAGATTTTCTAAATAATTCTTCCTATTTTCTATTTATGTAGTGTATGTATTAGTATATATGTATGGGCATACTTCCATAACCGAATACTTGAGATTTCACCTTGGGGGATTTATGATGTTATGTGAAATCCATTGGACACTTGAGTGATTTTTGTTGCTGTAGTTCTTGCTGTTTGTGCATACTTTGGCTCCTACATCATTCAACTAAGGATGTTTATTTTTTGTTGGTATTGCTCTTGTTGAAATGGCTTTTTTCTAATACATTTTTCTGAATTCATTTGCATTTCAATGGCTATTTTTGGGTAAATTGAAAACAAGTCATAAATAACTTAAGCAAAAAAATAAAATAAATATGAAATATATTTTTTATCCTAGTATATAATAAAAAAAAGAAATATTTTTCTTGTTTGCCGGTCGTGTGGCAAACACTTGAACAAAACATGGAAAAACAATTCTGGGGAATCTACAAATCTCTAGTGTTTTTTCTGCTAAAGCTGACATGAGTATGAATTTGAATTGATAATATTATTTTGCCTATTTTTGCATTGCAAAAATTCAATTTAAATTAAATTAGAGACACAAATTAAATTTAGAAAATTGAAATTTGTGATTATGAGAAGAAAAATCAAATTGTACTTTATGTGTAAGAAGCTTAAATATTACATAATTCAACAACGAACAAATAACCAATTCATTCTACTTAAGTTTTTATATTTTCTTGTATAACTTTTTGGCTATAAATATGTCCAGATCCAATGAACTGATATCGACAATGTATTTGCTTGTGATGTGATGCCTCATTATGATCTTTAGTATTTACATCATAATGGGAAGGAGACCTGATGGACGCACAACAACTGGAAAGAGTAGTGAATCTACTGACAGCTTCCCTTAAAGCAGATTTTATAGAAACCGTTCCTGAGCGCCTACCCCGACGAACGAATCGTGGTAAACGCTGCTGTAAACAAGTACGAAGGTTCAGTCGGGTAAACCTACTTACGAATCCACTCACCTTCCTCAAGAATATTCGTAATTACTAATTTTTTGTTTTAATAAAATTATTATCAATTAAAATTGAAATTAATAACTTTGAAGTATGCACTGGTATTGAAGTTTTAAACTGTTAACTTTTGGTAAAATATAGAAAAAGTGCTAAAAATCCACCTTGATCAAAAAAAATCGTATGGACATTAAATTATTAATTGAGCCAAATTGACTAAACGAATGATACAGAAGTTTTCATTTTTGGGGCTACTTTCTCAGAATTAAGTTCCAATATCATGTGGTGTACTGTGTTATAATATCGAATACATAGATGCAATTTAATCTTTGTTTCTTAGAATGGATCCAAGCAAATAAATGTTAGGGTGGGAGCAACAATTTGTTTAGGACAACGTCTTCCCAAACATAGGATATAAGTTTTTTTTAAATATCATAATTCTTTTAGCTTGCAGGAATGCTTAATATTCTTAGTAACACGTTTTCAAAAACTTTCCTTCATATACATATATAACAATGAATTTTAGAGTGGCGTCAAAAAAACTTCGCGTTGATCAAAGCTTATATGAAAAGTTGGTTTTTTTTATTAGCAAAATATTTCGTTTCTGCGATCGCGAAATTAGGGGCTATTTGCGGTTCAAATAACGTCTAAAAATCAGGTTTTCACTTAATAAAATCGTCAAGTTGTATTTCTTTTAGGAATTGACCACGGGACATAAATATCTGGACCATTACTTACGGGCGACGTGACTTCCATTAAAAAAAATTGCAATGTAAAGTCACTTTTTTCTCGATTTTATTGCAATTTTTAGTGCATTTTTTAAAAAATCGGAAACAATTTCCTAAATTTTGGTCCGATTTTCACTTTTCATGGCTTGTTTAAGAACTGCTGATCTCTAGATTTCATTTTTATAAAAAACTAGCTGAGCCCGGTGCGCTTCGCTGCCCATGTCAAAATTCGCGCTGTAGAAACTGTATTTTATATCCGATCAGTACGAAATTCGGCAGAAAGAGGTTTGTTATTACATGAAGGAATACTGCCAAATTCGGAGAAAATCGGTTCAGATTTAGATATAGTCCCCATATATATGTTACCCCCGATTTGAAATTCAAGCGCTGTAGAAACTGTATTTTATATCCGATCAGTAAGAAATTCGGCAGAAAGATGTTTCTTATTACATGAAGGAATGCCGCAAAATTCGGAGAAAATCAGTTCAGATTTAGATATAGCCCCCATATATATATGTTACCCCCAATTTGACATGTAAGCGCTGTAGAGACTGTGTTTTATATCCGATCAGTACGAAATTCGACAGAAACAGGTTTCTATTTTACATGAATGAGTATTCTAGGAAAATTGATTCAGATTTATATATAACCTCCATATATATGTTCCTCCAGATTTGGTTACAAAGCGCTATAGAAGTTGTACTTTACTTCCGATCATTACAAAGTTCTCCAGAAAGATTTTTCTCAATTTAGGAACGAATATTGCTTAATTTTGCGATTATCGGTTCAAAAAACATTTACCAATTATTCCAAATTATTATCGCAATGACCCTTATCGCATTGTTAGGGAGGTGTAGGGTATTATATAGTCGGCCCCGCCCGACTTTCTGCCTTTCCTTACTGGTATTAGTAATAAATTCACTGAATGAAAAAATACCGAATTCAGTGGAAAGTCCAGAAAATAGAAATGTATACTTATAAAATTTCCAAATTCTTGTTTCATTGATATTGCATCACATTATCATATTGCGATTGTATTGGAGTGAGCAGCTGTAATTATCGCATACCGAGCATTTTTGTTCATGTATTTCCTATATAATACTTGCAAGATATATCAAAATATGGGCTGGACCACGCCCACTGGTCCTATTCCGCCCATTTGAAAGCCAATCACGTAGACTGCTACCAGATACATATACGCAAAATTTCAACATTCTCGCTAACAAAATGAGCAAGATAATTCAATTTCAAAATTTGGCTTATATGGGCGGTGGCCCGCCCATTGGTCAGATTCCGCCAATTTTTGGACCAATCACGTGGACTGTCACCAGATACATATCTACAACATGACAGCACTCTAGATAAAAGATTGTGCAAGTTATATCAATTTCAAAATTTGGCTTATAAGGGCGGGGCCACGCCCATTGGTCCGATCCCGCCCATTTTCTGACCAATTACGTAGAATGCCACCAGATACATATACACAACATTGCAGCACTCCCGATAGCAAATTGTGCCAGATATAAAAATTTCAAAATTTGGTCATTGTGGGCGGGGCCACGCCTATTGGTCCGAACCCGCCCATTTTTGGACCAATCACGTAGATCGCCAACGGATATATATACACAAAATTCCAGGTCTCTCGCTAACAAATTGTGCAAGATATCACATTTTTTAAATTTGGCTTATATGGGCGGTGCCACGCCCATTGGTTCGATCCCGCCCGTTTTTGGATCAGTCACGTAGACTGCCACCGTTTACATATACACAAAATTCCAGCACTCTCGCTAACAAATTGTGCAAAATATCTCAATTTCAAAATTTGGCTTATATGGGCGGGGCCACGCCCATTGGTCCGGTCCCGCCCATTTTTTCACCAATTACGTAGAATGCCACCAGATACATATACGCAACATTGCAGCACTCCCGCTAGCAAATTGTGCAAGATATCAAAATTTTGTCTATGAGGGCGGGGCCACGCCCATTGGTCCGATTCCGCCCATTTTTGGAAAATTCACATAATCTGCCATTAAATGCATACAAACAAAATTTCAGCACTATACCTATAATAGGAGCAGAAATATCGGATTTTTAACCTGCGATTTGTATGGGAGGTACCACGCCCCTTTGTCCAATTAATTTTTTTTTTTTTTTTTTATATAAACCATCTTGTGAAAATTTAGAATCGAATAAAAAAAAATCATCCAAATCGCTCCAGCCGTTCTGACGTGATGCCATTACACAGATGGACCGTTTCATTTTTATATATATAGATTAACCCTTTCAAATTTTCATATAAGCTTTGATCAACGCCAACTTTTTTTCTTCCTCATAAAAGAAGGCACTCTAATGAATATGTGGATCCTTTCTGAAAAAATCACATCTGTAGTATATTGTCCCAAATATATTCAGCTTGAAACATATATATGTTTAGGGTACATTCGATAATTATAATACTTTGGAACACACAAATATTATATATTTGGGAAGTTGATGTTCTAAGCTCATCCTTGTTTCCGACTATTATATCCGAAACAAATATTTATTTGCATTCAAAAATTCTGAAAATATTCGTATATCGATTGAATGCCAAGTTTAAAGTTTTTCAGTAATTTAATTAGAAATGTTAAATGTTGGTAACATTTCTTTGGCTGTTTTAAGTTTTTCAGTAATTCAAAGTCCACTTTTTCCATTTAGTCTATTTTGTTGGGTGGTACCAAAAGGGGGAGGATTTTTACCTTAGAGAGGAGGGTATATATCATTTGCGAACCAAAAGTGTAACACATCGAAGGAGTGTCCTAAGACCCTAAGTATGTTCGCCGGATATCCGTTTTGGGTCATTTTTAGTCGAATGAGCAATGTCCGTCCGTCTGTCTGTCTGTCTGCTGGCTGGTACGCACGATAACTCTCGAAAGGAGTAACCGATTGCCTTCAAATTTGGTATGTGGTAATATTTTCTTCTATCTCCGGCTAAGTTCGAAGATGGGTCATATTGGTCCACTCCTTCTAATACCTCCCCCACAAAGGGTTAACATTTATTGAAATACTGATTATTTTATATCTTCTATATTACTTATTTGAATCCTCTGAAATTCTATACATAGTATTAGTATATGAGTCACTATTACCTCCAGAAAAATAGGCGAAGTTGCCTCGCCCCTTTTGGTACCTCCCACACAAATGGACAATTTTGTACCAAAAGTTACCAGCTTATAAATTTAATACCAGTGCAGACAAATACTTGAAATTGTGTACAGTGTAATGCTTTTATAGTACCTAGAGTCCACAGAAAAATGGGCGTTATTGGTCCGCCACTTATGGTACCTTCCACACAAATGGACCTTTTTGTACCAACAGTTAACAGCTTATAACTTTAATGCCAGTACATACAAATACTTGAAATTTCATACACTGCAATGCTTTTATAGTACCTAGAGTCTAGAGAAACGTGGCCGTAATTGGCACTCCCCTTTTGGTACCTCCCACACAAATGGATCATTTTAAACAAAAGTTAAGAGCTTATAACTTTAATACCGGTGCATATAAATTCTTTAAATTTTGTACAGTGTAATGCTTTTATAGTAACTAGAGTCCAGAGTAAAGTGACCGTTATTTGGACGCAACTTTTGGTACCTCTCACACAAATGGACCATTTTGTACCTCTTACACAAATGGACCATTTTGTACCAAAAGTAAACAGCTTTGAACTTTAATACCAGTACATACGTGAACGTTATTAAATGCAATTTAAATTGATAATAATTTATATTAAACAAAAAATAAATAAATTTACTAATATTTTTTGGGACTCAAGGTGAGGGGGGGGGGGATTAGTCGGTTTACCCGACTGAACTTTCTTACTTGTATAAAATACTATGGGTATTATAAAACATTACACTGTACAAAATTTCAAGTGCTTGTATGTGCAGAAATTATAGTTATAAGTCGTTACCTTTTTGTGCAAAATGGTCTATTTGTATGGGAGGTACCAAAAGGGGCGTGGCACAAGCGCTCATTTTTTACGGGACTGTAGGTCCGGTAAAAGCATTACACTTCACAAAATGTTCAAGTATTTCTATTGACTGAACTCAAAGTTATAAGCCGTAATTTTTTTGTGCAAAAAGGTTGTTGCAACTTCGGCCATTTTTTTCCAAATTATAGCGACCAAGAAACTAATACGATGTGTGGAATTGTGAAAGATTCTGAGTAGTAGTAAAGAAGTTATAAGACAATCAATATTTTACAAACTGTTGACCCTTCCTGGGGAGGTATTTGACCTTAGCCTGAAATTGAAAAAAAAAAAATATTGACACATACAACATTTGGAGGCAATCGGTTACTCTTGTCGAAAGTTATCGTGCGCTCCAGCCAGACAGATGGACGGACAGGCTGAGGGCATTGCTAAAATGGCTCAAAACGGATTTCCGCTAAATATTCTTGGGGTCTTATAGGGCACGTCTTCGATTTGTTACATATTTGGCCCGCAGCAACTTTGTTCAAAATAGTGGGGGTATAAATACCGGATTATGTTTAATTCTCTCTTACGAGTATATCTACCAAAAGTGCTATAATTTCTAAATTTATCTATAGATTTTCTTCAAATAGGCATTGTTTTCTTCGTTAAGATGCTAGCTTTCAAAAACTGGAATAAACTAATTCTTGGCGATTTTTTCTATTTTTTTCGTGCCAAAAAAATATTTTTTTTGTGAAAAAATCAATAAATTTCTAATATGTAGTTTTAACGACAGTTAGTAAACTTCTGTTTATACGTGAAAATATCAATATTTTGTTTTTAAGTACACTTGGATGTATTTTAATCAGAGTTCTGAGAAACATATCTACCGCATTTCGTATTAAAACATGTATGTCTTTATATATACATGCATATTATGACGATTTCGGAAAGTGATTTTGACGATTTTTGTACTCCAACTCTTGACGATTTTGGGTCAAATTCGTCTGGCGACCCTGCTATTAACTGACAAATTGCTACTAAACTGGTTGTAAAATGTGGCATCTTTATAATAAAAAGTTATAAAATAAAAAATTTGGCGAGGGACAAGTTTCGAGTTATCAGCCATAAAATTTGTTATTATTTGGTTCTTTATGTTCGATATATTTTCTTTAATTTTATAGAATTTCTAAAAAGTTGAAAAAAATAAATAAAAGATTGATGGCAAGATCTAGTTTACTAGTTATCGACCTGTAAACTTTTGTTTTTATACTTTACACCGCTCTGTGGTGCTGGTATTACAAGTATATTTGGGTGCAGATGTTTGTAACGCTGTATTAGAGCCAAATCCACGTTAAAGTATATACCGATAGACTCAGGGCCTGTTTCTGTAACTTTTTTTCGTTCGTCTACTGCGAACGATCAAAAATCACTCAATTATTCCGAGAAATCTATAAATAGCAGAAGTTTATAATTCGTTGTGTCTGTAGAAAATCATGTAAAAAGCTTGTTCCTAAAAAATTTCTAACCTGCGTTTTATAGAATTCAAGTAATAGCTGAGAGAATTTTGATCGTTCGCCGTAGACGAACGAAAATAAGTTACAGAAACAGGCCCTCAGAATCGCTAGCATATTCGATCATGTCTGTCCGTTCGTTCGTCCGTCTTAAGGTTGTACCCAAGTAAAGATCGCAATTTAATTACAATGTTGACGAAATTTGATACAGAGTAATTTTTTGCCCCAATGACAATTGGTCAATATAGGTTCAGAGTAATATAGTTTATATCTCCCATAAATATATGTATCTTTATGTAAATTTATATCTCCCATAAATATATGTACATTCCGATTTGGTATTTAGGTGGTATAAAAGCTTTATTTTCTGGCAGATCTTTATAAAATGTAGCACAGGGAAGTTCTATGAGGCTGTAAGTACCCCTACCAAATTTTTGTTATATATCGCTTAAGTATATTTGACAATAATGTAGCTCAGAATATGCTGAAAAGAGCCTCTTAACATTTTTCGCGAAAAAAAATTTTCCCGCACATTTTTTTTAACAAATTGTAAAAAATACCCCTTAAAATAGGGAGGGCGGGGAAAAAAAATTTGGCCATAAAATTTTACTATAGGTGTCAGAACATACCAGAGCTCAAAACTTAACACAAACAAACACCAAAAAACCTCCTTGGTCTGTTCGTGCAGCAATGTTTGTCATACGACCTGGTGTTCGAAGCAATAACGATAACCATTTTAAGGCGTGTTTTTTTCGATTTTTTAAAATAGGGCCAAAAATTACAGTTATGTGGGGGAGCTAGAGGGTTGATACGTTCCACAAAAATATTGGCCTTACTATTTTCTACAAAGTTGCTGAACATACTGAACATTTTTATAGTGAAATAAATAACATTGTGAAATACTAACATTTTTGAGATAGAAAGTGGTCATTTTGAGCTATTTAGATTGCCTAGACACGTCCATATTGTATTGTATTGTATTTTTTTCGCGAAAAATGTTAAGAAACTTGCTTCAGCATATTCTTAGCTACATTATTGCCAAATATAATTAAGCGGTATCACCAAGTCTGAATTAGGTGTTGGACAAAAGCTGATGACACCTTTTTCGAGGGACCCACTGATTTTTAGAAAGTTTTGAGGCCCATAAAAAAATAATTGGTCACCAATTTCGCATGGATGATTTTCTTGTTAATTAAAAGGGAACAATATGAATTATAGATGCTTCCGTTTTTTCAACTACGAGTATGTCATATATTGAGTCATAATTTCAACTCTATTTCCGAAAAAAATCAAAATCGTACAAAATTGTTGAAATATATATTGGGAATTTATATCATTTTTTCTTTCTGACAGGTAAACAATTAATCAGGCACCTAGAAGAAGAATTCATCAAATCGTCCCATTAATATATGGATCAACAACAATCGCTGGGGTATGTAATCACCTTTGTTAGATATTCCAATGGAAAACTAAATGGCGATCGTTTGTCTTTAACAGAAAGAGAGATGTGGCTACAGAAACTTCTCATGCTGATATTACAGAGTCAACTACCACATTCACCTCGGCCCTATCGACAGATAGTCGACAAACTTTAACGGATATCAGAAGCTTTCATAAAGCGGAGCTTAGGAATGTGGCCACTGAAACCGATTTCCCGGTAGTCACAAGTCTAACCATATCGATCACCACCACCGACATTGATGTGGATTTGTCAAGTGAGGCCATGGAAGAAGAAATGAAAAGGGGAATAGGGGGTAATTATTTTGTTAGTTAACCTTTGGTGGTATTTATTTTAGACAATAATTCATTTTTGTTTATTGTTTTGTGTCATAAACAAATTTTCTTCTTTCATTTAAGATTATCCACCTGGATATTTGGCCTCGGACTCCTCTAGCTCCAGTGAGGATATTGAAAAGGACAACCTGGCTAGACCTCAGTTCGCTCTCAAGTCCAGCAAATCTCAGCATGTTCGCAAAATACAGAGTTCAAGTGATGATGAGGAAGATCGTAATGGCAGGGATAGTTCCAATTTGCGGAAGGGAAATGTTTTTGTAAGGGCTTGATATTCTGCAGAATACGATTCACTTGATAGTTTTTTCTTGCCTTAAGGTTTATATGGTCATTCCCCCCGATGGCGGTTATGGTTGGTTTGTTATGTTCATTTCCTTTTGTTGCCAAGTTGTGGTGGATGGTATTATTTTTGGTATTGGAGTTATATTGCCGCATATAGCTGAGGAATTTGGAGTACCCGGCTCCAAAGTGGTGTTGGTGGCCTCCATGCAAGTGGGTAAGATTGATCAACATAAAAATCGTATTGCAAAGAATAGTTATAGGATTTATTCTACTTCTAGGATTTTATTTTCTGTCTGGCACTATATCTAGTGCCTTCATCAATAAATATGGATTTCGTCCTGTAGCTTTGGCTGGTTCTCTACTCTCCATTTTAGTTTTAACTTTAGCCACTTTTTCCTCAAATCTCCTGATGATGATAGTCTTCTATAGTATATTAGGTAAGGACCAATGAATAATTATTTGATATTAAAATTAGAATTTCTTTCCACATCAATTTCTTCCTTAGGTGGTCCCGGTTTAAGTATGATCTGGGTATCATCTCAGCTTATTATTGGTTATTACTTTGAGAAATATCGTCCCATTGCCAATGGCTTGTCTTGTTCTGGAGCTGGCGTGGGTATTATGATGTTTTCCTATATGAATAATGTTTTTATCTCGCAGTTGGGTTGGCGAAATCTGATGAGACTTCACATTGGTTGTTTGGTCTTGGTTCTTGTAATGGCATGGACATTTGTGGAAGTGGCTCCCACCAAAATTGGAAGAGTTAAAGAGGTAAAATCAAAATAACAAATTAAATTCTTAATTTATCCCCATTTATTCTGCAGATGTCTTGGGAGGATACTGAATCAGATTCTCCTGATATGATCACCGATATGACTCGTTATTCCCGCTACTCCTTGAAGACAGATACTGAAATCTATGATTTGGATGAGGATTTTCAGTCTGTATTGGGTGAGTTATAGAAATAATTAATCCGCAATCAAATAAATATCCTCAAAATCCTTTAGAAAAAATGGAAGAACCTGGAAGAACAGCACAACCTAGCCAACAAGGCTGTTGCCACAATTGCATTAACTCCTGTTGTCCCTGCTATCAACGTTACCTCGAACGCGAGCGAGAACGTCAAGCTCTAGAAGCGACCCATAAACATTATATCATTCGCCAAGATCCCATGGAGAAACAAGATCTTTTCTACATGGGACCCAGAGCGCGCTCGCTTGAAGCACCCACTCAAGAACCCCGCAAAACGGTCACATTTGGAGACACAGAAATGCGCACCATTTCTTTGGAGGATATAGATGAGAAAATTAATCCACGTCGAGTGGTCAATACTCTATCGACTATGGCCGTTAATCGCCGCGGTCTGGATAAACGGAAATCTTATCGAGAATTAAAGGAAACGCAACGCTTTCCTTTGCTGGCTTTCTTAAGACCGAAAAATCTTATACATCCGAAAATTCGCAACGCTTTTCGTTTATTATTCGATTTCCGTTTATTGGCAATCATGGAGTTTCGAGTGCTGCTCGCCTCGGCTTTTCTGTTTCCGATGGGTTTCAATATTCCATTTGTTTATTCAACTGGTGAGTGTGAAAGGATGAGTAAAAACCGAAGGATTTTTTAATTAAAATGACATAAGCCCTTATTCATAAAAATTTGAGACGACCGAATCGTTTGAAATCATTAAATTATATCTTATTTTATAGATAATACAAAATCATTCTATTCTAGGGGTATCCTTTGAGAGATAGAAATTTAGATTTCTGTCCTCTATAAATCCTGAGTATTAGTTGAGTATTTCTTAACGATTCGTTCGTCCAAAGATTTTTTTATGGAAACAGAGATTGAAAGACATTGTATCTTTGAAAATCAGTTTAATAAGTCTTCCGTAAAATTTTATGACCAACGCATTGTAATAAAATTATGAATCAACTTAAATATAGGGAAATTATGACCAGATAGAAGAGTATACTAATTTTTTTATGTCAGAGAAAGTTAGGAAAAAAATATGATGATGAATAAACCAAAGACAAATAGAATATAAGAAGACATTCCTTCCCGTAGCGAGTAAGTGTCAGTGACGATCGAATAGGAATTTGTTTCCAACGAGTGAGGTTTTTCGCGGATTTTCTGACCGATTTTCCCGAATTTTTTGTAATTGTCACAATTAAAAAATTAATATTAATTGATAAGTGCAAAAAAAGTTCAATCAATGTTCGTGGAAAACTGTTTTTTCGCGTGTGACAGTTCATTCCTATTCGATCATACCTGATAGATTTTACGTTTCGTCCGCAAGGAATGTCTTCTTATATTCTATTTGTCTTTGGAATAAACTGCCAAGTACATTTTGAACGACCGTTCGCCCTTGCGTATAAGTGTTATAAATAACATGACCACAATGTCGTATACGTAATGTATAGAGTAAAATAAATCTTTCGGAATAAACTGCCAAGTACATTTTGAACGACCGTTCGCCCTTGCGTATAAGTGTTATAAATAACATTACCACAATGTCGTATACGTAATGTATAGAGTAAAATAAATCTTTCGCCACACTGCTGGAGTAATATGAAGATTGCTTAAAAGTAATAATTGACTGCTGATAAAGGTTGAAATTAGTCCATATTAAGGATACTGAGTGAGCGTAATCTCTAGTTTAAGTGCGTTGTCGTTGCAATAAAGAATGATCAATAGATACAAGTCATAGATCGAGCGTATTTGAAAATCTCCTTTGGGATAAAGTACTATCCAGGCTGGACCAGGTCAGTTGCCTTGAGCTTAGGCGTTGCCTAAAACTATTTGGAGGATAGGGAACTTCAAGATGTGGCTCGTGGCTGTCCTCAGGGTTCTATCTATGGTCCATTCATTTGGAACCTCATGATGGATACCTTGTTAGAGTCACTTGCCACGTCCTACCGCCTGCGTGCATATGCCGATGATCTCCTCCTCGTGATCGAAGGTCAGTCTCATGATGTTCTGGAGAAAAGAGTTGCGGGGGACATGTATACTGTCGATGAATGGAGCACACGAGTTGGCATCGAGGTTGCTGTGCTGAAAACCTCGACAATGCTGCTTAAGGGCAGATTGTCAACTGGTCGTCCTCCACTCATACGTTCAGGCCGAGTAAATCTCAGATATGCGAATATTATGGAAGGTCTAGCCTCCGGTTTCCATAAAACAGATTTGTCTGAAACGAACGAATAGTCAGAAATCATTCCATTCTATCTCGATTTATGAAAGATACAGTAGTCAAATTTTTCTAGTCTCATGGAAGTTATCCTTTGGAAAAACTCGGATCTAGACAATTAGATTTCACTTCTTTAAAACAATTAAATCAGTGCAAAAAATCATCCATACATTTTTATGAACATTTTTACATCATTCGTCACACTGTATCAAAGACTCGACGTCTTATTTTGAAAGATTATGGAAGATTTTACACCCTGTTTACCTAAAACAGATTTGAGTAAACGAACGAATCATTTCATCATATCTTAATTTATGAACGATAAACAAGTCAAATGGGAGGTATTCTTGAAAAAAACTCGAATCTAGAAAATTAGAATTCACAGATTATTTCAGGGAAAGTTAGGAAGTAAAGTAAATTTTGAAAGACCGTTCACACTGGCGTATGAGTATTTATAATGTCATGACAACAATGGCGTATAAGTAATTTATGCAGTAAATTAATCATTCGTCACACTGTAGGAGTAATATGAAGAATGTGAGTAAAAGCTATAAAAGTAAATAGTTGACTCTGTATAAAAGACGAAATTAGTAGGTCCATTTTAAGGATATTGAGTGAGCGTAGTTTAAAGTGCGTTGACGTTGTAAGAAATAAAGATCTATAGATAAAAGTCATTGAACGTGCGTATTTGACCATATCCTTTGGGATAGCGTACTGTCCATATTAAGAATATTGAATGAACGCAATCCCTAGTTTAAAGTAAGTTGACATAATAATAAATAATGATCGTAGATAAAGGGCATTTTACAAACTCCTTTAGGATAATGTACTCTCCAGGCTGGACCAGTGCGGTTGCCGTCAGCTTAGGCTTATGCAAAGTTATTTGGAGGATAGTAAAGTTCGCGAGGTGAGTGCCAGCGCCACGGTCTGGAAAGTTGTGGCTTGTGGGTTTCCCCAGGGTTCTATCTGTGGTCTATTCATTTGGATCCATTATCACAGTCACTTACTGCTTCCTATAAACAATGTGCATAGGCCGATGATCTCCTCATCTTGATTTATGGTCAGTCTCGAGATGAGCTGGAGAGAAAAGGTGTAGCGGCCATGCATGATGTCAATGAATGGAGCGCAGGAGTTGACATCGAGGTGTCTGTGATGAAGACCTCGACAATCCTGCTGTTATGGGCAGATTGTCAACGGATCGTCCTCCACTCATACGTTCTTGCGGATTTGTCTGAAACAAACGACTGGTTAGAAATCATTCAATTATATCTGGATTTATGAACAATACAGAAGTCAAATTTTCTAGTCAGCTGCGAGGTATTCTTTGAAAAATCTTGCTAGGTATTCTTTGAAAAATTTGATTTCACTGCTTTACAAGCAGAGATCAATGATTACAATCAAATCTTCCATAAATTTTTATGAGCAACCCATTATAATGGATTTATAAATCAGCCCAGATATAGGGAAATTATTATAGTAGAGTATAATTTCAGTATTTGTCAAGGAATGTTGGGAAGTAAAGTAAATTTTGACCGATCGTTCGCCCTGGCGTATGAGTGTTATTAATACCATGGCCACAATGGCGTATAAGTAATGTATAGATTAAGTTAATCTGCAGGAGCAATATGAAGAATATAAGCAATAGCTTTAAAGGGTTGTATCTGGATAAAGATTGAAATTAGTTAGGTCATATCAAGGATATTGAGTAAGCTTAAAGTGCGTTAACATCGTAATTAATAATGACCAGAAGATAGAGGTCATTGAATGAACGTATTTGGCAATCTTATTTGGGATATCATTCTCTCCAGGCAGGATCAGGTCGGCTGCAACGCTTATGCTTTGTCGAAAATTATTTGGAGGATAGGAAAGTTCGTTTGATGGGTGCCAGCGCAAGGTCTGGGAAATGTGGCTCGTGGCTCTCTCCAGGGTTCTTCCATCTGTGGTTCATTCATTTGGAATCTTATGATGGATCCCTTGCTACAGTCACTTGCCGCGTCCTACAAACTTTGTGCATATGTCAACGATCTTCTTATCTTGATCGAAGGCCAGTCTCGTGATGAGCTGGAGAGAAGGTGTGTGGAGGCCATGCATGTTTCGATAAGTGGAGCGTACGAGTTGGTATCAAGGTGTCGGTGCCGAAGATCTTGACAATACTGCAAGTATCAAGTATCTGGCTATAACCGTGGGAGAGGGTGAATTGCTTGCCTCATTTGAGTGGAATCATGTCCAAGATGACCGAAGTTGAGAGAAAAGTCGCATCTACGAGTATGCTCAGAAGAGAAAGGATCCTAGGAAGGCGTGCTATCCGAATCAAACATGATGGGCTATTGTTGTGCAACATATGGTGCATCGAAGTGGTATGACAAAGTCACGACTTCCAGATTTTGGCATTGGCCTGAGTCTTGGGTTATTACTGACAGTACATGGTTCTCTCAATGCATGCGAGAAGCCTGTCCGACAGTCCAGACTGTTGTATATGTTGACTAGAAGACTGGCGGCATATACTGACAGAATGTCCGAACAATAATGATGTTAGGCATTTAGCTAGTATGGGAATCTTCCACCCCCAATGGGATGTGGTATTTTAGTAGGTAATGGATAATAGGAAATTTAGGGAAATGGGTATTTTTGCCAGGATTGTCTTTAATAGGAGAAGGCTTACAGACTGTTGTAGAACTCTACTGAAAACTAATGTATTATTATAAATAAGATACCCATGAATTGTTTGTGTGACATAAATTGTTTTTGTTAGAAATTAGATAATATATTTTTTCATTCTGAAAATAAAGCTTTAATAAAATACAACAAAGGTTATGGGCCCAGGCTCCCTACGAATATTAAATTAGTGTAAATCGCATTTGAATCTCTGTGGATAATGGCCGCAATGTACCAAATCGACAAGTTGGAAGAGGACAATTATGATGGATGGAAGATACACATGAAGAGCGTATTAATCCATGCTGATCTATGGGGATATGTATCTGGACAAATTGTTGTGCCTGCTGAAGTGCCTCTCCGCGATGAATGGATCAATAAGGACCAGAAGGCTTTATCCATGATTTTATTGAGTATGAAACGGTCGCAGTTAAGTTGTGTTAAAAATGCAACAACGTCAAGAAATGCCTGGTTAATATTGGAAAAGAAATATCAGCCCAGCGGACCAGCACGAAAAGTATTTTTGTTTCGGAAATTGTTAGCAATGAAGATGTCAGAAGGTTCTTGTATGGCAGAACATCAAATGGAGTTCACAAATATTGTGGAAAAGCTGATGGAATTGCAAATAGAAATTACAGACGAACTTTTGGTAATTATGCTATTGAATAGTTTGCCGGATAGTTATGAAAACTTCGTTGTTGCAATGGAGTCTCGTGACCAGTTCCCTACCGTTGATGCATTAAAGAACAAGTTGCTGGAAGAGTATGAGCGAAGATTCAGTAAGCAAGATTCACTAGAAGTTCAGAAAGTGTTTTTGTCGAAGTCAAATTTAGAAGCTGCCAACAAAAATGATGTTAGAAAAAAACGTGAATTTAAATGCTTTAAGTGTGGCGAAGTCGGGCACTTCGCACGGGATTGTTCGAAAATATTATCGGCATTGTTAAACGGTACGAATGCAAATCGGCTTCCCGAATGTACTTGGATTTTTGACAGCGGCTCAACCTCTCACATAAGTGGTAAGAAAAATTTATTTAAATCGTTGAAGCATCATAAGGAAAGAGTTGAACTTGCTGGAGATTACGCCCTATACTCGGAAGGTATTGGTGATATTGAATTGACCACAACTTTCGGAGATAAAATGTTACTTCAAGATGTCCTATACGTACCTCAAGTCAAGTTTAGTTTTATCTCGGTACAAAATTTGACAAAATCTGGTCTTGCTGCGATATTTGAAAAGGATTATGTAAAGGTTCTTAATTCTGTTAATGCTGTCGTTTTGCGCGGAACAAAAGAAGAGGATTTATTTGTTTGCTTTGGCAAAACTGTGAATGAAAGCCCAAAAAGAAATTTTTCTCTTAAAGTCATCGATTTTATGACTTGGCACAAACGTTTGGGACACCTGAATCCCCAAAACATGTTAGATCTATCTCGAAAAGGTATGGTGAAAGGGTTATCCATTGCTTCTATTCCAAACGATTTTTCTTGTGAAACGTGCATGAAAGGGAAGATAACGGCACAACCCTTTCCAAAATTTGCAAGTCATAGAAGTAATGAAGTTCTAGAAGTAGTACATACAGATATATGCGGTCCTATGAAACTGGCATCTTTGGGAGGTGTTCGCTATTTTGTATTGTTCATCGATGATTTCTCGCGAATGACGTTTGTGTATTTTCTGAGATCTAAGAACGAGGTATTCCAGGCTTTTCAAAACTTTATAAGTACGGCAGAAAGACAGACAGCAAAGAAATTAAAGGTTTTGAGAAGTGACAACGCAAAGGAGTACATTTGCAAAGAGTTCAATAAGTGTTTGGAAAGTCTTGGTGTGCAAAGACAATTTTCGGTGGAATACACTCCGCAACAAAATGGTGTCGCTGAGAGAGCGAATAGAACTATCCAGGAAATGTCGAGATGCCTTCTGATTGAATCAGGATTACCAGAGTTTTATTGGTCCGAAGCCGTAAGAACGTCGGTATACCTAAGAAATAGATGCCCATCAAGATCTCTTAATGATGTCACCCCTATAGAGAAATGGTCTACAATAAAACCGACAATTGCACATCTCCGAACATTTGGATGTAAAGCGTTTGTGCTAGATAAGCGTCCCGGAAGAGGCAAATTCCAACCAAAAGGAAAGGAATGTGTGTTCATTGGATACTGTCCAGAATCTAAGGCATATCGATTAGTAGATTTAAAAAATCAGAAAATTTTTAGAAGTCGTGACATACAATTTGTTGAAGGCATATTTGACAAATTTGAAGACAATGGATATCAGATATTCAATATTGAAATGAGCAGGCCCTCGATTATTGCTGAAAGAAATACCATAGATTTTGATATTCAAGGTGGAAATCAGAATAGTTCCCCAGTGCTGAATGATGCTCAATGCGATTATGATTCTGTAGAATCTCCGGATGTAATACCAGAAGGCAATGAAACATTGGAGAATATAGATGAAAATATGTCAGAGCCTAACGCTAAAGTTCTTCGCTCTGGTAGAGTAATTTACAACAACCTTTTGTACAATTCGATGGAGGAGAGGGGCATGCAAAATGATAATTTGCCATATTCTATTGATGACATACTACAAAGAAATGATAGAGATAGTGGATAGAATCAATGAATTCCGAGTACAGTTCCCATATGTCCAGAGGCACATGGATATTAGTTGACAAACCAAAGGATAATCCAGTAATTAAAAACAAATGGGTATTTACCATCAAGAGAGATAAGAATGGTAAGATAGAGAGATATAAATCTAGACTAGTGGCCAAAGGTTGTAACCAAAGATATGGAATTAATTACACCGAAACATTCTCCCCTGTAACGAGATATTCAACTGTTCGCATGGCGTTTGCACTGGCTGTAGAGTTCAAATTGTTCGTTCACCAACTGGATGTCACCACTGCATATTTATACGGTGACCTTGATAGTGAGATATACATGGAACAACCTGATGGCTATAAAGATGCGAACAATCCAGATAAGGTATGCAAACTTATCAAATCAATTTACGGACTAAAGCAATCGGGAAGGATGTGGAACGAAAAATTGAAACAAGTATTGGTCGAAATTGGGTTTAATCAGTGCACTGTTGACACTTGTGCATACACAATGAATAGTAATGATGAATACAATATCTTGATCGTATACGTGGATGATATTTTATTACTTTGCTCGAAAATGGAAACGATGAATAAAATCAAGAAACAATTGCTTGGAAAACTTGAAGTTGTGGACAAGGGTCCAGTGAATCACTTCTTAGGAATGGAGGTGGAAAGAAATGAACCCCTTGGCCCCATTAAACTATCACAGAAAAATATGATATTGAAAATATTGAATGAAAACAAGATGATAAATTCAAAACGATGCAGTACTCCTCTTGACCCGGGAGTGAATTTCAAATTATGTACGGACGAAACAAATTGTGAGAAAATTGAAGAAAAGGAATATCAATCATTAATTGGATCTTTAATGTACATTGCTATCGCTACACGACCGGATATTCTTCATAGTGTCAATAAACTGTCTCAATTTAATAGTCATCCTCATAAGGAACACCTTGCTTCTGCAAAACATATATTGAGATATTTAAGCCATACAACTGAATATTCATTATACTTCAAAGCGTCCGGAAGTCCAATAGTATGTTTTTCAGATTCCGACTGGGCAGGAGCAAGTGATGACAGAAAATCATATACTGGATATGTGTTCATTTTGGCGAGTACCGCAGTTTCTTACGAATCCAAAAAACAACAATCGGTCGCTCTGAGTTCTACCGAAGCCGAATATATGGCGATCTCGGCTACTACAAAGGAAGCAATATACATACGTAATTTATTAAGAGAACTAGGATTCTCACATCTTGCACAAGATCCTACTGTAATGTACGGATATAACATAAGTGCACAACAACTAGTGCGAAACCCTGTTTATCATGCGAGAAGTAAACATATCGACGTCAAAGTCCACCATGTTAGAGAAGTCTTCAAAAACGGCGAAATCGAAATGAAATACGTGCCATCAAATGAAAATACAGCGGATATTTTTACAAATATTTTATCGAAAACTAAGTTTAATAATAATATTAAAAGAATGGGTCTATCTTAGAACAAGTTTTTAGTAAGGGAGGGTGTTGTAGAACTCTACTGAAAACTAATGTATTATTATAAATAAGATACCCATGAATTGTTTGTGTGACATAAATTGTTTTTGTTAGAAATTAGATATTATATTTTTTCATTCTGAAAATAAAGCTTTAATAAAATACAACACAGACATATAGTAGATGTAACTCTCTACACTACCATCTGTATATCCAGTCATGTCACTGAATTGCTCGAGCGGTTGTGTTAATTATTGTTGTTTGTGGTTAATTACACCTTAAAAGCAACTCTGGTTTACCAGTTCTGGACTGGACTTGGATATGGTCATTGTCTTCGGATAAACGGTCACCTTACTTGGAATTAGCTTCCGGAAAATCGGTCAACTTTATTGGTTTATTGATCACTGTTGTCGGACGATAGTGTATTGATTCCATATAAGGGATTTTGAATTTAAATTCGTTGGAATTAAGGGTCATGGCATCATGCGGTGACTGACCCTAGATTGACGACCATTGATCTCAGAGATTTAAAGTTGATTGATAACAGATAAGATGTCATTGGCCTCTGATAAGATATTCAATTGATATCGAATGTGGCCATTGTCTTCGGATAAACAGTCACCTTACATGGATTAAGCGTCATTGAATCCGGATAACCGGTCAACTCCGTGGTTTATTGGTCACTGACATCGGATGATTCTACATTGATTCCAGATAATGGATTTTGAATGTAAAGTTATTGGCTCCCTACTAAAGTCATTAAAAGTAATTTATTCCGATACAAAATCCATTGATTGATCACGAGTAAATAGTTTTTATCTAAGATTTATGTTTATTGATCTCATTTAAAGATAAATGGAAGATTTTATAAGTCATTGATTCCTGATAAAAACGTTTTTTATTAATGAATTAAAAGTTTTTAATCTGAGATTATTGTTTGTTGTTAAGTAGAATTGGAATTTGGGTAGGCAAGTGCCAGAACGGTTGGTAAGATTTTCAATTAAATGTCAGTGATCCTTAACTAGGCATACTGATATTGGATCACAGTTTATTACCCACGAACTAAAGGTAATTTATACTACTGTAAGGACTTTCCACTTCGGATTACATGTCAAAGTTCATTCATTTAGTGTTACCACTCAAGTCCCCCACTAGCTATAGAAACTAAAACGATTCTCCAAATTTTGGACATTTTTACAGAGGCGAAGAGGTCATACTTTTTACAAAATCTGAATGCCATTTTATTTGTTTAAAGAACATTTTTCCTTTAAGCCCTTTAAAAAATATCTCCCATCATTTTCCAAAATAAAGACAATTAACCTAAATAGTAGCATCGATGTATGTAGGTCGTATGGAGAGTAAAATACGAGTACATCTTAATTCAAATTGAATTTTTCCTTTATTTAATATCCATTTATCTTCTTCGCTTTAAAGAAAAAATCCCATTAAGAGACCCTCCTAAATCCTTAAAAACGAATTGCATTACCCACCAAGTCATTATCTGCTCGAGCCTTAACTGGTCATTAATTAGGAGACTATTATCCTTGCAAGAAGAGCACAACAGCGGCAGCAGCAGCAGCAACAACAACAACGAGAGTCTCCCCTCTTCAGAGTTTTTGTGAAATCTCTTCACATGCCCACGTACATGTACTGCCCCCTCTGTCCCTCTGGGTGAATGCATTTTCATTTACACTTGCATTTTTTTTTTGTTTTGTTTATTTTTTGTTTACATTTATCATGTATTCTCTGTGAGTTGCATGGACACAGACTCGGTGTCTTTGTCTTCCGTCTGCCATCATTGGACAGTGGGAGAATTGAGAAAAAAATATGGAAATAAAACTCATATTTCTTAAACATCTGGCAAATTGCAATGAAACTTGACATAGATACTTTTGGCAGAGGCATTGTCGAGGCAGAGCTGCTGTCCCTCAAGGAAGACCACTTTTAATATATGACCTTATTTCCAATCCCATCATTTAAAAATTTAATGTCCCATATATTCTACACAATTGAAGAAGTCTTAAAATTTCATATTTAACATCTAAGAGTAGTCGGGAAAACTATTATAATATATACTCGTATACCTGATATTATATTAGTTTTTTCAACTGGAACTATTTTCCAAAAAAAATAATCCGAATTAGTTTTACTCAAATGAAACGAATTGGTGGCGAATAAGGAATATTTAATATTTGTACACTGTGGCGAATGAAGAACATTAATTAGGGGATCCCATATCTTCTACACAATTAAAGAAGTCTTAAAATTTCATATTTAACATCTAAGAGTAGTCGAGAAAATCATTATAATATTTATATTATATTAGTTTTCTCAACTGGAATTATTTTTAAAAAAAAAAATAATCCGAATTAGTATTACTCAAATGAAACGATTTGGTGGCGAATAAGTAATATTAAATATTTGTACACTGTGGCGAATGAAGAACATTAATTAGGACCTTGGAATCAGTTAATATTTCCTACAGTAAAATAATAGATAGCAGAGAATCTGATTATCTATACAAGTACATTCTAATAATGTTCATATTTTGTACATTTACAAGTAAATATATTGTAAAGAAAATATATACTTGTGAAGAAAAGCGCAAGGAAATAAAAAAATCTTAGTGATCTTATAGCAGCTTCATTCAGCTTTTCTTAATAAGACAAGTCACTTTTACTGCTTCTTGAATTATTTAGAAGACTAAGGCGTAACACATTGTGCTCCCTAATGCAAGTATGATTAATTTTTTCTACATAATACTAATACGCACGTGGTCACGTTATTAATAGTAATCATACGCAACATATACCAGTGTTTTTGTTTCTACTATTTCTGCCATGTGCTTTGGCTACAAGAACTGAATAAGCCGAAATCTCCACATCTGGAATTATTGTTTTGTTAAGATGACAATACATAGAGGAATTCGACAATATATAGTAGAAGGCCTCAGTAGCCACCTCAGGTATTGATGTAGACTTCAGTGATCAAACTTAGTTTAGAGGAATGCCTCTGTGGTCGCATCTAGTATAGAGGAAGACCTCAGTGAACGACTTGAGAATAGATGATGGCCTCAGTAATGGACTATAGTAAAAAGGACGATTTCAATGACCGAAGATCGCAGGAAGATAACAGTAATCGACCCTAGATTAGAGGTAGATCTAGTATTGAGGAAGATCACAGTGCTCGACTCTAGTTTAAGAGGAAGATCACAGTGATCGACTCTAGTATAGAGGAAGATCACAGTGATCGACTCTAGTATAGAGGAAGATCACAGTGATCGACTCTATAAAGGAAGATCGCAGTTAATGACTCTAGTATAGAGGAAAATCACAGTGGTCGTCTCTAGTAGAGACGAAGATCACAGTGATCGACTCTAGTATAGAGGAAGATCACAGTGATCGACTCTAGTATAGAGGAAGATCACAGTGATCGACTCTAGTATAGAGGAAGATCACAGTGATCGACTCTAGTATAGAGGAAGATCACAGTGATCGACACTAGTATAGAGGAAGATCACAGTGATCGACACTAGTATAGAACAAGATCACAGTGATCGACACTAGTATAGAACAAGATCACAGTGATCGACCCTAGTATAGAGGAACATCACAGTGATCGACTCTAGTTTAAGTGGAAGATAACAGTGATCGACTCTAGTTTAAGAGGAAGATCACAGTGAGCGACTCTAGTTTTAGAGGAAGATCACAGTGATCGACTCTAGTTTAAGACGAAGATCACAGTGATCGACTCTAATTTAAGCGGAAAATCACAGTGCTGGACTCTAGTTTAAGAGGAAGATCACAGTGATCGACTCTACTTTAAGAGGAAGATCACAGTGATCGACTCTAGTTTAAGAGGAAGGTCACAGTGATTGCCTCTAGTATAGAGGAAGATCACAGTGATCGACTCTAGTTTTAGAGGAAGATCACAGTGATCGACTCTAGTTTAAGAGGAAGATCACAGTGATCGACCCTAGTTTAAGAGGAAGATCACAGTGACCGACTCTAGTTTAAAAGAATGATCTCAGTGATCGACTCTAGTTTAAGAGGAAGATCACAGTGATCGACTCTAGTTTAAGAGGAAGATCCTAGTGATCGACTCTGGAATAGAGGAAGATCACAGTGATCGACTCCAGTCTATATGAAGATCACCGTGATCGACTCTGGTATAGAGGAAGATCACAGTGATCGACTCTGGTATAGAGCAAGATCTCAGTGATGGACTCTGGTATAGAGGAAGATCACAGTGATCGACTCTAGTTTAAGAGGAAGATCCCAGTGATAGACTCTAGTATAGAGGAAGATCACAGTGATCGACTCTAGTATAGAGGAAGATCACAGTGATCGACTCTAGTATAGAGGAAGATCACAGTGACCGACTCTAGGTTAAAAGGAAGATCTCAGTGATCGACTCTACTTTAAGAGGAAGATCCCAGTGATCGACTCTGGTATAGAGGAAGATCACCACGATCGACTCTGGTATAGAGGAAGATCACAGTGATCGACTCTGGTATAGAGGAAGATCCCAGTGATCGACTCTGGTATAGAGGAAGATCACAGTGATCGACTCTAGTCTAGAAGAAGATCACAGTGATCGACTCTGGTATAGAGGAAGATCTCAGTGATGGACTCTGGTATAGAGGAAGTCCTCAATAGTCCGCTATGGTATATAGGAGGATCTCTGTGGTTGACTCTCCTATAGAGGAGAACGGTATTTCATTGGTCGTCTGTAAAAGAAAGTATTTCAGGACACCTCTTTGCCATGACTTAGATTTGTACAGTAATTAATATTCAACTAATTTAATTCCATTGAAATCTTCTAATTGTTTAAAAAACGCAAGATTTATTTTAAGTTTTCTTTTTCAAAATTCCCCCCCACGGTTTCTCATTGTTCACCTTGCACCTCTTCTCTTTGTTCTCGATGGCGCGCTGGGCGGTGTTGGTTCTCCTTTTGCTGCGGAATGGCTGAATGTTAAGTGCGTGTACAAATTGAGCCGAGTTTTGCAAAGCTAATTTCACCCTCCATTGGTTTCTCGAATTTCGCCTTTCGCATTGCATCGGGCTTCGTGGCGTACAAATTTCGTGAGCACACGACATACATCTGTGGCGGCGGCATGGTATTCGGGGGAGTGGCCGTCTGTGTGAGTGCCTTCTATGGCCTCGATGTGGTATGGTTTCAATTTCTCTATGCCATCTGCTATGGCATAGCCCCAGGTATGTTTTTGGCAAAGTTATGGGATAGAGAGGCCTGTCGTACGGACTACACTGCAACTCTTTCCACTTATGAACGCACAACCGAAAAACAACACACACATTCAGGCTCATACTATTTTGATGCCCACAAAAACACGCTCTTGTTTTTCAAACTTTATTTTGCATACATTTATCACAAGCTCATCAAGCACGTTTTTATGGCTCTCCAGAACACCAAGAGCCAGGGGATAGACATTGAAGAACGCAACAACAATCGGCTTATTAAGGAGGGTGGTATGATTGCGTGTAGTGATGGATAAGTTAATCAAATTACTTTAGTTATAAAGAAGGTTTAAAACATCGGCAAACAGATACACCAGCGTTTTGTCTAAGTATTGGAAACATTCTGCTATCAATTTCTCCCAATACTAACACAAAAAACTTTGTGTTTGTATTCATCGAATGTTTGCTCTGTACGGTTATGTTTCCTTTCCCTAAATGTCTCTAAATTTGGTCCTTCGAGCCGGGTTGACGGTTTATGGCGAGAATTCTTGGAACAGACATTTTTATCCGGAGTGTGTAGATACCCTCTGCATAAGTTGTGCATATTTGGTCCTTCGAACCCAGTGATCGATTGTGGGATGAGTATATCCTATAACTTCTCCATCTCACAATTTATGTACAGTAATATTGAAAGTAATCATATCACCCTCGTTGTAGCCTATCAGGCCTCAGAGACATCGTCCTCGACAGCCTCCTCATCATCATCATCGTCAGCAGCAGCAGCAGCAGCAGGATTGGCATCGGTATCGTCATTATACTCATTGAATGAATGACCAGAAGGCAAACAGTATTAATTATGCTGCTTCATGTTGTTGTTGCTGGCATTTGTGTATGCCCACGTTGTTGATGTTGGTTTGCTGGTTGTTTGTTTATTGGTATGTTGCTTGGGTTGTTGGGTTACGCTGCAGCTTTCCCAGATTGCTGATGCTATAGCTGGTGCTGGTGCTGCTGCTGTTTCCATTGCTGTGATGATGTTGCCACAAATGTATGAGACTATGCAAACGAGTGCAATTTTAATTATATTCCTCTTTATGTTTATTTACGAACGAACATGGATAAGGTATGCGTGTGAAGCATTGTAGAGTCCTATCATCCACGTATTTTTTTGCTAATATCCACACTACCTCTGACACGTTATTCCACTTTAAAATTACATGGAGGGCCATAAAGGTATATAGACAAAAGGATGAAATGCAAAAACGAATAAGAAACAATTACAATTTCATTAGAGGTGGACAGCGAGATTTTCTTCGAATCTATAACTTCTTAGAGATTAAAAAACTATACATATAACCCTTTTAAGTTTCCAAGAACAGATAAAAGCTCACAGGCGGAGCTACAGACATTAGATCTAGGATAGACTGGTTACCTGGCTCAAAGAACTCTATACTAGTTGTGTCAAGCACCTAGATAGAGCAAATTTGAGAGAAACTAAATTTGTTTTCATTTCTAGAAGGGGGAAGTCGTTGCACATTGGACATAAGGACTTTCGGAGGATTAGTCTATCTTCACTTCACCTTAAAACATAAGAGAGATTAACTGACAGTTATTTAGGGATTAAGATTGATTACAGGCTGCTGATCAACCAACTGCACATCTATAATAAGGGAAAATCCACTTAAGCCTCCCTGGATGATCTAGTCAGCTTTACAGAAGGTTATCTCTCTGATAAGGAATATACAATGGTAGCATTCTCAGACATAAAAGGAGCCTTCAGTAACAAAAATCTATCCGCTATAGTTATGGCTAGTTGCCAGGACCAGATAATGTCTCGCCGCCTGTGGTAAAGGCAGTATCTGGTAGATTGGTTCCCTGGTTCACAGATCTCTGTACTGTTTGTATCCAGTAGAGCAACATACCATCGAAATCCACCAGAAATTTCTCATCGGCAAAGCTACAGGAGGTGTGGCTAGTATACTGGTTCACTGGCTCAAAGAGCTCTTTAGTGGTTGCATCAAGCAGGCATAATGAAATGGAGTGCTTTTATGGCTGTCTGCATTCCTAAAGCTGAAAGCCGACACCGTCCAGCGATTAGTGTATCGTCACGTCCCTTTTAAACCCTGGAGAGGTTAATCAATCTTTATCTAAGGGCTAATATTGATCACAGGCTACTTTCCAAGCAACAGCATGCGCATAGCAACGCTAAAACCACCAAAATCGTCCCATATAATACAGTTTGCTTTATCGAAGACTCTTTCTTTGTTAAGGAGGTTTACCAATACATAAATAGTCTTTTAAGCAGAAGTTACAGGTAGTAGCTATTGTACCAGCATCAGTTCCATATCCGCCAGCAACATCTGCATCAGGTTTCGTTGCTATCGGACTACCATTTCCCCTGTGACTATTCTATCTCCTATGACTGCTTTTTGTGCTGTGACTTTTGTTCCGATTGTGGCTACTCTATGTCCTATTACTTTTTCTGCTGAGACTACTGTTTCTCCTGTGACTACTTTTGCTTCTGGCATCTCCTATAACTACTCTTCCTGCTGTGACTACTGTTTCTCAGCAATTGTTGGACTAGCATATTGAGCATCAGCGCCATATCCTAATAGCCCTTAAATATATGCATCAGGTTGCCTTATTTTGTATTCCTATTCCATCTTCTCTTACTACTTTTTCTGTTGTTACTACTATCTCTCTTGTAATTACTCTTTATCCTGTGACTATTCCTTCTCGTATGACTTATCTTTCTCTTATGTCTACTCCTGTAACTACATAAGTAGTTCTTTTGAGCAGGAGCGACGGGTAGTAAATGTTGGCACAGCACCAGCTCCATATGCTAATACTTCTGCAACATCTGCATCAGGTTGCCTTGATAATGTGACTACTATTTCTCTTATAAGTACTCTATCTCCTATGATTAGCAGTTCTCCTGTAAGTTATCTTTCTTCTGTGAGTGCTCTTTCTCCTGTGACTACGCTTTCTTCTCCAGCTCCATATCCAATACTTCTGCAACATCTGCATCAGGTTGCGTTAATACTGTGGCTACTATTTCTGTTTTGACTACTCTATCTTCTATGACTACTTTTCTGCAGTGATTACTATCTCTCTTGTAATTTCTTATTCTCCCGTGGCTACTCTAACTCCTATGACTAATATTTCTCCTATGAGTTCTCGACATGTAGTAAATATTGGGACAGCACCAGCTCCATATCCTATTAATTCTTCGGCAACATCTGCATCAGGTTGCCTTGATCATGTGACTACTATTTCTCTTGTAAGTACTCTATCTCCTATGACTAACATTTCTCCTGTGAGTTATCTTACTTATGTGTGTATTCTTTTCCCTCTGACTTCACTTTCTTCTCCAGCTCCATATTCTAATATTTCTGCAACATCTGCATCAGGTTGCATTAATCATGTAGCTACTATTTCTTTTTTGACTACTCTATGTTCTATGACTACTTTTCTGCCGTAACTATCTGTCCTGTAATTTATCTTTCTTCTATGACTATAACTCTTTCTCCTGTGACTATACTTTCTTCTGCGACCACGGATGCTTCTTCTTCGGTGACTATTCTGGCTCCTGAGAATACCACTGTTCTACCATCACTGTCCCAACACCGTCCATCGGTTTTACCCTTCCTGCTTATACCGACACTACGACCGCACCTTATGCCATCACTACTCCTGCGCTTGTGGTCTTCGGATAATGGGGTTAGTGGGAAACTGACCAAGACAGAAGGAGAAAAAAAGGTCCAACTACTGGACCTGTCTTCATAGGAGGTAGTGAAATTCCGTCTCTGTAAGCTCAACGACTTAGGTATTTTAATACACAGAAAGTTAAACTCCAAGTCCACTTTCCTGTAAAGAGTTCTATGCCTTACTTTACTTTTTGACTAGAAGTATGTCACTCTTATACCTGAGTTAACAATCTTTAGTTTGGCCCAGAGTGACTGCAGGCCATGCCCTGCTCTTCCTAGAAGGCATGTTACCTTTTAGGCTAGCATTTGCGGAGTTTCAAAACTTGGTAGATGTCATAGCCATGCGACAACTCTCGAGCTTTTCACAGCAAATCAAATTGGTTCAACGGGTGGGTCTAGGAAAATCTAACCTTTTCCCTTACGTCCTTACGATATCACAATGGACCACATAGTCTAAGTGAGCCTAGCTGACAGACTGCCATTTGCGAAGTTTGTAAACTTGGCAGATGTTACCATGCGACAACTCTCGAGGTTTTCAAAGCATATCTAATTGTTTCAACGGTTGGGTCTAGGAAAATCTGACCTTTTCCCTTACATCCTTATGATATCACAATGGACAACATAGTCTATGTCAGCCTAGCTTAGAGAATGCCACTCGAACCTATCATATTACAACAGATGGTTCAACTTCATTGCATTTGCTGAAAGTCTAACTCCTCTACAAATATGTTCAACAATTTATAACTTGTAATATTGTTGCTACTTTGTTAATGGGATTGTAAGTACATTTTCATAAATTTGTCTGTCCCTTTACTTACTATATTCTACCATTCTTACAACAACAACAAAGATAAAATAGTTAATATTTTTGAAACGGTAAATGTAGTAGGAAAAGTTACAGACAAAATGTTATGCCACTGTTCATCAATTTCTATTTTATTTTATGAAACATTTTAAGAACAGTTTCTTTGAGAAGAATGTGATTTTTCATTAAGGATATACAAATCTTGTACACACACAACGATTCTTGAGTTATACACTTTTGCATTTCATCTTAAATTATGTTCTCTTGTTTACAACATTTAATCAGGCAAATACACACACCAACATCTGTACCTATCTATCTACAAATAAACTCATTCGTAAGCATATGTTTACCATTTCTTCCATGGTTTTGGTCATTTGCTACTCCTGGTCCTTTTGGTCCCTTGCCATTATTACCTGCTCCATTCCCCGTTTTTTTTTTGGTAATTTCGTTGGTCATCTTTGTGGATCCGCTTCAGCTTTCTATTCCACGCTGCGTGCCATTATCTATGTCCGTTCGCTGGGTTTGGATAAATTAACGAATGCCTTTGGTTTGACGGCTTTGGCCATGGGTCTGGGCGTTTTTATTGGCACAACCGCCGGTGGTATCTTGAACGATCTGACCGGTGATTATACGGCTTCATTTGCATTTGCGGGAATTTGCATTATAGTCGCGGGTGCTTTGAAATTGCTGCTGCCCTATCTGATGGTTCGGGTCGCGGCTGTGAAAAAGTGAAAGGTATCATCTATTGCGAAATCCACGACCATGTATAAGGCCGTTATCTCAAAATGCAGTTGGTTGAGGAAGATGAGAGAAGGAAAATGGAAACAGAAATGTGTATGAGATAGCCTCGCGAAATAGGAGGAGATTATGTATCTATGTATGTGCGATTGTTGTAAGTTGAATTGTAACTGGAAATAATAAAGAAACTCAAAAATGCATGTTTTCACTGATCAGGATTTGGTTTATAGGTAAATGTTAATTCAAGAAGACATGTATATTATTTCAGAAGATTAAAGAATAAATATGATTTTCATAAAGATACTAAAAAAATTCATATTTTCACTGGCCAAGATTTTGGTTTCTAGGTAAACATTACTTCAAGAAGGCATGTATATTAATTGAGAAGATTAAATAATAAAAATTATTTTCATAAATATGCAACAATTTTTTTCATATTTTATTTTAAACGGAAATGTACACTGAAAAAAAAATAGTAATAAAACTAATGATGACACATTCTTATATTAAGTATAGCTGGACCCGGTCCACTTCGTTGCCCCAGACTTCAGATTTCCGATCCCGTTAATTTTTGGACTAATTACGTAGACTGACACCAAATATATATGCACATAATTACATTGATCTCTCTAACAAATTGCTCAAGATATATCAAACACAAAATTTAATTGGCTTATATGGGCGGGGCCACTCCCATTTGTGCGACCCCGCCCATTTTTGGACCAAGCACGTAGACTGCCACCTAATATATATGCACAAAATTAGAGTAATCTCGCTAATAATTTGTGCGAGTTATGTCAATTTCAAAATTGGGTTTATATTGGCGGGGCCAAGCCGATTGGTCCAATCCCGCCCATTTTTGCACCAACCAATTAGACTACCACCTAATACATATGCAAAAATTACAGCACTCTCGCTAACAAATTGTGCAAGATATGTCAATTTAAAATCTTTGTTTATATGGGCGGGGCCACGCCCATTCGTCCAATTCCGCCTATATTTGGACAAATCAGGAAGACTACCACCAGATACATGGCACAAACTTACAGCACTCTCGCTAACAAATTGTGTAAGATATCTCAATTTCAAAATTTGGCTTATATGGGCGTTGCCACGCCCATTGGCCGATCCCGCCCATTTTTGTACCAATTGAGTAGTCCACCACCTAATACATATGCACAACATTACAGCACTCTCGCTAACAAATTGTGCAATATATGTCAATTTAAAAATTTGGTTTATAAGGGCGGGGCCACGCCCATTGGTTCAATCCCGCCCATTTTTGGACCAATCACGAAGACTGCCACCTGATACATATGTACAAAATTACAACTCTCTCGCTAACAAATTGTGCAAGATATCTCGATTTCAAAATTTGGCTTAAAGGGGCGGAGAAACGCCCAGTAGTCCGACCCCGCCTATTTTTGGACCAATCACGTAAGTCGCCAACAGATATATATATAAACAAAATTACAGCTCTCTCGCTAACAAATTGTGCAAAATATCTCAAATTCAAAATTTGGCTTATATGGGCGGGGCCACGCCCATTGGTCCGATCCTGTAATGTACACGAAGTAATTTCGCTATCGATGCAAATTTTAAAAAACTACAAAAGCATCAGATCACTTGCTAAAAGTTGGGACTGCGGGAGCCTTTGAATGGTAGCTACAGTCGGGATGGGGGGTTCGTGTCCCTCTTTAAACAAGGCATGTTACCAGTACATACATTATTATAGACTCCCTTTTAAAAATATACGTAGATAAAAGACACAAAAAAATGGACCTGAAATATTTAACTATCTAATACGATATACCCCATTACAAATATCAAAGAAAAGAAAAATGAAAAAACCTTTAAAAAATGCTGTATATTAATTGATTACCTATGGATTGACTACATTAAATTTCTCCGGTGTTATGAGAAATTACCTCGAAACCCTCGCCTACCTAAGTCCCTTTGGCAAATATATGGGACCCCTAAATCCATCACTCCAAACCTATTGTTTCACCCCTTTTTGTAAGACAGTTATTAGACCTTCATTTTTGAATTAGAATATAAATTTATTCACGTAACAAGAAAATTGAGTTTAAACTTATGTATAAATATAGACAAATCTATTTGAATCATTAAATTTATCTCTAACATATAGCTTGCAATATTCAAAAAAATTAAAAAAAAATCTATTATAAATGAACCAATACTCAAAATAAATCACGCTTATAGGGTCACCCTCTATGGATATTCAATTCATTGAATAGTACAAAAAAAAACTCTCAAGTATCGAAATAGAAAACAAAACACAAAAAAGAACAGTTGTCAACGCAAATGAAGATACTGAGAGTGAGCACATATGGGAGCTGGAGGTCCACTAATTATTGGAGAGCGCCAATGCGAACTCTTAAAACAAGAGAAAACAATAGTTGGAGCATATATAGCACAGACTCCCAAATGTGATAACTCTCATATTCTTCGCTCTTAGAGATCATTGCAAGAAGAAAAAAAAGAATTCATTTTTTTTATACCACTTACCACTGTTCTCCGGACATGTTGAAGGCCTTCCCCAGTATCTGGATGCTGGTTGAGTACTCTCTATATTTAGGTGGGTAAAATTATTTCTTGCAGAATTATTGTGAGTTATTTTCTATCATGCGAGAAAAAAGTTATATTAAATGCGTGTCATGTTTTGAATATTGGCTTTATCGTGTTATACACATTCTAATCATTATGGTATGGAATTCAAAAGGAAAAATTTATGTTTTAATTAAGTTTAACATTAGATTTAAAAAAATTAAATTTTATAAATTATTCAATTGTTTAGATCTCATAATTTTGTTGAGATTGTGAAAAAAATTAATTCTTTTAAACAATTTTTTTTTTGTATAGGGTGAAATCCCATAAGGAATGTTACCCATTTAAAAAAAATGTTTAGTATAATTTATTGCATAACATGATAAGCTTTGTGTTATGTAAATTTTATACTTATATCAAATAATTTAACATTCTAGATTCATCTTCAGTTTCTCCAGCAGTGGAATCAGGAAAGTAGGGTTAGGGATGTCACTGGTTATGGTACCGTCACAGCAGAAGGTTCAATATGTGTGGCAAGGTCGTGGGGACTCTAATGACCCCGCATTAACGAGAATAGCAAAAGCTCCAACAATTTACTTTCTCCAAGCTCTCATTCTTCCCAGGGAAAATTCCTCAGACTTTGTAACCACTGCCACTTTGTTTGACCAGATACTTGTCTGGGGGTTTATTAAGATGAAGCCGACGTTTGGCAGCACCGGATAATCGTCTTGATGTACGAATACCCTTTGGGTATCGTAATCTCAGATGCGGCTTGATGTGTCTTCCAAACGTCGGTGGAATGTTCCGCGATGGATGTTAGTCTTCCCAGAAGGATGTGCAGATGGTTACGCAGTCTTCTTTCGTAACCAAATATATTTATGAAGGGCCTCGTCTTTGTGGAGTATTGCAAACGTTCACCGTTCTGAGGAGATTTAGAATTTCCGCACTAAAATTTTACTATCACTATATGCTTATGTTTTTATGAAATTATTGCAGTATATTACCTTCGAAATGACTGAACTGAGGTTGCAATTCCTGCTTATTTAATATTACTGGACTTTAAATATGACAGAATTGCACGGATTTGTATGCACTCTTTAAGATTCTAGAAACAATTTGATGTTATCTCTTCAAGATCTCCCAGAAAAAGGAAGATATTAAGTTGACCGGAATCGGTTTAGACATGTGATTTTAATGCCGAATATATTAACAAAATAAAACGTCAAAAGGGCTGGAAAGAAATCCACATTCCTGGTATTTACGTTGCCAGCATTCAGGGTCTCACGGTTGATTTTTGCAACAGAAAGTTATTTCGGTAATAGAATACCTAAAACATTTGTTCTAACACAAAAATACCTGCAGATTTTGAATATAATACTCAAAATGTTGCTCAATTAAAATTTAATTAAATAAATGATGTTTACCATTTGTGAAGTACTGTATATATATGATTGAGTACTATATTTCGGCCCTTATTGCCTACACCCAGGTACATAATATAGTACTACTATAGGGTAAATGAGCGAACAAAACAAAGTATATAACAACATTGCGATCAGCTGTTACGTCAACTGGTACAAATTATGGAAGGCGAGGAAAAAGTAGAATAAAGAAAAACAACGAGTTTATTAATATTTTGTCTTAAGGCAAGTATCTACAATTCAAATAAAAAAAAAAACTTACTCATATCGTTTTTATTTATTCCAGCACAGTGAGTGAGTGAATTTTTGAGCGAGATTTTCGAGAGATGTAGAAATAATGGAATCTGTGAAGCAAACATTTACATGGAAACACAGTGGAGCCTACGTAACGTCATTTAATGTGTGAACAATTACTATTCGAATTAAATTTAATTAAAATACAGCCTTCAAATGTGAATTAGAGTTTTAAATAAACAAAAATTATTGTGAGCATTCGTAAAAAAAATAAAACTTGAAAAAATTGATTGGAACGTCCACCACAAACCGGATAATTAAAGGAGATCCTCGAAATTTAATTAGATGGAACAAAGGACGTTTATGTTCTTATGTCTTTCGCATGATAGGTGCCCATGACTTTTCCGTCCATATCTTCCAAAACATAGTAGTGCTGGCCTAATTTTTCTCTCACACGTGCCTTGACGAATACTGGAGACAATTTCGCGTTAAAAGACTTTTCAAGGCAACTTTGTGCAAAGTTTCGTCGAAAGACAGTTTGGCCTACATTGAAAATCTGGGGTCTAGTTCGGAGGTTATATGAGGCCTGACTTTTATCATAGGCTTCCTTTATATGTCGTCGCAAATCTTGGCGAATAAGTTGAAGACTGTCATCGTTGGACAATTTGATTGTAGGTTCATTCAAACTATGCAGTTTCCTTAACAGCTCATACGACGATGCGTGAGTGACCATATTGAAGCCAAATAGAGCATGGTATGGAGAACACTGAATAGTTTGATGGAAGGAGTTCCGAAGCGCGCAACTAATAAAGCTTAGTTTCTCATCCCACTGCTTATGGTCTTTTTTAAGGTAAGCCCGTATACCAGCTATCAAGGAACGGTTAACCCGTTCCGACGCATTTGATTGGGGTGAGTATAGGGCTGTATAAATATGTTCGATGCCAAAGGATGTGAGAAACGCATTTAGTTCATTGGCACGGAACTGGCTTCCGTTGTCACTCACGATTGTTTCCGGTACACCATATATGTGGAATATGTGTTTTTGAAGGAATTCTTGTATTGCAGAAGAAGTAAATTTACGGAGCGGACAAAGCCAATGGAATTTAGACAAGTGGTCGAGGACTATAAGTAGTCCAATATGACCAGTTTTACTTCTAGGGTAGGGCCCAAGAATGTCCACATATAGCCTCTGGAATGGACGGACGGATTCAGTTAAATTGCCCATGGGAGGTTTCATCACCATGTTTGGCGCTTTTGTGGACTTGCAGACTTCACACTTACGGACATAATCCCTTACGTCCCGTACCATTCCAGGCCAGAAAAAGTTACGTCTCACTAGCTCCAGCGTCTTTGCCATGCCTCCATGGGCAGCTACAGGTGTATCATGCGCTTTAGAGATTATTTCTTGGCGGAGCCTCACAGGAATCCACAACTTCCAACATTGTTGCTCTTGTAATTCGTCGCCAGTGTAATGCTCGGTCCGATAGTAAACAAAATTGTCTACTATTTTCAGGTCTTGATATTTCGTCTGATTTTTCATCACAGTGTCCTTCAAGTCTTGATAGTCTTTATCGTCAAAACTAGGAGAACTTAAGTTAATACCCGGATCAATTACTTCTAAGCCTGAGATTTCGTCAGTTGGTATCCTGGAAAGTGCGTCAGGAACCACATGGTCTTTGCCCTTTCTGTGGCTGATGGTAAATCTGTATGGCTGCAATTTGAACACCCATCGAGCCAATCTGCCGCTAAGATCTGGTTGCCGCATAAGCCACAGCAGGCTTGAGTGATCCGTAACGACCTCAAATTCTTGTAGTTCGAGATAGCATCTAAATTTCTTTATCGCTTCTAGAGCCGCAAGACATTCGCGTTCAGTAACGCTATAGTTACGCTGCGATGTATTCAATTTTTTACTCATGAAGGCGATTGGTCTCTCATTGCCTTCATCGTCATGTTGGACCAGGACTGCACCGATGCCAAAGTCGCTAGCATCACAGTGTAGGTAGAACTTTTTAGAAAAGTCTGCGTTCGCCAATACTGGAGCTGAGGTGAGCAACGACTTGACTCTTTCGAAAGCAATTTGTGCATCGTCCGTCCAATTGAACTTTTTCTTAGTTGAAATCACTTCTGTGATGGGAAAAGTTTCTGTAGAAAAGTTTTGAAGAAATCTTCGATACCAACCGGCTAGACCGAGAAATCCTCGAACTTGTTTCAAATTCTTAGGTACTGGCCAGTTGGTAATCGCTGTAACTTTCTCTGGGTCGGTAGTGATACCCCCGTTACCAATTACATACCCCAGGTAATTTACCTTGGTAACGCAAAATTTACTTTTAGACACGTTGAGTGTCAAGTTGGCTTTTCGAAACTGAGCTGATATTCGAATTAGTATTTCGATGTGGGTATTAAAATCTTCGGATACAATAATCAAATCGTCCAAGTAACCGAAAACTGAATGACGAAGTTCTGGCGGGATTAGCTCGTCCATAAGGCGACACATAGTTTGTGGGGCATTGCACAGTCCGAACGGCATAACTGCAAATTGGTATAGGGGTCTGCCCGGGACTGTGAATGCCGTCAAGTGTTTAGATTTTTCATCGAGACTAATCTGCCAGAACGCGTCTTTCAAGTCTAACTTGGAGATTATATTTGCCTTTGGAAGTCGGGAGAATATCCCCTCAATATTAGGGAGAGGATACGCATCCTTCTTCGTCACTGAATTTAGTTTTCGAGCATCTAAACATAATCTTACTTTGTTTGGCTTCACCACCAGTCTCATAGGTGAGCTCCAGGGTGAAGTGGACGGTTCGATTACTCCTAAATTCAGCATCCTATCAATTTCCCCAAACATTAGTTTTTCTACCGCGGGAGAAACCGGGTAAAAACGTTGTTTTATGGGGGTGGCATCCCCGACATCAATCGAATGTTTAATGAGATCGGTTCTGCCTAGCCCTTGCGTTTCGAAATTGGGAAAAAGATCAATCACAGAGTTCAATTGTTTTATTTCTTGATAACTTAATGGAAAAAAATTATCATCTGAATTATGAAATTTATCTTGGTTAAATGAAAAATCAGTCGAAGATATGTCTGGAGAACATATACCCTCATTATTTATTGCTAAAATATCTGCCGATCCTAAGACATTACCTAAAAGATTAAAAGATTTCCAAAAATCAATTCCAAGAATTAATCTCTGGGAAATTGTTGGAATTATAAATAATTGTAAGCTTTTCGTTTTATTCAAGAAAGTCATATTCACTTTAATCCAACCCAGTACTCTCTGACATTTTCCATCCGCTGTCTTCACAAAGTATTTGGATTCGAAAAAATTGGGAAATTTAGAAAAATTTTTAAGGGCCAAATCGCCACCAACACAACTAACATTTGCGCCTGTATCCAGTAGACCATATTCTTGAAAATCCAAAAAGGATACTTTAGCGTAAAATCTCCTATCACGAGGATTTGATATGATAGTTGAAATTTGTATTTTTGCACCCATTTTTCTATTTTTGAAATATTTTCGTAAACGAGTAGTGGACCTTTTTGGTTTTTTAATGAATTGAATTGATGAAACATTAAAAATTTCATTTCTTTTTTGAATATACAATTCCCAACGCTTATGAAAAGGCAATCGGGGGTAAATAATTCGATGAACATTTTTGTCAGTAACCTGTTCGGAAGACGTTGGTCTTTGAAGAATTGTGATTCGATTTGAATCAAATTTTGTCGTATCTGGTTTAATATCTAAGCCGGGTAAATTTTTTTCTGGGTCGAGATCTGGTTTTACCTTAGGCCCATCATTTAGACTAGGTCCTTTTGAGGGCCCATTGGTTTCAAGTTTTTTGAATTGGTGTGATTTCGTGAAGCACATTTGGAACATTGTGGTTTGTAAACATTTTTGGTACCACATCCATAGCAAAAGATTGTTCGAACTTCGAGACAATCGTGCCAGTGGTGACCATTATTATCACAGTTCCAGCACTTAAAGTTAGATTCGTTTTTCTGAAAAGCATCAACTAGATATTCAGGTTCTGAATCTAATCCAGTTTCCGGATGATCGACTTCCGCGACCTGTCGACGGGGAACAAAATTTTGATTCTGATTGCGCTGTACCAAAGATTTGCGAACATACTCGTCACTTAAAAAGTTCTCACGCATTTGCACGAGCTTTCGAAGGTGTGATAATGATCGAATAGGTACATATAGAAGGTCTTGTCGTATATCGGGACGTAGATTCCTAGCTATAATTTCAATAAATTCTTCTTCTATCATTGGCCTAGGCAATCTGTCTGCAATCGTGGAAATAGCATCAAAGAAGCTGTCATAAGTTTCTCCTGGCTTTTGTTTTCGATTTCTAATCTCTTCTCGGAGATCGAAAGATGATTTCATGTCTTTGTACTGACCTCGTATAGCTTGGCAAAAATCTTCCCAAACTATAGTGGGGACCTGCTTATGGTACCGCCAGTACCACTCGCGAGCTTTCCCAGTTAAGAGGGTATTCAAATTTCTGCAAATTACCGTAAAGTCGTCATTAAATGTATCTCTAGTTAGGGTTTTTACACGATAGAGAAACTCATCAATATTCAATCCGTTGGAAGACCCATCAAATTTAAGGTTCCAATTATGGATAATTGAAGTTATCTTATCAGCGTGCATGTTATTAGCATTGAAGCTAAATATATTCGAAGACAAATTTGAGGCTTGGGAATTAAAATTAGGTTGGTCGAATTGTGGATTATTAACATTTCCATTAGCATGAAAATTGGGAATTGTGTTTGGATTTGTACTTAAAATATTGTTGGGACCATTATTGACATGGTTCGTTGGGTTACAAATATGATTATCGTTCCTAGTATTATTAATATTATTTTGATGTAGAGTATGTGTATTAGAAGGACTGTTATTAACATTTGGAAATGAAGATGTTTGAGGAAAATGAAGATTCTGAAGCACTCTACTTATATTGGATTCAATCATGCGATTGATTTCGTTATAGTCGATGCTAGCTGAGTTTGCAGAATTTTGATTTTGATTATTTGTAAATGGTGAAATAACGAAGTTATTATTATGGAGTGCGCTTGTATTCCGATTTGGAGTCTGTTGTTGTTCATTTTGGGCTATCGTACTGTTATTACGCAGTGAATTTTGTGGGTCTTGAAACAAATTTCGACTAGCGCTACGAGTATTGTATTGCCTAGTCATAGTTCCTCTTCCTTTGCCCCTATTGCCCATTCTTGGTATTGGTGGTGGTTTAGGTGCAATGATTAATGTTCGCAATTCGCTTAGTTCGCATGCATGTTTGCATACAGGACATTCTGCCGAGTTAGACAGATGTGACTCAATGCATCCTCTATGAAAAGGATGTGAACATACACTTATAATCAAACAATCCTGCCCCTCTTGCATTGTTTCATTACAAACCTGACAAACCGAAGGTTGAATGCTCACCGGAGCCATTGGCTGATCTGGTGGAACAGACGAAGCTTGCTCTGAGTCCATTTTTTAAAAATGTATCTCTAAATGTATATCGTTTTTAATGAAGGTAAATAAATACTTTAATCAACTGAACACTAAATAAATCAAAAAAAATGGGATAACGATACTGTGGCTTCTTACCAATTTCGTTCGAAATATGATTTTTTGATTATATGTAATATATATTTTATCGTATTTGGAGTTTTCTTTTCATGAAAATGTGGACGTGTCTTACAAGGTGATGATTACTAAGAATGGAGTGAATTAAGGCTTTTCGATTAATATACAAATGGAAAAAAAAAACAAGTTGGTCTATGGAGTAATGTATATTTCGAGAAATCCAATTATAATCGACACATCAGCTACGGAACTAGTAGGTTTTCATATGTCCTCTCATCTCTTCTACAAAGGTCACTAAAATGCTTTCTGCCAAAATAATGAATTCCTATATGTTGAAAAGGTGCTGACTACCCAGTCAAATAATAATTAAATTTACGGGTCTACACAAAACTAAAAAAACTGAAAATTTCTCTTTATTATCGGATGTTGTAGAAATGAAAGTATTGCCGAAAGTTCAACGGTCAGCTAATTCGGGGTTAACCTCAAATTGCCGAAAATCCTGAAGTACCCTGACAATTATTCAAAAATCGGAAATATCCCAAGACAAAGACAAATATAAAAGTTTCTAAAGAATTGAAATCTAACTAAATCGGAAATAGAGCCGAAAGACAAGGTCGAATTCTTTCATGCCCCACGTTGGGCGCCAAATTCTGTAATGTACACGAAGTAATTTCGCTATCGATGCAAATTTTAAAAAACTACAAAAGCATCAGATCACTTGCTAAAAGTTGGGACTGCGGGAGCCTTTGAATGGTAGCTACAGTCGGGATGGGGGGTTCGTGTCCCTCTTTAAACAAGGCATGTTACCAGTACAGACATTATTATAGACTCCCTTTTAAAAATATACGTAGATAAAAGACACAAAAAAATGGACCTGAAATATTTAACTATCTAATACGATATACCCCATTACAAATATCAAAGAAAAGAAAAATGAAAAAACCTTTAAAAAATGCTGTATATTAATTGATTACCTATGGATTGACTACATTAAATTTCTCCGGTGTTATGAGAAATTACCTCGAAACCCTCGCCTACCTAAGTCCCTTTGGCAAATATATGGGACCCCTAAATCCATCACTCCAAACCTATTGTTTCACCCCTTTTTGTAAGACAGTTATTAGACCTTCATTTTTGAATTAGAATATAAATTTATTCACGTAACAAGAAAATTGAGTTTAAACTTATGTATAAATATAGACAAATCTATTTGAATCATTAAATTTATCTCTAACATATAGCTTGCAATATTCAAAAAAATTAAAAAAAAATCTATTATAAATGAACCAATACTCAAAATAAATCACGCTTATAGGGTCACCCTCTATGGATATTCAATTCATTGAATAGTACAAAAAAAAAACTCTCAAGTATCGAAATAGAAAACAAAACACAAAAAAGAACAGTTGTCAACGCAAATGAAGATACTGAGAGTGAGCACATATGGGAGCTGGAGGTCCACTAATTATTGGAGAGCGCCAATGCGAACTCTTAAAACAAGAGAAAACAATAGTTGGAGCATATATAGCACAGACTCCCAAATGTGATAACTCTCATATTCTTCGCTCTTAGAGATCATTGCAAGAAGAAAAAAAAGAATTCATTTTTTTTATACCACTTATCACTGTTCTCCGGACATGTTGAAGGCCTTCCCCAGTATCTGGATGCTGGTTGAGTACTCTCTATATTTAGGTGGGTAAAATTATTTCTTGCAGAATTATTGTGAGTTATTTTCTATCATGCGAGAAAAAAGTTATATTAAATGCGTGTCATGTTTTGAATATTGGCTTTATCGTGTTATACACATTCTAATCATTATGGTATGGAATTCAAAAGGAAAAATTTATGTTTTAATTAAGTTTAACATTAGATTTAAAAAAATTAAATTTTATAAATTATTCAATTGTTTAGATCTCATAATTTTGTTGAGATTGTGAAAAAAATTAATTCTTTTAAACAATTTTTTTTTTGTATAGGGTGAAATCCCATAAGGAATGTTACCCATTTAAAAAAAATGTTTAGTATAATTTATTGCATAACATGATAAGCTTTGTGTTATGTAAATTTTATACTTATATCAAATAATTTAACATTCTAGATTCATCTTCAGTTTCTCCAGCAGTGGAATCAGGAAAGTAGGGTTAGGGATGTCACTGGTTATGGTACCGTCACAGCAGAAGGTTCAATATGTGTGGCAAGGTCGTGGGGACTCTAATGACCCCGCATTAACGAGAATAGCAAAAGCTCCAACAATTTACTTTCTCCAAGCTCTCATTCTTCCCAGGGAAAATTCCTCAGACTTTGTAACCACTGCCACTTTGTTTGACCAGATACTTGTCTGGGGGTTTATTAAGATGAAGCCGACGTTTGGCAGCACCGGATAATCGTCTTGATGTACGAATACCCTTTGGGTATCGTAATCTCAGATGCGGCTTGATGTGTCTTCCAAACGTCGGTGGAATGTTCCGCGATGGATGTTAGTCTTCCCAGAAGGATGTGCAGATGGTTACGCAGTCTTCTTTCGTAACCAAATATATTTATGAAGGGCCTCGTCTTTGTGGAGTATTGCAAACGTTCACCGTTCTGAGGAGATTTAGAATTTCCGCACTAAAATTTTACTATCACTATATGCTTATGTTTTTATGAAATTATTGCAGTATATTACCTTCGAAATGACTGAACTGAGGTTGCAATTCCTGCTTATTTAATATTACTGGACTTTAAATATGACAGAATTGCACGGATTTGTATGCACTCTTTAAGATTCTAGAAACAATTTGATGTTATCTCTTCAAGATCTCCCAGAAAAAGGAAGATATTAAGTTGACCGGAATCGGTTTAGACATGTGATTTTAATGCCGAATATATTAACAAAATAAAACGTCAAAAGGGCTGGAAAGAAATCCACATTCCTGGTATTTACGTTGCCAGCATTCAGGGTCTCACGGTTGATTTTTGCAACAGAAAGTTATTTCGGTAATAGAATACCTAAAACATTTGTTCTAACACAAAAATACCTGCAGATTTTGAATATAATACTCAAAATGTTGCTCAATTAAAATTTAATTAAATAAATGATGTTTACCATTTGTGAAGTACTGTATATATATGATTGAGTACTATATTTCGGCCCTTATTGCCTACACCCAGGTACATAATATAGTACTACTATAGGGTAAATGAGCGAACAAAACAAAGTATATAACAACATTGCGATCAGCTGTTACGTCAACTGGTACAAATTATGGAAGGCGAGGAAAAAGTAGAATAAAGAAAAACAACGAGTTTATTAATATTTTGTCTTAAGGCAAGTATCTACAATTCAAATAAAAAAAAAAACTTACTCATATCGTTTTTATTTATTCCAGCACAGTGAGTGAGTGAATTTTTGAGCGAGATTTTCGAGAGATGTAGAAATAATGGAATCTGTGAAGCAAACATTTACATGGAAACACAGTGGAGCCTACGTAACGTCATTTAATGTGTGAACAATTACTATTCGAATTAAATTTAATTAAAATACAGCCTTCAAATGTGAATTAGAGTTTTAAATAAACAAAAATTATTGTGAGCATTCGTAAAAAAAATAAAACTTGAAAAAATTGATTGGAACGTCCACCACAATCCCGGCCATTTTTGGACCAATTAAGTAGACTACCACCTAATACGTATGCACAATATTACAGCACCCTCGCTAACAAATTGTGCAATATATTTAAATTTAAAAATTTGGCTTATATGGGCGGGGCCACGCCCATTCGTCTGATTCCGCCCATTTTTGGTCCAATCACGTAGGCCGCCAACAGATATATTTACCCAAAATTACAGCTCTCTCGCTAACAAATTGTGCAAGATATCTCAAATTCAAAACTTGGCTTATATGGGCTGGGCCACGCCCATTGGTCCGATTCCGTCCATTTTTGAACCAATCACGTAGAGTGCCACCAGATACATATGCACAAAATTACAGCTCTCTCGCTAACAAATTGTGTCAGATATCTCGATTTCAAAATGTGGCTTAAAGGGGCGGGGCCACGCCCATTAGTCCGACCATGCCCATTTTTGGACCAATCACGTAGACTGCCTCCATATATATATATGCAAATTTCTAGTTCTTTCACTAACAAATTGTGCAAGATATCTCAAATTCAAAATTTGGCTTATATGGGCGGGGCCACGCCCATTGGTCCGATCCCGCCCATTTTTCACCAATCACGTAAGTCGCCAGCAGATATATATACACAAAATTACAGCTCTATTGCTAACAAATTGTGCAAGATATCTCGATTTCAAAATTTAGTTAATGGGGCGGGGCCACACCCATTAGTCAGACCCCGCCCATTTTTGGACCAATCACGTAGACTGCCTCCAGATATATATAAACAAAATTACAGTTCTCTCGCTAACAAATTGTGCAAGATATCTCAAATTCAAAATTTGGCTTATATGGACGGGGCCACGCCCATTGGTCCGATCCCGCCCATTTTTGGACCAATCACGCAGACTGCCACCAGATACATATGTAGAAAATTGCAGCACTCTCACTAACAAATTGTGCAAGATATCTCAATTTTTAAATTTGTCTTATGTGGGCGGGGCCACGCCCACTTCATATATCGAAAATTCAAGTACCCTATTTTCACCACGCCCCACACATGTACATTCTGTGAAAATTTCAAGAAGATCGGTTCTGTCGTTTAGACGTCTATACGGTACAAACAAACCAACAAACCAACAAACAAACAAACCAACAAACAAACAAACAAACAAACACACATTCTTCTTTATATATATAGATGCTACCTCGCCATCAATTCAATGAAAATTTTCATTAAAACAATGAAAATTTACACGTTTTTTACGAAATTTTCCTTAATATAAAGTTTTTTGAATTTGAATTAATGACTATCTAATCATTAGTTTTGTGTACGCGCTTCTTTAAATGTACGCATTTAAATTAAAGAAAAAAATCATTATTTTTGTGCCAATCCGCATTATTTTAAGTAATATTTCAATACTTTTAAGGATTTTTTACATTAACACTATGACGTAGACATGTCATAGTTTTAATGCCGAATCGGACTTAATTAACAGTATGAGATATTTGAGTAATAAATTTAAGGCTATGCTCCCCTTAAAGGAAAGGCTGTCTTGGTAATACATTTTATGACTATTGTCATTATTTTTAAGAATACATACGAGAGAATTATACAATCTCTCCCTCCCTCTCTCGTTCGGAGAATCAGTTTTGTTTGGTAATGTGTGAATCAATAATTTTTATGGAATGCTAGAAGAGAAAATAGAGAACAGCTCTGTTCGTTTTCTTTTAAATCGTCAGTTATTTACAAGCGATGGAAGGAAACGGTTGTCTGTTTTCGGGACGCGGATTGTGAAAAAATTTGGTTGCTGTGAATATGTAAGTATACGTGCATACATACGTGCATATTGCACCTTAAATAATTTTAATATGGGCTGTTAACAGTTATTTTTGCTAAAGCATAGCAACAACAACAAATGAAACCGTCGTGTACATGTGTGTATGCATGTGGTTATGCCGTCGGCGTCACCATCGATCTCTGTGATAAGGGAGTGCGTGTGTCATAGTTATTTTTGCTGTATTTTATTTATGGCGATGTACATGCGTTTTTGAAGGAGATCTTGTTTGTAAGTCCTGTGAACAGATTTGTGCCAAATGGATGATAAAAATGTGAGTAATAGATTTTGTAATACTGAAAGAGACAATGGGAAAATGATTACGTACGTGAAAAATAATATTATTCTGAAATAAACATCTTAATTGCAATTACAAAATTAACAAAACACATTTTAATTGAAAGTATTTATTTATTAAAAATACCAGCGCATAATGCAGAAATGTAAAATTATTTGTGGCAATATAGAAATTTATTATTAATAATATGTTATACATATAACTATCTTTTTTAATTTTTTTAGTAAAATAATTTTAGAATGGGTCTTTTGTGAGAAGAATGGCAAATTTTACAAAATATTTCAACGTAAGTATTATATTATATATTATATTTCTCTTAGTTTTCAGCGTTTTCCAATTGTGATATAAAATTTTATTTGATTTATTTTCAGAAAAAATTTAATTATTTTAATTTTAGATCACGCAATATTTGAAGATAAATGTGATGGATATATGAAAAATGCAGTGCTGAATGCCATTTATAAATTACAACAAATAAGTGAGATTTGGAAACAATAGATTTGGAAACAATATTTGTAAGTACAAATTATGTATTTCTGAACAAATATATTTTATTTGAAAATCAAGAAATTTAATTTGGAACGCATATACATATTAATGTATTAGAACAAAATATATTTGCGAACTGACATTCACATATAAAATACGTGTTTTACACAAACAAAGTTATTGTTAAAAAGTTTTCCAAATATAATTTATTTAAAAAGATGTTTTCCTTTTTTGAATTTTAGTTTAAATTTTTCCTTGATTTCGTGTTCATAATTGCTTCATAAGTACTTCATAATTAAACCTGCTGTTAGATTACGCCCGTTTGGTCTAATTTTTGTATCGTTTCCTTTATAAACGGTAATATATGTATGTATAAATATTGCCTTATAATTTGGTCCAAGGGATATTTTTGTTTTACTAAAATCAAAATAATGAGCGTTTTTGCTCAAAAATAATTGTAAATAAGCTGCTTTCTTTTCACGAAGTATTGAATAAAAATAAATATAAAATATTGTCTTCCATATTCATTTTATATGAAAAATTTAATGTTAACCAAATGGACTTAATCTAGGATTCGTACAGATTTGCTAATCTAACACCAGGGTTAATAATGCCATAAGCAGCATTAGCTTTTGTTTTACAGAAGTAATTTTTAATAAGTTTTTGTAGTTTTGTTTGCTAACAAAACTTAAGGTTTTAAAATCTAAGTCACGATTGATTTTTTTGAGAAAATTATTTTTGATAACTTAATTTATATGAAAAATGTCACTTTCGCCACTTTCAAAACAATCAGTTTCTATTATTAATAATATCTTACATAAATATTTTTTTTAACTTTTAGTACAGCAAATTTTGTATGGATCTATTATGAGAATTTGTGTCGTAGAAGAGTGACTAAATATTTCAGTGTAAGTAAGTATATTCCAAAGATTTTAATATATCTCTTATTTTTCAACATTTTGTGACAGTTTTATGATAAAATTTATTTTAATACTTTATCGTTTATAAATCATTCTGTTTGACTTATATTCAAATTATTTTCATTTCAGTTCGCGCAATTGAACTTTATTTGGATATAAGAAAAATGCGGTGGGGAATTAAAAATTTACAAATTGCAGGAAATGAGTGAGCATACAAACTATGTATATGATATAATAATATAATATTTGTTTTATATAATTTCTATTTAAATTCCTAGGTTAAAAATCATTAAGGTCGGTTCCGATAAAAATTGTTCATGGACAACAAATAGAGAAACGAATCCCGCTATAGAATCGATACATAACAATACAATATTCGAATAAAAGTCAAACTTCATAGTGTGTTGGCCGATTTGTCTTTATACAATTACATTTTGTTTTAAATTATAAAATGTTCAAGGTTATCCGTAATATGTATTTTATTTTTTTGTATAAAAATATAATACAATATAAAATATAACAAATAAAATATATATTTACAAAGATAAAGTGTTGTGTTATTGAATTTTCTATGAATATTAAATGATTTCAAAGAAAATGATTCATTTAAAAGAGTAACATTATAATCAATATAAAGTAACGATTTTTCCATACATATTTAAAAAAACTGTATTTAAATTCATGTATGCCTTAAATTCATTACCAGTATATTCTTATATCAAGGACAAACATTTTAAATTTTATTACGATAATGTTTTAAATTATATGATATTTTACTAAAAATAAGCACGCGACATACTTAAATTTACGCAAAAATGTGCTTATTTTAAGACCAAACCTAATTATTTTTATTACCCAAAATTCTTAATTCTATGAAATGCATCCTCAAAACAAGTACTATTCACGTCTTTAAATTAACTATAAAACCTTCTTATTTTTATAGCGATTGTCTTTGGCTCGAAATCATTGCCGAAATCTTAAACTTTACGAAAAATTCATTGATTTTCAGTACGCTTTTTTTTTAGTGTACAGTTTCTACAGATCTCTGAGGTAGCAGCCAATAGCAAATTTTTGGAAAGGGGCTATACTTATGCCAAATTATAGAGCCAGTTAAAGATTTGCCAGATAATCAAAAAAGTTTGCCTAAAAAATTAATAACCAAAATTTATTATTTATTACGCTAAGACGCGTATTTAAGATTTTGGTGAAAATAAGTTATCTAAAAATTGCGTGACTTTTTTCCCTGCGAATTTGGGAACACTAGAAACTTGGAGAGGGGTTAGGTTTTCAGTAAATGCATACGTGGACCACCCTGTTGCAAAGGAAGAATGTATTACAGGGCGTCAAACTAGACTATTTTTATAATGGTAAACACTTGAAGGACTTTTACTCTCATGTCCTTCTCTCCTCCTTTTTGTAGGACGCTTATTTAAGGATATACGGTCATTTAAAGTTTTGCTAAAGCAATCGCAAATTTGAACTAACAACATTTCTTCTTTCTCGTTCTAGGAAGCTTATTTAAGGACATACAGTCATTTAAAGTTATGCTAACGAAATCCAAAAGTTGGACTAGAAAGAGATCACAGCATTCGGTCGTTTTCGTTCTGAGACGCGTATTTAAGGATATAAAGTCATTTAAAGTTATGCTGAGGAAATCCAAAATGTAACCTAAAGATATACAGCCATTTAAAGTTTTAAAGGAATTCCAAAAATCCTATGAGTTATCATAAAATTTTTTTCTTCTCGTTCTAGGACGATTATTTAAGGATATACAACCATTGAAAGTTTTACTAATGAAATCCAAAATAAGTGATCACGACATTTCGTCCTCTTCGTTCCAGGACGCCGATTTAAGGATATACAGCCATTTAAAGTTCAGGTGAGGAAATTCAAAATTTTGTCTAAAATCACACTTATTTAAGCCATTTAAAGTTTTGCTAATGAAATCCAAAATTTTGTCTTAAAAATTATCACAAAATTTTGTTTTTCTCGTTCCAGGTATATTATTTATGGATATACAGCCATATACAGATTTGGTAATGAAATCCAAAATTTTGTGTAATAAGTGATCACGACATTTTGTTCTCTTCGTTCCAGGACGGCGATATAAGGATACACAGCCATTAAAAGTTTTGCTAAGGAAAATAAAAATTTGATCTTAAAAGACCCTTATTTAAAGATATACAGCCATTTATTATTTTGCTAATGAAATCCAAAATTTTGTCTAATAAGTGATCACAACATGTCGTCCTCCTCTTCGTTCCAGAACACCGACTTAGGTATATGCAGCCATTTAAAGTTTTGTTCAAAATTTTGCCTATTTATCACAACATTCTCTCTTTTTCGTTCTAGGTCTCTGACTTAAGGATATAGAGCCATTTAAAGTTCTGCTAAGGCAATACAAAATTTGGCCTAACAAGTGATAACAACATTTCGCCTTTCTCGTTCGAGAAAGCTTATTTAAGGTCATATAGTCATTTAAAGTTATTCTTATGAAATTTCAAAGTTGACCTAAAAATGACCTAGGACGACTATTTAAGGATATACAGCCATTTAAAGTTTTGCTAAAGAAATCCAATATATTACCTTACGCTTGTTTAAAGATATATAGCCATTTAAAGTTTTGCGGAGGAAATTCAAAATTTTTTCAAAAAAAAGTAATCGTGATTTCGTCCACTTCGTTCCAGAACATCAATTTAGGATATGCAGACATTTAAAGTTTTGATAAGGATACCGATTAAAGGATATATAAGTATATATAGCTATTGGAATGGAAATTCAAAAATTGGTCTACAAATTGATCGCAACATTCTCTACTTTTCGTTCTAGATCGCTAACGAAAATCCAAAATATGTCCTTAAATATGATCACGACATTTCGTCCTCTTCGTTCCGGGACGCCGATTTAAGAAGACACAGACATTTAATGTTTTGCAATGGAAATTAAAATTCTGTATTAAAAATTACCACAAAATTTCGTCTAAGACGATTATGTAACGATATACAGCCATTTAAAGTTTTGCTGAGGAAATTCAAATTTTTTCCTAATAAGTGATTATGATATTTAGTCCTCTTCGTTCCAGAACGCCGATTTAAGGATATACAGCCACATACAGTTTTGCTAAGGAAATTCAAAATTTGATCTTAAAAGTCCCTTATTTAGAGATATACAGCCATTACAAGATTTTGCTAATTAAATACAAAATTTTGTCTAAAAAGTGATCACATTTCGTCCTCTTCGTTCCATGACGCCGATTTAAGGATATACAGCCATTTAAAGTTTTGAAGAGGAAATTCAAATCTTCGTTCTAGAACGTGGATTTATGGATATACCGCCATTTAAAGTTTTGCTAGGTGAATTCGAAATTTGGCATGAAAAATTATCACAAAATTTCATCATTTTGAGTCTATAACGATTATTTAAGAATGTAAACCTATTTTAAGTTTTGCCGAGGAAGTCGAAAACTTGATCTTAAAATGTATCACAACATTTCCTCTTTGTTCTAGGTCTCTTATTTAAGGATATAAAGACATTAAAAGTTTTGCTAACGAAATCCAAAAGTTTGCCTAAAAAGGGATCACATCAATTCGTCCTTTTTGTTCTAGGACGCTTATTTAAGGACATACACCCATTAAAAGTTTTGGTATGGAAATACAAAATGCGACCTAAAATGTATTTAACGTTTTTCTAAGGAAATCGAAGAATCCTATAAGTTATTACAACATTTCGCTCTTCTCGTTATAGGACGATTATTTAAGGATATACAGGCATTTAAGTAATCACGACATGTCATCCTCTTTGTTCCAGAACACCGACTTAAGGATATACAGCCATTTAAAGTTTTGCTAATTAAATCAAGAATTTTGCCTAAAAGTGACCAGGACATTTCATCGTCTTAATTCCAGGACGCCGATTTAAGGATATACAACAAATTAGATGTTTATAATAAATTAATAGAATTATACCATAAATATTAATTGATAATGGTATAACGTATCAAATAGACGTTAATATCTTTCTTATTATGTGCCATTTGTGGCTAAAATCCAGTTGGTTAAGATTTTACCGACATTTTAAAATCAGTATAACACTTTTACATAAAAGTGAATTTTTCAATAAATATTAGATTCTCGAAGCAAAGAGGTTAGATAGAAGAAGAGATTCCATTTCATTCACCACACCCAAACTTGAAATTCAACTCGTGTGCACAAGTTGGGTGCATGGCGCGATATCTTTGTTTCAACTAACGTATAATAATTTTATTTTGTGTGTTTATTGACGTGCATGTGAAAAAGTGAAAGAAAAGCACACATTATACGTTAGTTGAAACAAAGAAAACAAAGATATCGCGCCATGCACCCAACTTGTGCACACGAGTTGAATTTCAAGTTTGGGTGTGGTGAATGAAATGGAATCTCTTCTTCTATCTAACCTCTTTGCTCGAAGCAAACGAAAGTGGTCTTCTGACTCACCACAAACTACACTTAGTGCAGTCAAAAACCATAAAGGCTTTTTTGCATAGTGTGGTAATTTTCCATTTGATGGAGCAAAATTTGCTTCTCATTGGACATGGCTGGTGTTTTGTATTAACTTTGGTTAACAATTGTTTTTGGAAGATTTTGGAGAAGTGTGGTTTCACAAAGATTTCTCATTCGCTTGCGTGTTGAAGTCAACCATATAGAGCTCCGTATCTCCCATACAATTTCAGCAGAACTGTTGATAACGAGTGTCACGGCTCAGAAATCGTGATCCAGTATGTGTGCTGCCAATTTTTAATACATATTTATACACCGCCATGTATAAAATACTTGTTTCTATAGTAATATAGAAACAAAATGGTCTTGAAGTCGGGAGAATATCCTAGTTAGAATCATTATCAGTTTTTTAAAAATCGGTATTAGTAATTGTTTGAATAATATCATAAAGCATACTTCCAGGCGCGATCTTGTCACAATAAATAAATGCTTGAAACTTTCCCTTTAACTGCGCTAAAAGTATTCTGCCTAAAAGTATGCTTCACGAAATTGTTTGAAAAATTACATATACCGATTTTTAAAAAACTTGTAATTTCCAAACCAATTGAGATATCATCACAGGTGATATTTTAAACGAATGCTACAAACGTCCGTTTCATCTCCTCTAAAACTTATGAATTTATGTCAAAAGATTTAGCCTCAAATAGCAGTAGACAATAAGTAGATGTTTTGATATATCGTTTGTGGTATCGTTCTTTGCTCTACTTCAATTTTTTTAGAAGTTATATGCTTTTTAAAAGTGTGTTCCACCCACAATTATTTCAAATTTTAAAATGCCTGTAATTTTTAAACCTATTGAGATATAGTCACAATTTATACCCTAAACGAAAGCTTGAAATGTCTGCATAGAACCCAATAGATAAGGCGCTTCCTATGGGTTAACAATTTCAACACACGTGGTTTTCTATACATGTTACTTTTGCACTTTAGTTTTGTCCATAGGGATCGTGCTTTACGGCAATATTGGAATTTTGAACTTCGATTTTTTGTCTCATTTTTGAGAGAAGAGCTTAGTTAGCCTATGCATTTTAACGAAAATCGATAGGAAAGGGATTTCGCTGATATAGAGGACGTTGCTCTGATCTACAGACACCTTCGATTTTCTTCCAGAATCCAATATATTTAAAGAAAAAATCATTATATTACAAAACAATTTAAACCGATTTTTAAATGTCGATAACTTCTCAACTAACAGAAGTATCGCTTGCAATGATACCTTAACCGAAAGATGTGAACGTCTACTGATATCTAGGGGTAGTCTGGGGTTAATACCATTTGCATAAAAATATGTTTTTTATTGAAATTATTGAATTTTCTCATCAGTTTCGGTTATTATAATAAATTAATGGGTTAATGGCAGAAGAAGTAGGCGACAATTATATTATACAGAAAAACGACGTTCAGGCGTCTCTTTTGCAGTATCATTTGTGACAATACTCCCGCTAGTTTAGAATTTATCGGCATTTTAAAATCTGTATAACACTTTTACATAAAACGGTTTTTGTCACTAAATTTTAGGTTCTCGAAAGAAAATGAAAGCAGATTTTATATCAGTGCGAGGTCCTATATCATATGGCAAAATATTAGGAAAATCCAATAACTTTTGGTAAAAATTAAAATAACATTTCTGAAATTTCAAAAAAAAAATTAGAAAAACTTAAATTGTTATAATATGTTGGAGGATTTAAGGCAGACGTTTCAAGATGTCGTTTATGGTATCACTTGTTTATGGTATCAATTAGTTTAGAAGGTACCGGCTATGTAAACAATTTTAATATTTTCTTGAAGTATACTTTTAGGCTCAATATTGTCGCAGGTGATACCTTAAATAACTGGGCTGTGTGTAATTTGTTATATAATTTTGTGAAACATACTTTTAGGCGCCAATTTTTTATTCTATTAAAGTACTCCGGTTATTAGATGTTTTTTCCCATTTTCTTTTCAATTGACTAAAATTCCCCAACATACCTTCCCTTAGACTTTTTTTAAATTTTAAATCAAACAATATAGTTTTTTTTTGGATTTTTATTCTAAATTTTATTGGTTTTTTATATATCATTTTTCGGTTTTATTTATTTATCATATCATCATCATTTGTGTTTTATTTTATACAAAAAAATTATTTTCTTTTTTTTCTGATAATAATTACATAAATTATATATATATATTTGTTTTTGACTTATGTTATAATATAAGTAATTATAATGCCGATTTCTTGCTTTCGCAGAGTGTCTATATAGTTGTTCTTCATTTATGTATATATATATGTATATAGAAGAGCTTTAGTCTAGAAGAGGGATTTTTTATGGGTTTCGGAATATTTTCTTTTATTTATTTTTATTTTGCAGTTTTATTTGAGAATGATTTTTAAGTGTTTTTTGTTTGGATTTTTAATTCTTTTAAATGTTGACTGATTGTTTGTTAAGTTTGGGGTTGTCTTTTATTGTTTTGTTTTTTTTCGGTTTTAAATAAGGGATTTTTTGATCTTGTTTTTTTATCGATTTTGTTCTATTTTGAGTTTATAAGGTACAATATCTACAAGTTTGCAATTTTATTTTACTGCGGAGAAATTTGGATATTATTTTTTTTTTAATATTTCTTATAGAGAAAACTATTGCCAATTGTTTTATTTTGGGGGGAATTTGTATATACTATTATTTGCTTATTTTTTGGGTTTTTAGCATAAAGTTTTTTGTTTGTTTTTCCATTTTTGTTGTTCTTCTCTTAGTTTTTAATTACTTAAAATAAAAGAAATTTTATATTTACTTTTATTGAATAACTTTTTGGGGGGTTTTGTGATTTTTTCTGAATTTCTTTTTTAATTAATTAATTTATTTATATATATATATATAATTATGATCTTAAGATTACGTTTTACCTTGTTTGATTTCAAAAAGAGGTTACAAAAAACGAAAAACAGAGGATTTTGAGATTTACTAGACTTAGGAAACAATTAGGAAAATCTAATTCAAATACAATAAACGGACCCTTACGTTCTGAGAAAAGGGATAAGGAATTTGAAAATTTGTGCCAGAACGAGTGGGGCAAATTCCAGCATTATTTTTTGAGACTGTAGTAATTGCAGAAGTAATCTATTTGGGAAAATCTGAAATCACTGAGATGATTGCTACAGAAATTTTGCGACATTAATTTTTGGATGAATTATCCAATTATGGGGGGATTTTTTTGGAATATTCTTTTTATGGTATTGACTTTGGCTGTCCTTTTATTTTCCGCAAATCCTTTGCTTTTCCTTTCCTGTTTCCTGCTCTTCTTCTTTGGGGGGTTTGAAACTTTATTAAAATGTCTTAATTTGTACCTCTACGAACTTTACATGTGTGTGTGTGGGTGCGTATTTGAGTGTGTCAGTGTGTCTTTGGTGTATTCTTCTCTTTATTCTTTCGCATTTCTGCATTTTTCAAAAATAATTTCACTTTAATTAAGTGCAGACATTTAAATTTCAAATAAATATAATTTGTTTGTTTGTTGTGTACAATTGAATTCAAATACGAACTTTTTTCAGTTACATTTGTATAAATTTTATGAAAATATTTTTTAATATGATTAAGAGCTTTTCGGGTTTTTTGCATATCTCTTGATTTTGTGTTGAATCCGTTTTATACACTTAATTAGGTTTTACTTAAACGCTCAATTAATTAATTTGTGTTTCACAAAAATGTAATCCTTTGAAACTGAAAAATAGGGGTTTTTTGTTCTGAGGGGAAGGGGGTATTTTTTGCATAACTGTTTTTTCTTTTCATTTCTCGTTATATTGTCCATAGTGTCGTGTTGTGTGTTTGTTTGAATTTTGTCTCGTAAATAAAAAACTGTTCAAATCAATTCAATGCAATTTATTTAATTTTCACTCTGTTCGAAAATGTTTCTGTTTTTCTCGCAAAATTTTTGGGGAATCGTTAAATTTTTTTCACTTTATTTCAAAATTTATTTTTTCATTCGTTTTCGTTTGGCTTTTCAAATTATTCAAAATGTTCAATTTTTTCTGCTCCCCTCTCTTTGTGTGTTTTTATGGTTTGTCTAAAATCTAAGAGTTTTGTTTTTTTATATGTAAATTGTTTAAGTTAAATTAATACAGTTTGTTTGTATATATATTATTTTTTGTTGCTTTGTCTTGTTGTGAAGGGTGAGGGAGGAGGATTAGGGTTAGGCTTAAGGGGGGTTGGTGTAGGGATGATTCGCGGACTGTTTTATTTATTTATACTTATTTTGAGTGAGTGTGTGTGGGTGAGATTTTTTATTTTTAAAAATAATACGCCTTTTTGAAAGAGGTTTTATTCGGTTGGTTGTCTGGTTTAAATTCATGTGTCAGACCTGCAATGAGAAGAGATACAACAAAACATGTTAACATGATTAAATAATTTTTGGGAATATTTTTTTCTCATATAAATTTGATTGACATTTATGAAATTTACGGAAATTGAATTGGCTGCAGCAATCGGTCTGCCTGGGAATTATGCCATCAAATAGTAATAATATAATGAAAATTGCGAAAAAAAAAATAAAAACATTTTTGGGTAGTACATTTTATTCGGTTGAGAGTCATAAGAGCGGGAATTATTAAATCAAATTTCGGCAGAAAAAATATAAATAAAAGATATGCCGGTATCCAATATTGTACATTTATAAAATACAAAAAAAAATACCGAAAAGGGGGAACTATAAAAAGTGTAAATGGACTGGACATTTGAATCAGGTTGCCAACATTAGTCATTAGATACCTTTACACTGAAAAATAAAAATTGAAAAATTCAACGCAAGTGGTCACCTACTATAGAGTAGGTGACACAAATGGTCATCAACTACACAGTAGATGACCCAAAAGTTCAACTACTAAACAGTATTTGACCCAAATGGTCATATACTATAGAGTATATGACCCAATTGGTCATCTTCTATTGAGCAGATTACGCAGTTTGTCATCTACTATAGAGTATATAACCCACTTGGTCGTCTACTGTAAAATAGATGACACAATTGGTCGTCTACTATAGAATAGATGACCCAATTGGTCATCTACAACAGAAAATATGACCCAATTGCCCATCTACCATGGACTAGGTTACCCAATTTGCCGTCTACCATGGACTAGGTTACCCAAGTTGCCGTCTACTATAGACTAGATGAGCCAATTGGGGTTGTACTATAAACATAGACAACATATTCTATCAATTAGTAGATGACTCAATTGGTCATCTTCTATAGAGTAAATGACCCAATTGGCCATCTCCTATAGAATAGATGACCCAATTGGCAGTCTACTATAAAGTAGACAATATATATCATCGAGTACTATAGATTAGATGACCCAATTGCTCATCTACTATAGAGTATATACCCCAATTGTCCATCTGCGAGGGACCAGATGACCCAATTTGTCGTCTACTATAGAGCCAACGACTTAAATAGTAATCTAGAATAGAATAGGTGACCTAATTGGTCATCTAATATAGAGTAGGTGACCCAATTGGCGATCCAGTATAGAATAGGTGACCCAATTTTCCATCCACTATGGCGTAGGTGACCAAATTGGTCATCCACTATAGAGTAGGTGACCCAATTGGCCATCCACTATAGAGTAGGTGACCCTATTGGTCATCTACTATAGATCATATAACTTAATTGGACATCCATTATAGAGTAGATGACCTTAGTGGACATCTACTATAGAGTAGATGATCCAGTTGGTCATCCACTATAAAATCGATTACCCAATTGGTCATCTACCATAGAGAATATGACCCAAATGACAGTCTACGATAGACTGGATGACCCAATTGGCGGTCTTCTATAAATTATACAACTTATTTCATCGAATACTAAAGTGTAGATGACCCACTTGACCATCTATTATATAATAGATGAGCCACTTGCTCGTCTACTATAGAGTAGATGACCCAATTGATCATCTACCATAGAGTAGATGACCCAATTGATCATCTACCATAGAGTTTATAACCCAATAGGGCATCTACTCTAGGTTAGATGACTTAAATGAGCATCTACTATAGAATAGATGACTCATTTGGCCATCTAATGTAGAATATATATCACAATTGGCCGTCTACTATAAATTAGACAACTTATTTCAGCAGAGTAGATGCCATCTGGTCATTTACTATAGAGTAGATGCCAAAATTGGCCACCTACTATAGACTAGATGCCAAAATTGGTCATCTAATAGGGAGTGATTGAGCCAACTGTTCATCCACTATAGAGTAGATGAGCCAGTTGACCATATACTATAGAGTAGATGACCCAATTGGCGGTCTATCATAAAGTATACAACTTAGTTCATCGAATACTATAGAGTAGTTTGTTGTCTAATATAAACTAGTTGACCCAATTTTTCTTGTACTATCGAGTAGATGACCCAGTTGATCGTCTACTACAGAGGAGATGCCCAGTTGGTCATCTACTACAGAGTAGATGCCCAATTGGTCGTCTACTACAGAGTAGATGACCAATTGGTCGTCTACTATAGAGTACATGCCCAATTGGCAGTCTACTACAGAATAGATATTCTAATTGGCCGCCTACTATAAAGCAGACGAATTATTTCATCGAGTTCTATAAATCAGATGACCCAATTGGTCATCTACTATGGAGTAGATGACACAATTGGACATTTACTATAGAGTAGATTACCCAATTGGATATCTACTATAAAGAAGATAACCCAATTGCTCATCTACTGAATGACCCAATTCGTCGCCTACTATAGATTAATGACACAATCTGTGTTCTATTATAAAATTCATGACCCAATTAGTCGCCTACTATAGAACCGATGGCTTTGTTCGTCTAGTACGGAGTATATGTCTTTATTCGTTGTCTACTATAGAGTAGATGCTACAAATGTTAATATACTGTCGAGTAAACGACATAATTCACTTCGTCTTCTGTAGACCTGATGACCCAACTGGTCATCTAATTTAAAGCATATTGACCAATTGAGCACATTATTTAATTCATCACCTACTATAGGGTAGATGACATACTCGTAGTTCTTTGTCTACTATAAAGTAGATGACTTAATTTTATGATTACATTTTATCAAAATTTTGCTCATTTTTGTAGTACCTAATTTGTGATTTCAATTTAATTTATTTTCTTCAATCAATTTTTGTGCATACATTTTCGGTAACCGCCTCAGTCATTCTACTTACCAGTTAAAATAGGTCTCTGGTGAATGGCAACCCTTCTCCGAACCACACCATTTTGATTCTTTCAAAGGCGGACAGGGGCGACCACCCCGCTTGCCGTGCTTGATAACTTTGCGATATCGATGCATTTCACCAATACCGCACGATTTGCTGCAGGCTGACCACTCGGACCAGTGGCTGACGCGACAATCGCGTGGACGTTTCGTGCGACGTCTGCGATTTGTGGTCGTGCGGGTGTTAGACGATGACGATGAATAGGATGAGGAGGAAGCAGCTGCCGCATTGGGGGCGGCAGCAGCAGACGCTGAAGAGGAAGGCGATGGTGCCGATAAATCTGAGCGTCTATAGCTGTTGGCGATATTTTGCATAATGGCGTTTTTATCGTTTTTCGGTACTACATTGGAATTGTTGTTCCTGCAAAAAAATAAAGAAAAAGAAAGAAATGTGAATATTTTTGCTTTATTTAACTTCACTTCGTATTTAATTTAATGCAAATATCAATTTTTTTTCTCAGAAATATGCACACACTATTAAATATCAATCGTCGTCAAATTGTTTGCACGAGTATTCGAGCAAGTAAAAGTGAATGAGTGACTGCCTGAGAATAGGCGAATGAATAGCTGAGCCATCAGGAGCAGCACCAACACTAACACAATCACCAGTAGCAATAGCGAAAGCTACTTGTGTGTCCTTGTCCTCCTTATTTTCTGTGCTTTGTATGTTAAGTTTTGTGAGTGTTTGTTTAACTATGAATGTATGTATTTGTGTTTGCAAGTTTCTGTGTGTTTTAGTTGTTTTCGTTTTTTTGCTTGATATTATTTTCGTAGAACATCAAAAATAATTTCCAATTTACCAATTTACATTTGCTATGTTCTTTCATCTTATTTGTTTGTACTCTATATGGGAATGTAATGGTATTAGGTAGGTATATTTTCATAGGTAACAAATAAATTAAAGTAGTAATAAAAAACTTATATGAAGAAAATGACTCAATTGGTAGTTCACTACAGTTCATCTACTATTGTTCACCAACAGAATTGTTCATACACTACATCGCAGGTTATCGAATTGGTAGACTACAGTATAATATACTTCCAATTGGTCTAACACTATAATGTATATTACAGAATTTATCGACTAATATAGATTAAATAGACCAATTCTTCGTCTACTACAGAGTAGATGATCCAATTAATCGTCAGCTATATGTAGAACAGATGATTCTATATGTCGTCTACAATAGAGATGATACTATAATTTGTCGCCTGTTACAAATTAGACATAATCCAACGTCAATTATAAAGTAGATGACTTAATCCGTAATCTATTATAAAATAGATGACTTATATCGTCGCCAATATAGTGTAGATGGCCAAATTATTCATCCACTTTAGAGTAGAAGATCAAATGCTACCTCCATGATAAAGTATATGTTACTATTTGTCAGGTACTGTGCTGGAGTGACCCAATGATTGGTCTATTATAGTGTAAATCACTCAACAGCCCGTCTATTCTAGAGGAGGTGGCCAAGATGGTCGTCTACAATAGACTAGGTGAACTATTGGGTGTCTACTATAAAGTAAATTACCTAATTCGTCTTCTACTATAAAACAGATGACCTACTTATTCTACTACAGAGTAGATTATGAAATTTTTTGTCAACTATATCAAGTATGTCGTCTAATATACAGTAAATGAGACAATTTGTCGTCAACTATAGTTTATATAACCTAAAATGACGTCTACTGTATAATAAGAAATAATATGATCCAAATTACACTGTACAACAATTTCAAACTTTTTTCAAAATAACAGGGTTCTGTCAGTGGATTCTGGTAGAGGAGACCAAAAAAATATATACGTGTATCGGCGTTTTGAAAGATCACATCGGAATTTTATTTTAGGGGGGGTTAAAGTTTTCCACCCTTTCCTTGTTCGTGCAGAATATCGGTATATAAAACTATGTGTTCTGTTCATCTGAGGTGTGAGGTATCTTCAGCAACTTTGTAGCAAATGTTAAGGCCCATATTTTTGTGGAATATATTAACCCTCTAGCTTCCCCGCATAAGGGTGATTTTTGCCTATGTTTTAACAAATCGTAAAAAACTCCCCTAAAAATGGGTGGGGCGGGGTTGAAATGTTCTACAAAAATGTCGGCCATAAAATTTTACTATATGTGTCAAAACACACCAAAGCCCAAAACTTAACACAAACTCCAAAAAAACCCCCAAATTTAAGATAGCCTGTTAAGGGTTAATTTGTTATTCCTCTCATATGTAGTTTCTCCCAGCTCTGAAGAGAAGGTTGTTATTCAACAACTACCAAGAGTACTTTTGTTCTTCTTCATTATTTCTGTCCTTATATTTTTGTCACTCAAAATTACCATAACGGAACTTTTGAGTGGCACGTTACTTATCAACGTTAACGTTTGACATCGTGGGTCAGCCAGTTAATCTTTTTATTTTCTTACAATATTCTACAAGGGAATTTGTAAGAATAATAATGACTGACTGTTTGGGAAAACTTGACTGGTTTTGCTACGTCTGTGGCAAGCATACCCTTATGGAACATAGGGTTTCATTTTTTACGAGCAAAGTGGAGGATATATATTAAATTTATTTTGAACTGGAAGTTTTTCCAGATGAGCCATGGGTGCCAAAACATATATGCCGAAATTGCTACATCGGTTTCATGCTGTGGTCTAAAGGTAATACAAGTTTTGATTTATATTTGATTATACATATATAATCATATTATACATACTTTATACTCGTACGTACATATATATTTATATTTTGGTTTTCAGTTTTCAACTGAAACTGATGAGCATGGCGAACGGTTCCATCAGATATGTCTTCCTACTGAAAAACGCTATAAAGGCAAGAGCATTTTGTCTCTTATAACAGATTTATGTTGGACATTGTTTGATAATGGCGTCGAATTGCCAAGAGTGAAAAGAAAAGTGAATTAAAAATAAATGAACTTATGTATTTAATAAGTATTTCTCCTTGTACAGGGTCTCCCATATTCGACGGACCCATCTGGCAACGCCATAACTTTTGACAGAGATGTCAGATCGCTTAATGACATACCGCGTTTGAAGCGTCAGTCCAAGCAGATTTTTACCATGGAACAATACACGCCACGCGAGCGCTCTGAGATAGTTGAAATTTACATTCAACAGAAGAAGTCAAGTCAACGTGCTTTTAAAATATTAAAAAATGTGAGAAGTGCGCCTTCTAAGAACACCATTAAGCGTTTATACGAAAAATTTTCGACTGGTGAGGCTCTTTCTAATCCGAAGAGGCCAAATAAAAGTCGACCAAGGCGATCGGCCGAGAATATCGCTGCCGTACGAGCCAGTGTTGAGAGGTCCCCAAGAACATCCCAAAAACGCCGTTCTCAGCAGTTGGGCATGGCTCGGTCCACTTTACAACGGATTATTCGCGTTGATTTGCATTTGTTCCCGTACAAAATTCAATTGACGCAAAGATTGTTGCCTGCGGACAAGCCTCGTCGATTGGAATGGGCCCAACGAGTCCGTGGGTCCGTCGAATATGGGCAACCCTGTATATGCGTTATTAATAGATTTTTTGGTTATAGTCCTGAAGTATAATTTAATATAAAATAAATATTATTTAATTGTAAAATAAAATCATTATTTTGTTTTGCATCTCTCACATCAACCCCGAAAAATCCAACTTGTAAAGACCTTTTTGGTACTAACACTATATAATATCTAAATTAACCCTTAACAGGCAATCTTGAATTTGGCCGGTTTTTTTGTGTTTGTGCTAAGTTTGTGGCTTTGGTGTGTTCTGACATGTATAGTAAAATTTTATGGCCATCATTTTTGTAGAACATTTCAACCCCGCCCCACTCATTTTTAGGGGAGTTTTTTACGATTTGTTAAAATATAGGCAAAAATCACCGTTATGGGGGGAAGCTAGAGGGTTAAAATATTCCACAAAAATGTAGGGTATCTTCAGCACTACAAAGTTGCTGAAGATACCCTACACCTCAGATGAACAGAACACATAGTTTTATATACCGATATTCTGCACGAACTAGCAAAGGGGGGAAAACTTTAACCCCCCCTAAAATAAAATTCCGATGTGATCTTTCAAAACGCCGATATACGTATATATTTTTTTGGTCTCCTCTACCATAATCCATTGACAGAACCCTGTTATTTTTTTTTGTGTTGTACTGTGTTATCGAATATTATAGAGTAAATCACCAAATTGGTCGTCTATTATAGAGTAGATCTCAAAATTAAACGTCACCTACAGATTACATCACCCAATTGATCGTCTACTATATAGTAGATCACCTAGTTGGTCATTTACTGCAGAAAAGATCACCAAATTGGTCGTTTACTATCGAAAAAATTACACAATTGGTCCTCTTCTATAGAGTTGATAACGTAGTGGTTCGTCTACTACAGAGTAGCTGACCCAATTGGTCGTATACTACAGAGGAAATGACCCAATTAGTCGTATACTACGGAGTAGATGTCCCAATTAGTCGTATACTACGGAACAGATGTCCCAATTGGTTGTCTGCTATAGAGTAGATAGCCTAATTGGTCGTCTACTTTAGTGTAGATGACCTAATTGGTCGTCTACTTTAGTGTAGATGACCTAATTGGTCGTCTACCTTAGTGTAGATGACCTAATTGGTCGTCTATAATAGATTAGATGACCCAATTGATCGTCTACTAAAGTGTAGATGACCAAATTGGTCATCTACTATAGAGAAGATGACCCTATTGGTGGTCTACTGTAGAGTAGATTGCCAACATGGTCGTCTACTATAGAGTAGATTGCCCAAATGGTGGTCTACTAAAGAGTAGATGATCCAATTGGTCGACGACTATAGAGTAGATGACCCAATTGGTCGTAGACTATCGAGCAGATGTCCCAATTAGTCGTCTACTATAGAGTAGATGACCCAATTGGTCGTCTACTATAGTGTAGATGAGGCAGTTTGTCTTCTACTATAGAGTAGATGAGGCAGTTGGTCTTCTACTATAGAGTAGATGAGGCAGTTGGTCTTCTACTATAGAGTAGATGAGGCAGTTGGTCATCTACTATAGAGTAGATGACCTAATTGGCCGTCTACTACAGAGAAGATGACCCAATTGGTGGTCTACTATAGAGTAGATGACCCAATTGGTCGTCTACTATAGAGTAGATGACCCAGTTGGTCGTCTACTGTAGAGTAGATTGCCTACATGGTCGTCTAATTGCCCAAATGGTCGTCTTCTTTAGAGTAGATGACCCAATTGGTCGTCTACTATAGAGTAGATGACCCAATTTGTCGTCCACTGTAGAGCAGATCACACAATTGGTCGAGTAGATGACGCAATTGGTCGTCTACTATAGAGTAGATGACCCAATTGGTCGTCGACTATAGAGTAGATGACCCAATTGATCGTCTACTCAATAGTAGATGTCCCAAATGGTCGTCTACTATAGAGTATATGGCCCAATTGATCGTCTACTAAAGAGCTGATGACCCAATTGGTCATCTATAAAATAGATAACCCAATTGGTAGATGACTATAGTGTAGATGACCCAATTGGTCGCCAACTATAGAGTAGATGAACCAATTGGTCGTCTACTATAGAGTAGATGACCCAATTGGAAGTCTACCGAAGAGTAGATGATCCAATTTGTCATTTATATAAAATAGATAACTAAATTGGTCATTTATGTATATAAAATAGATAACCCAATTTGTCGTCTACTATAAAACAGATAACACAATTGGTCGCCTGCTATAGAGTAGAGAACCCATTTGGTCGTCGACTAAAGTTTGATGACCCAATTGGTCGTCTATTATAGAGTAAATGACCCAATTGGTCGTTTGCTAAAGGGAGATGATTCATTTGGGCCTAATATTCTAGGGAATATGATATAATTGGTCGTATCCTATAGAGTAGAAAACGCAATCGGACGTCTGCAATAGAGTAGATGACTCATTTGGTTGTCTACTATAGAGTAGATAACCCAATTGTTGGTCTCCTACAGATTACATAACCTAATTGTTCGTCATCTACAGAGTAGATGACTCAATACCACGTCTATTAAATACTATAAGAGCAAATTTGCCGCATACTAAATTTTGAGTGACAACTTAATTTATAGTCTATAATGGAGTAGATAACCCAATTCGTGGTCTAATGTAGAATAGATGACCAAATTGGTCATCTGCAATAGAGTAAATGGTCCTACTGATCGTCTAGTATAGAGTAGTTTGTCCTAATGGTCTTGAATGAGAAATTATATATTAGTCGTCTAGAGTAAATGATTCAATTGGTCATCTATTGTATAGTTCATGAACTAAATGGTTGTTTTTTCAGAGGACATGGTCACATTGTTCCAATTGGCCGTATTTCATATAAAACTAGAATATAATAGAATATATCCAATCCAAAGCAGGTAGTCGCCTACATAGCCAAGACGGCTGTCTACTGTGAAGTATATGGTCCAATTGATTGTTTTCTATAAGGTATGATGATCCAAATTATCGCCTACTCTATGAAGAAATAAGTCATCTACTCTATAATAGATGAACTAGGGCTTTAATCTGTATACCAAAGAAGATAAATATACTGGACTGAGTGTAGCTCAGCTCTCCCAGAGAAACAAAATTAAACAGTTTGTTGTTGCTATTACATACATACATAGATACAAATGCATGCATATTCATGTTAATATCCATCTGACATGTATCCTAACAGAGATATGCATACATACATATGTATGTAAATATATGTATGAATGTGAGTTTTTTTGTAAACGAATATTTGTACTTTGATATAATTGTTTGTGTGCTTTGGAATCCCTTCATATAGTGGCCACAAATGTATACATATATTAAACACATACACACTCACATCTACATAGAATAACTGTGGTTGTTCATATGTAATGTGTGTGTGAGAGTATTATGTATTCTAATTTAGTTCGTATTTCTCATTCCCCCATTTACTACTATAACCACTACTTTAACTACGTGTACTACTACTAAGACAACACTATTTCCGTTTCCTTTCTTACTTTCGTTGCGAAGAGTCAATGTTAACGGATACTATTGTGGAACGGGAGTCATCGTCTCTTCTATATTCCATTTGAGTCTTTGTTTTTTTTTTCTCTCTCACACATTGCAAATATTCAAATGGGGAAATGAAATCAAATGAAAGCAGGCGGATTCAGTTATTTTTTAATTTTCTCCGACATATGTATGAATGTATATGTATATGTACATACCCGGGTGTATGTATTTTGAATATGAAATTGATTTTCTCAATTTTCTTCATGTCTTGGCATGTCATATTTAATGCTTGAAGGTGTACGTTTCCCATTCAAATGCAAACATATCGCAAAAGGGGGGAATACTTATTAATTTTTTCTGTGATATTTCCCCAGTTGCTTTGATTAAAAAAGCGTTATGTTTCTGACATTCTAAATTTATGTTAATACTATTTTTTACAAGATTTGATTGATGTCCAGTTTGCTTTCTGTTTGTATTAAGATTTAAATGGATTAAGACATAATTTTTAATTTCAAACGGAGTAGTTAGGACAAAAAGAGAATTCACCAATAAAAGTTCGCCGTTTATTTTATGACATCGCCCAGTCTTTGTCAAATTTAAATTATTGCTTAAATAAACTTAAATTCTAATAATGAAGAGTCAGAAAAAAGTAGTATTTATTTATTAATTCACGAATGTTACCTCCGTGGCGTATGATAAATAGTTCAGAAAATACTACGTATTCGATATGGGTGTCGACGTTTAAATTTTGAGATATAGGTACGAATTTTTAATAGTAACCCTTTGACGATCATAAGGTTTGAAAAAAACACCTTTTGTACTTTTCTGTGTTACTACTCGAAAAATTAAAAATATAGTCGAATAATTTTAGTGGAATCAAGAAATTACGTAGGTTTTCTTCTGACTAAATACTAATTTAAAGCAAATTGGGACATTTTAGACATAAGTCTGGTAAAAATTCAAAAAAAAAATCGCATGGGACATATATGTCCCAGTGGTCGTCAAAGGGATAACCTATGAATTTATTTTTTGCCTAAAAAGTTTGTAAATGTTGGTAAATTTATTTTAATTTTTTTTTTCCAAAATTTTATAGCATTTTCAAATTTAAAAATACAAACTCTAACAAATCCGAAACAGGAATTGGATTTTTGAGGACGCAATATTTGTAAAATTAGTGGGCGTAGTGTTTACTAAGGCATGCCCGGCAATTTGGGACATTTTTCTACTGTTTCTGGACATTATTTTCTGCACGGTATTTAAATAGGAAAGTTTTAAATCGAATAAACCAATTGAATTATACCTTAACTTTTACAAAAATCCTAGAGTGAATTTGATATTTTCTGCTAGAAATGTTGTCAGATATTAATTTTGCAAAAGTATTATAAAATACCAAATTAGAATATACAAGGTGGCGCAAAAGTAACCTTTCGATGTTTTTTGTGAAAAGTCACCGACCGATTATTGGTCAAATAAATAGTCAGCAATATTCCGCGTTCTGGAGCAGTGTAGCGTAACATTGTTTATTAACGTGTATTTCACATGTGTTTACTACACAAATGTCAACATTAGGCATTAGGGGCCAATCGCAAAATTTATAGCATTTTCTGATAGGAGGATTACTTTTGCGCCACCTTGTATTTATAATAACTCAAAAATTTAACAGTGTATTTCCGTCAATTTTTCTTGAGGACACCAGACAAGGTCACCCCCTAAAAATCTGTTATAGTTTTGGGGTAGTTTAAGAACAAAATAATCCCAAAAAGTTTCCATGTCCTCAAGTGAACTTATAGGCACTATATAGTATGCAATTTGATATTTTTTTCTTTTGGTAAATGTTTATAACATTTCTGATATTTGTTTTTCGTACTTACATTGGATTCATTTTCTCCAATAGTCTGGAACGTATGCGATCTCTTTCTGACGCCCTTGTCGGCTCTGGCGATATCTCGTTCTGGCGTTCGCGCTCTATGCTCGCCGACAATTCGTTATTCATTTCGACATGATTGTGTTCCATTTCCAAATGGGTCTGGGTTTTAACGGTTTCGTATTTGCGGTCATCTTCGGCGAAATTGAAAACTTCACTGAGTTCGTATTCTTTGAGCTATAAATAGAGAAAAAAGGGATAGAAAATAAATATTATTTTTAAGGAATTTAAAAAAGTGAAATAATTGAGACACAATAACATCTTTGCTGGCCATATGAAAGATACATATAATGGGTAATAATTTATCACAGAATATTTTTCTACCTGCAAAAAATAGTTACTTAAATATCAACTAGAAAATGCGCAAAGAATTTATATACATATTATATACATAATTTTGAAAATAAATATTTTTAGATTCAAAAATATATACCAAATATCAAGAATATGGAATACATAGTCGCTGGAGTTAAAAAAGTAAAATCGGATCATATATCAAACTGAACGATTTTCGTAAAAAAAAAATACAGTGACTACTCCGATTTTTACGATTTTCGCCAAACATATTCTACTGCTAAAAATATTTACACTTATTTTTTTAAAAAAAATCTAAATTCAAGACTACGTGTGTGTTTATTATTTTTTGAACATTCGTTCCAAAAATACTGTTTTCGGACGACTGCATATAGAAAAAGTGTTTTTAAATATAACTCGTTATTTCTCCACGCTGAAATTTTCAGGGTTTGTTTAGAATCGATGAAGGAATATGCCTACATTTTTAGTGAATTTTTAGGTTGGTGTTTTCCTAGTGGAAAAATCAAAAATATTGAAGTTTAGTAGCGGTAATTAGCCAAGACCAACGGCGATATACACTTCCAATTACCTTTAAAATAACCCTTCATTCGTCGAATTCTGCCCATGCGTTTACTCTCTACACCACTTTTAATGTTTCTACCTCGGCACTTTTGCCCAATTTTCAAATGGTCATATCTTTTGTTTCAACGAAATCGGAGAAGGTGACGTAAAAAACGTGTTCGGTTTGACATGGAATGATCGATATAGGCATATATGGTAGTAATATCTGAATGTTGATTCAAATTCGATGCATTTTATTCGTTATTTATTCGGTTTTTCGTTCTCAAATTTTATCAAGTTTTTTTTAAACCACTAAGGCAGGCTAAAAGTAAGGATTGGTCTCGATTGAGAGGTCCAACGCTTCAAAAGAGAGTCTTAGGTTGTGTGGTACAAGGTGTAAACAACATTCATACTGTTCTCGGTGAACACCCGCCACTAGTGACATCTGAAGGAGAGAGTCTGCTGTTGTTCTTTCAAATGAGTGCTTGGGTTCGTATTAGTAATTTTAATGTAAATTTCAAGTGATATTACTCATTCAACCCATTGAATCATTAAACAAACCATGGGTGTTTAGGGTAGAATCATTAAACAAACCATGGGTGTAAGAGGTCGACGACCAAATATATTTTTTCAAAATATACTACTATATAAAATAGGAATTGAAAAGTATTAAAAATAACTATTTTGCAAAATCCGGAGGTTTAAAATTCATTTTGAGCTATGGTTTCTTCGGCGAAGTTTCTTGGAATGACCCATAGAACAAGAATCGCGATGCACCTTTGTTCTTTTTTTCTCTATTCTTGAATATTTTGTAAAAAATTAAATAAAATATTGAAAGATCCAGGGGATCTAAATTTATGTTTGAGCTATGGTTTCTTCGGAAAGGTTTCTTGGAATAGAACAAGAATCACAATACGTCTTTGATGCAAAAAGTTTGACTCGCTCTAATATACATATATTGGGGCTATATCTAAGGCTGAATCGATTTTCCCAGACACATTGTTTGTTTATTAAAGATTCTGAAAATCAGTGGGCCCCTCGTAAAAGGTGTCATCAGCTTTTGTCCAACAACTAATTCAGACTTGGTGATACCGCTTAACTATGTTTGGCAGTAATGTAGCTAAGAATATGCTGAATAAAGCTTCCTAACATTTTTCGCGATATAGTAAAATTTTATGGCGAACATTTTTGTAGAAAATTTCATCCCCGCCCTCCCCTTTTAATGGGTGTTTTTTACGATTTGTTTAAATGGGGCCAAAAATTACAGTTATGTGGGGCAGCTAGAGGGTTAAAATGTTCCACAAAAATATTGGCCTTAATATTTTCTATAAAGTTGCTGTACATGCCCTATACCAAAAAAATATATTTTTGTTACATAACAGTGAAATACTTACATTTTTGGGGTACAATGTGGTTTTTTGAGCTATTTAGGGTGCCTAGACACGTTCAGATTGTATTGATATGTTTACAAAAAATTTTCAGATTTACGTCGGCTACAATTTTGCCAAGCATTGTTAGTGAAATATTAAGAGTCCCCGGAAGTTATGCTGAAAAAAGTGAAAAAAAATATTTATTTCCTTCACTTTTTCAAAAAAAAGTACCGGAAATTTTTTTTTTCGCAAAAAATGTTAAGTAGCTTTGTTCAGCATATTCTTAGCTACATTATTGCCAAACATAGTTAAGCGGTATCACCAAGTTGGAATTAGTTGTTGGACAAAAGCTGATGACACCTTTTTCGAGTGGCCCACTGATTTTCAGAAATTTTGGAGGCCCATAAAATAAAATTGGTCACCAATTTCGACAAACTGAGTATAGGGTTATACTACCCTTTGATGGTATAATCGAACCGATACTGTCAAGTCCGTGTATTTTTCAAAAAGTGTTCATTTGTTGCATAGTGTTATTAAACCTTATTTGATTTAGTGTTGAGGAAAGGTCATAAAAGTGTACCACAAAATTTCGTGCAAAACAATCTTTTTGTTTTATACATATTACATTTTAAATAAATATTTTTTACATACTAGGTATGGCTGCACATCCTTGGAACAACATGATTATAATGACATAAACATTATTTGGACTTGTGAGCAAGAATTACCCTAAAAGTGTACCACAAAAAATCTTATAAAATTGTATTCATGCTTGACCAACATTTTGAATCAATAGAGTTTGGATAAATGAAATTACAAAAACTACACAACATGTATTATGCTGCACATCCCTGGTATATTATCTTCCTATAACATAAAAACTATTTGATTTTGAGGACAACAAAGCCCCAAAAAGTGTACCACAAAATTGCAGGTAAAATAATCTGCTTGTGTAAGCAATATTTTATATTAAATATTTAGAGTAAATATAATTTGTGCAATGCCTAAACATTTATATTCTGCACATTTTTGGAAAAGCAGGTGTACATTATTATAAATATTATTTAATTTTCAGGGAAATAACCACCATAAAAGTGTACCACAAAAATAGGGTCCCATTAACAAAATGCTGTTTTGCAAAATATTTACTGACTATGAGTATTTTGTCTTGATGTTCATGAAAATCCTATTTATATACAGGTTATGGAAAATAAAATAATAACGATTATGATTATTTTCTAAAAATATATACTATAGTCAAATAATTTATAGCTTTATTGCCTTAAATGTCTATTTTAATATGTGCATTTTCCTCACACGTTTCCATACCTTTCAATTACAGTCAAAATCTGTTTCTGTTTCTATGTTTCTCGGTCTTACTTTCTTTATCACAACCTGTTATAATAACTCCGACGCTCACTCCTCAAAAGTTTTCTTTTCCTTCGCAACGAATCCTTATATGCATATCTGTGTTCAACATATTTGAAATGTTGAAAAAACACACACATCTCTCTATCTCTCTGATATGGCATTAATATCCATAATCCTATTCATGTTCGTATTACTGTGAAAATTCCTTTGTGAATTTGCAGCTTGTTTTGGCTTGTGTAGTTGTTGTTGGTTTACAGGCTCGTCGTGGTACTCCTCTTCCTTAGCAACTTCACAGGAAAGGAAACAAACACCATGACTTAACAACAAAACAACAGCAGTATCAGAAGCAGAAGACGTAGCAATGAATACCAACAACTGCAGAGATTTCCCAAAGATCTGCCACACGAAATTGTTGTTCATTTGAAGGATGAAAGAATTTCGTAAGGTTTCACTGGAAACAAAGTGATAACATTCTTCCGGGGCTCCTGTATGGAATGTGTAAATTAGGCACAGAATTGACAACACCAAAAATACATTTCTCTGCTTTTTTCCCCCATTTGGGGGCCACAAAGGAAATCAAATTTTTTGTTTTGTTTTGTTCCAGCAGCAGCTCCATTTGCCTTGTTTGGATATTTTATTTAGGTAGTATTTATTTTATTGAACACTTCTGCTCTTGCTATTCCGGCTTAAGCTGAAAGCCTCTTATAGTTTTCCACCTAATGAATTTTTATTTATTTTTTCCATTTCAAAGGAAAATGGCTTCTCTCTACATATTTAAAAAAAACGAAATATTTCTGCTCTATTAAATTTTATGTAGGTAAGTAAAATGTATATATAAAAAAACTCATTTTAATTCCATTTATTATTTGAGTACATTTTGGGGCGCCGGAAATAGGCTAAGCGTAACAAAGAGGAAACGCATGTGTTTCCTATTGCTTTTTTCGCTTAGCGGAAATTTCATTGTTTTATGGAAAAAAATCATAATAATTACATTATTTCATTTAATGTCTAATTTCCGTTACTATTTAAACACTTTCAGTGCAATAAATTGTGTTGTTTAACAATGTTTCCTGTTAACCTTTCGCAGAACAAGAGCATTTTGAATTTTTATTAGGTACTTGAAGGGCAGAGTTGCCAAGCAAGCAAGTACTAGCTGAGTTTGGGGCACAGAAATCAAGCTAATCGACAATTACTGTTTAAATAAATATTCTGTTGACTTTGACTTAGAAACATTAAGTGCTTAAATGATACTGCATATCTGTAGAAAATGAACATATCGTTGATATTTGGCCCCGGTGATGGTCTTCACTTCCGCTAGAATTTTGCGGATTCGGATTTGGCAATTGCCCTTTATCTAGGAAATCACATAGATTTTAGCTTTCAGTTTCTTTTGTCATAACACTTGCTATTAAGACTAACAACAGCAAAACACATCCAAGTCGGAATTATACGTTTGTTGTGACTCTGATCAGATCTTCGGATGTATTGGTGTTGTTTTTGACCTGCGGTCCACTAATTATCATTTGTATTTGTATGAAAGCTAATTCAAATTTACATATAGGAATTACTTTCAAGTAATTTTAAATTCTGTAGTTACATGGCAACCCTTTTGCCCAGTTCGTCCTCCCCGTTCCTAATTCCAGGCCTCATAAATATACATTAATTTTGATTTCATTCAAGTTTTTAAATGACTAAACGGAAAAAATAAAACAAAACAAAACATTATTTGTGTTTTGTATTTTTTCCGCTCGAGTGTTTCCTACTCCACCTCCCTTCCACATCTCAAGTTCCTGCCTACATTGTTCGGGGCCTGGAGCTACACACACGCAGAAAAAACGTCCACTTATTCCCAACATTAATTTGTGACGTATACGTGAGTTGAGGAGTTGTATCCACAATTATGTTCACGGTTTGTGGTTTAGTTCCTTCCTCGCACAACCCAGAAAAAATGTTAAAATCTCTCGCAGTGTGTGTGTGTCCGTACGCAAAGATCTTGGGAAAAAGTTCACGTAAATGAGGAACAAATTTTCATTTCAAATGTAATTAAGTGAGGATTTTTTACATTTCTCCGTTTTTTTTGCGTACAAAACATTGTATTTTGTTTTTACATGTACAGGGATTTAATGTAGGATTGGTGGAGGCGGAGCCGAGCGACAATGGCGCTCAAGTTAATGCGATATATTTCCTTTAGTTTACGTAATGAGTTTCGTGGCAGGGTATGGTTTTGTGATGTAACAGATTTTGACGTGATTTATAATGAAATAAATCATCAGGAGATGTTAAGTGTATGAGGGTAAATGCGTGTAGTGGGGGAAGTAAGCGAAGAGATATTTCGGAAATCTTTCAAAGGATAATCATAATTAGTTTATATAACAACAATTCATCTAGGCAAAAAGAGAGGCGCAGTAAAAATATATAGGTTACTAAATATAGGAAATCAGCGTATCATGTGGTAAACAAGCATCCAGATCCTGTTCACAGCCGTTTATATAGTTCAGCTGTAGTTGTCCAAAAGTTCGAAAACAGATTTTGATGGGTAATTATTTCATTATTTCATTATTTCAGTATTTCATTATTTCATTATTTCATTATTTCATTATTTCATTATTTCATTATTTCATTATTTCATTATTTCATTATTTCATTATTTCATTATTTCATTATTTCATTATTTCATTATTTCATTATTTCATTATTTCATTATTTCATTATTTCATTATTTCATTATTTCATTATTTCATTATTTCATTATTTCATTATTTCATTATTTCATTATTTCATTATTTCATTATTTCATTATTTCATTATTTCATTATTTCATTATTTCATTATTTCATTATTTCATTATTTCATTATTTCATTATTTCATTATTTCATTATTTCATTATTTCATTATTTCATTATTTCATTATTTCATTATTTCATTATTTCATTATTTCATTATTTCATTATTTCATTATTTCATTATTTCATTATTTCATTATTTCATTATTTCATTATTTCATTATTTCATTATTTCATTATTTCATTATTTCATTATTTCATTATTTCATTATTTCATTATTTCATTATTTCATTATTTCATTATTTCATTATTTCATTATTTCATTATTTCATTATTTCATTATTTCATTATTTCATTATTTCATTATTTCATTATTTCATTATTTCATTATTTCATTATTTCATTATTTCATTATTTCATTATTTCATTATTTCATTATTTCATTATTTCATTATTTCATTATTTCATTATTTCATTATTTCATTATTTCATTATTTCATTATTTCATTATTTCATTATTTCATTATTTCATTATTTCATTATTTCATTATTTCATTATTTCATTATTTCATTATTTCATTATTTCATTATTTCATTATTTCATTATTTCATTATTTCATTATTTCATTATTTCATTATTTCATTATTTCATTATTTCATTATTTCATTATTTCATTATTTCATTATTTCATTATTTCATTATTTCATTATTTCATTATTTCATTATTTCATTATTTCATTATTTCATTATTTCATTATTTCATTATTTCATTATTTCATTATTTCATTATTTCATTATTTCATTATTTCATTATTTCATTATTTCATTATTTCATTATTTCATTATTTCATTATTTCATTATTTCATTATTTCATTATTTCATTATTTCATTATTTCATTATTTCATTATTTCATTATTTCATTATTTCATTATTTCATTATTTCATTATTTCATTATTTCATTATTTCATTATTTCATTATTTCATTATTTCATTATTTCATTATTTCATTATTTCATTATTTCATTATTTCATTATTTCATTATTTCATTATTTCATTATTTCATTATTTCATTATTTCATTATTTCATTATTTCATTATTTCATTATTTCATTATTTCATTATTTCATTATTTCATTATTTCATTATTTCATTATTTCATTATTTCATTATTTCATTATTTCATTATTTCATTATTTCATTATTTCATTATTTCATTATTTCATTATTTCATTATTTCATTATTTCATTATTTCATTATTTCATTATTTCATTATTTCATTATTTCATTATTTCATTATTTCATTATTTCATTATTTCATTATTTCATTATTTCATTATTTCATTATTTCATTATTTCATTATTTCATTATTTCATTATTTCATTATTTCATTATTTCATTATTTCATTATTTCATTATTTCATTATTTCATTATTTCATTATTTCATTATTTCATTATTTCATTATTTCATTATTTCATTATTTCATTATTTCATTATTTCATTATTTCATTATTTCATTATTTCATTATTTCATTATTTCATTATTTCATTATTTCATTATTTCATTATTTCATTATTTCATTATTTCATTATTTCATTATTTCATTATTTCATTATTTCATTATTTCATTATTTCATTATTTCATTATTTCATTATTTCATTATTTCATTATTTCATTATTTCATTATTTCATTATTTCATTATTTCATTATTTCATTATTTCATTATTTCATTATTTCATTATTTCATTATTTCATTATTTCATTATTTCATTATTTCATTATTTCATTATTTCATTATTTCATTATTTCATTATTTCATTATTTCATTATTTCATTATTTCATTATTTCATTATTTCATTATTTCATTATTTCATTATTTCATTATTTCATTATTTCATTATTTCATTATTTCATTATTTCATTATTTCATTATTTCATTATTTCATTATTTCATTATTTCATTATTTCATTATTTCATTATTTCATTATTTCATTATTTCATTATTTCATTATTTCATTATTTCATTATTTCATTATTTCATTATTTCATTATTTCATTATTTCATTATTTCATTATTTCATTATTTCATTATTTCATTATTTCATTATTTCATTATTTCATTATTTCATTATTTCATTATTTCATTATTTCATTATTTCATTATTTCATTATTTCATTATTTCATTATTTCATTATTTCATTATTTCATTATTTCATTATTTCATTATTTCATTATTTCATTATTTCATTATTTCATTATTTCATTATTTCATTATTTCATTATTTCATTATTTCATTATTTCATTATTTCATTATTTCATTATTTCATTATTTCATTATTTCATTATTTCATTATTTCATTATTTCATTATTTCATTATTTCATTATTTCATTATTTCATTATTTCATTATTTCATTATTTCATTATTTCATTATTTCATTATTTCATTATTTCATTATTTCATTATTTCATTATTTCATTATTTCATTATTTCATTATTTCATTATTTCATTATTTCATTATTTCATTATTTCATTATTTCATTATTTCATTATTTCATTATTTCATTATTTCATTATTTCATTATTTCATTATTTCATTATTTCATTATTTCATTATTTCATTATTTCATTATTTCATTATTTCATTATTTCATTATTTCATTATTTCATTATTTCATTATTTCATTATTTCATTATTTCATTATTTCATTATTTCATTATTTCATTATTTCATTATTTCATTATTTCATTATTTCATTATTTCATTATTTCATTATTTCATTATTTCATTATTTCATTATTTCATTATTTCATTATTTCATTATTTCATTATTTCATTATTTCATTATTTCATTATTTCATTATTTCATTATTTCATTATTTCATTATTTCATTATTTCATTATTTCATTATTTCATTATTTCATTATTTCATTATTTCATTATTTCATTATTTCATTATTTCATTATTTCATTATTTCATTATTTCATTATTTCATTATTTCATTATTTCATTATTTCATTATTTCATTATTTCATTATTTCATTATTTCATTATTTCATTATTTCATTATTTCATTATTTCATTATTTCATTATTTCATTATTTCATTATTTCATTATTTCATTATTTCATTATTTCATTATTTCATTATTTCATTATTTCATTATTTCATTATTTCATTATTTCATTATTTCATTATTTCATTATTTCATTATTTCATTATTTCATTATTTCATTATTTCATTATTTCATTATTTCATTATTTCATTATTTCATTATTTCATTATTTCATTATTTCATTATTTCATTATTTCATTATTTCATTATTTCATTATTTCATTATTTCATTATTTCATTATTTCATTATTTCATTATTTCATTATTTCATTATTTCATTATTTCATTATTTCATTATTTCATTATTTCATTATTTCATTATTTCATTATTTCATTATTTCATTATTTCATTATTTCATTATTTCATTATTTCATTATTTCATTATTTCATTATTTCATTATTTCATTATTTCATTATTTCATTATTTCATTATTTCATTATTTCATTATTTCATTATTTCATTATTTCATTATTTCATTATTTCATTATTTCATTATTTCATTATTTCATTATTTCATTATTTCATTATTTCATTATTTCATTATTTCATTATTTCATTATTTCATTATTTCATTATTTCATTATTTCATTATTTCATTATTTCATTATTTCATTATTTCATTATTTCATTATTTCATTATTTCATTATTTCATTATTTCATTATTTCATTATTTCATTATTTCATTATTTCATTATTTCATTATTTCATTATTTCATTATTTCATTATTTCATTATTTCATTATTTCATTATTTCATTATTTCATTATTTCATTATTTCATTATTTCATTATTTCATTATTTCATTATTTCATTATTTCATTATTTCATTATTTCATTATTTCATTATTTCATTATTTCATTATTTCATTATTTCATTATTTCATTATTTCATTATTTCATTATTTCATTATTTCATTATTTCATTATTTCATTATTTCATTATTTCATTATTTCATTATTTCATTATTTCATTATTTCATTATTTCATTATTTCATTATTTCATTATTTCATTATTTCATTATTTCATTATTTCATTATTTCATTATTTCATTATTTCATTATTTCATTATTTCATTATTTCATTATTTCATTATTTCATTATTTCATTATTTCATTATTTCATTATTTCATTATTTCATTATTTCATTATTTCATTATTTCATTATTTCATTATTTCATTATTTCATTATTTCATTATTTCATTATTTCATTATTTCATTATTTCATTATTTCATTATTTCATTATTTCATTATTTCATTATTTCATTATTTCATTATTTCATTATTTCATTATTTCATTATTTCATTATTTCATTATTTCATTATTTCATTATTTCATTATTTCATTATTTCATTATTTCATTATTTCATTATTTCATTATTTCATTATTTCATTATTTCATTATTTCATTATTTCATTATTTCATTATTTCATTATTTCATTATTTCATTATTTCATTATTTCATTATTTCATTATTTCATTATTTCATTATTTCATTATTTCATTATTTCATTATTTCATTATTTCATTATTTCATTATTTCATTATTTCATTATTTCATTATTTCATTATTTCATTATTTCATTATTTCATTATTTCATTATTTCATTATTTCATTATTTCATTATTTCATTATTTCATTATTTCATTATTTCATTATTTCATTATTTCATTATTTCATTATTTCATTATTTCATTATTTCATTATTTCATTATTTCATTATTTCATTATTTCATTATTTCATTATTTCATTATTTCATTATTTCATTATTTCATTATTTCATTATTTCATTATTTCATTATTTCATTATTTCATTATTTCATTATTTCATTATTTCATTATTTCATTATTTCATTATTTCATTATTTCATTATTTCATTATTTCATTATTTCATTATTTCATTATTTCATTATTTCATTATTTCATTATTTCATTATTTCATTATTTCATTATTTCATTATTTCATTATTTCATTATTTCATTATTTCATTATTTCATTATTTCATTATTTCATTATTTCATTATTTCATTATTTCATTATTTCATTATTTCATTATTTCATTATTTCATTATTTCATTATTTCATTATTTCATTATTTCATTATTTCATTATTTCATTATTTCATTATTTCATTATTTCATTATTTCATTATTTCATTATTTCATTATTTCATTATTTCATTATTTCATTATTTCATTATTTCATTATTTCATTATTTCATTATTTCATTATTTCATTATTTCATTATTTCATTATTTCATTATTTCATTATTTCATTATTTCATTATTTCATTATTTCATTATTTCATTATTTCATTATTTCATTATTTCATTATTTCATTATTTCATTATTTCATTATTTCATTATTTCATTATTTCATTATTTCATTATTTCATTATTTCATTATTTCATTATTTCATTATTTCATTATTTCATTATTTCATTATTTCATTATTTCATTATTTCATTATTTCATTATTTCATTATTTCATTATTTCATTATTTCATTATTTCATTATTTCATTATTTCATTATTTCATTATTTCATTATTTCATTATTTCATTATTTCATTATTTCATTATTTCATTATTTCATTATTTCATTATTTCATTATTTCATTATTTCATTATTTCATTATTTCATTATTTCATTATTTCATTATTTCATTATTTCATTATTTCATTATTTCATTATTTCATTATTTCATTATTTCATTATTTCATTATTTCATTATTTCATTATTTCATTATTTCATTATTTCATTATTTCATTATTTCATTATTTCATTATTTCATTATTTCATTATTTCATTATTTCATTATTTCATTATTTCATTATTTCATTATTTCATTATTTCATTATTTCATTATTTCATTATTTCATTATTTCATTATTTCATTATTTCATTATTTCATTATTTCATTATTTCATTATTTCATTATTTCATTATTTCATTATTTCATTATTTCATTATTTCATTATTTCATTATTTCATTATTTCATTATTTCATTATTTCATTATTTCATTATTTCATTATTTCATTATTTCATTATTTCATTATTTCATTATTTCATTATTTCATTATTTCATTATTTCATTATTTCATTATTTCATTATTTCATTATTTCATTATTTCATTATTTTATTATGTATTTCATTATTTCATTATTTTATTATGTATTTCATTATTTCTTTAGTTCTTTAATTCTTTAGTTCTTTAGTTCTTTAGTTCTTTAGTTCTTTAGTTCTTTAGTTCTTTAGTTCTTTAGTTCTTTAGTTCTTTAGTTCTTTAGTTCTTTAGTTCTTTAGTTCTTTAGTTCTTTAGTTCTTTAGTTCTTTAGTTCTTTAGTTCTTTAGTTCTTTAGTTCTTTAGTTCTTTAGTTCTTTAGTTCTTTAGTTCTTTAGTTCTTTAGTTCTTTAGTTCTTTAGTTCTTTAGTTCTTTAGTTCTTTAGTTCTTTAGTTCTTTAGTTCTTTAGTTCTTTAGTTCTTTAGTTCTTTAGTTCTTTAGTTCTTTAGTTCTTTAGTTCTTTAGTTCTTTAGTTCTTTAGTTCTTTAGTTCTTTAGTTCTTTAGTTCTTTAGTTCTTTAGTTCTTTAGTTCTTTAGTTCTTTAGTTCTTTAGTTCTTTAGTTCTTTAGTTCTTTAGTTCTTTAGTTCTTTAGTTCTTTAGTTCTTTAGTTCTTTAGTTCTTTAGTTCTTTAGTTCTTTAGTTCTTTAGTTCTTTAGTTCTTTAGTTCTTTAGTTCTTTAGTTCTTTAGTTCTTTAGTTCTTTAGTTCTTTAGTTCTTTAGTTCTTTAGTTCTTTAGTTCTTTAGTTCTTTAGTTCTTTAGTTCTTTAGTTCTTTAGTTCTTTAGTTCTTTAGTTCTTTAGTTCTTTAGTTCTTTAGTTCTTTAGTTCTTTAGTTCTTTAGTTCTTTAGTTCTTTAGTTCTTTAGTTCTTTAGTTCTTTAGTTCTTTAGTTCTTTAGTTCTTTAGTTCTTTAGTTCTTTAGTTCTTTAGTTCTTTAGTTCTTTAGTTCTTTAGTTCTTTAGTTCTTTAGTTCTTTAGTTCTTTAGTTCTTTAGTTCTTTAGTTCTTTAGTTCTTTAGTTCTTTAGTTCTTTAGTTCTTTAGTTCGTTAGTTCGTTAGTTCTTTAGTTCTTTAGTTCTTTAGTTCTTTAGTTCTTTAGTTCTTTAGTTCGTTAGTTCTTTAGTTCTTTAGTTCTTTAGTTCTTTAGTTCTTTAGTTCTTTAGTTCGTTAGTTCTTTAGTTCTTTAGTTCTTTAGTTCTTTAGTTCTTTAGTTCTTTAGTTCTTTAGTTCTTTAGTTCTTTAGTTCTTTAGTTCTTTAGTTCTTTAGTTCTTTAGTTCTTTAGTTCTTTAGTTCTTTAGTTCTTTAGTTCTTTAGTTCTTTAGTTCTTTAGTTCTTTAGTTCTTTAGTTCTTTAGTTCTTTAGTTCTTTAGTTCTTTAGTTCTTTAGTTCTTTAGTTCTTTAGTTCTTTAGTTCTTTAGTTCTTTAGTTCTTTAGTTCTTTAGTTCTTTAGTTCTTTAGTTCTTTAGTTCTTTAGTTCTTTAGTTCTTTAGTTCTTTAGTTCTTTAGTAATTTGCTTCCTTTTTTGGATCTAAACATTTCCATGTTTTATTTCATTCTCGTTGAAAGGTTATCCTTCCCCGACAAAAACCCTCAGGATTTACGCACTCGTCTCTGAAACTTAATCATTCCGCTCCAACAAAACTCTTGGCTCTGAAGATTATTATTTCCTCCTTTTTGGCTAATTTTTTCCTCCATATTTGCCAAACGAAAAAGAAAAACAAAAACGAAACATGATTTCATGTTAATGAATCATTAGTAATTTTTAATGATGTTGTTAATATTCCGAAACGAAAGGCAAAAAAATTCGCTCCAAAAAGCAAGCGGAAGTGCTACTAATTTGTTACTAATTAAGTTGTCGAGATTGTTCACTTGAAATTGAAGAAAGTGAATGTCCTTCAGGAGCTTCGTTTCCAGCGACGGAGTGGGATTTGACATACGAAGGCTCTTAACATACATTCGAATTTGCGCCTAGATACTTCAAACATTCAAATAGTCCGACATACTCGTACATACCTTGATAAATTGAAATGTGGCCATGGGTGGCAAACGTTTACTCTTCGGATAGAAGAAGCTACCCGCAGGATGTGCGGGATAACGTGAGGTGATGCGATAGATGACGCCCTGCGGCGATGTGGGCCAATTGGGGGCAGTGAAGGTGAAGCCATTATCGGTGCCCGCATCCAGGGGGTCCACTTCAACGGTGACCGTATCGATCCAGGATCCACCGACACATAGCTGAAAACAAACAAGAGAAATGAATGAAATTGATTTAGAAACGAAAATGAATATTTGAGTGTAACTAAATTCAGTTTCCGTTTAGGATTTTGCAAATATAATTTCTATGTTATTCTGGCTGTTTCCGTTTAATAGGGGATCAACTAAAGCAAATGTTTCCTTTTTTGGAAATTGTAAATGTAAACTGTGCTCAACCACAATGATGTGTAGTTTCATTGATTCTCACAAAAACCCCAAATTTACTCCCTCTTCAAACATTTCTGTCAAAGTTCCAATTTGATGTGATCCCAGTTTTCGCTTAACAATTTGTTGTCAATTCATCTCGTTGGTTTTTTTGATGACTCTGTCAATGATGCGGATTTTGTGGTTTTTGTGTGAAATTTCAGCGAGGACGAAGTGAGTGGGGTTTAGCGATTCAGAAAGAGTCTCATGCGGCAGCGTAATGTTGTTTCTGCGGTCACAGCTAAAACGGTTGCCTGTTTTTGAGGATATGTACTTTGATTTTTCCCATTGCCCTATATTTGAATGTCAGTTTAGTTGGAAATGCTGATGGCTTTAATATGAAACACGATAAGCGAGATTGAGGACCGGTATTCGCATGAACTCTCTGGGGTATAAATGACAAAATGTCTCTACCACAGAAACTCCCATAACTGCAGCAGCAAAAGTTTCTCTGATGCGATTTTTTTCGCACAATTTCGGTATTGTTAAATAGTTGCAAGTAAAATTCTCGTTTCGTTTCTCTACTATACCTAAATATCCAACTTTCATTTCTCAATGAATAGATAAACTCCTAAAATGTATTCCACTTAATTTAATCCCCCATTCCATAATTCAGGAAAATCCTTAATTAAACTCCCCAGTCATTTGTGCAAAACTTTATAAATTTTGTCTATTCCCACCCCCTCATCCCTTCGATCTATCTATCCCCTACTTAAATCGAAAAAAGCAGAGGTTATTTGTAACACTTACCTGAAACGAATCGACCCCTATAAACCAGTCCGGTGAGGGTACTATGCGTGTCATTAATGACACCAGACTGTGATTGCTATCGACGAAGAACTTCGCTTCACTGCGACCCGCGCCTGCGGTAATGGCCGGCAAATTGAATTCATCGAAAACGCTGCGCTCTCCTCCTGCCGGACTGGCCATGTTACGGTTGTTGCGTGTTGTTCCCTGATTATTGCTGGCAGGCGAAGGTTTTTGCTGCTGCTGCTGCTGTTCACCTAATGACGTATCCAATATTTCACTTTTACCCGTTTCGGAAAATTGTTTAACACCGGATGTCGCCTGTTGGCCTATGTGATACAAAGCGAATTTGGCATCGTGTGTGCGGCCTAGGAAGAACGAAAGAGGAAACGGAAATAACGTTAAGAAAAACAAATCAATAACGACGGTTGTCGGTTGTTGCCGGTGGTGGTAGTAAATTAGTGTAATTTAAGCCATAAACTATTTAAATTTTTATGAAACCTGTCGACTCGGTGGTTTTTCAGGCATAAAATTTAAATGATTTAAATGACAGGGAAAAATAAAAACACGCAAGTTATTGCACCAGAGGTTTATTTATAATAATATTTGCAAAGGGAAAGTATTAAAGGAATGATGAATATGAAATACTAATATATCGGAGAATATTACTACAGGACATTAATGAAAAAAAAAACAATATAATCCTGAAGGATTTGGAAACATTCTTGTTAAATATATATTCAAAAATTCTCTACAAATATTGTCTCAATTTTCAAAACAAATACAGTCAACGAAATTCTCTACAAAAATTCTCTCCTACATTTTTTTCTACAAAGATTCCCTCATACCTTTCTCTACAGAAATTACATCCAAAAATTGTATATAACAAAATTGCCTTCAAATATGTTTTCTAGAAAAATTTTGCATAAAATTAAATCCAACAATTGTCACCCAAATTTATATCCCAAATGTTTCCCTACAAAATATGTCTCCAACGTTTTTTTTTTTTGTAAAAATCTAAACCCGATATTTTGCTCAACAACAATTGTGTTTTTTTTCTGCAAAATATCGCCAAAGTTTTAATCTAAAGAAGAGTCTCTAAAATTGTTTTAAAAAAAAATTGTCTTCTCAATTATTCTCTACAAAAACGGTCTCCGACATTTTTCTCTACAAAAATTGCCTCCGACATTTTTTATTAATTTTTTAGCAAAATATTTCTTTATATAAATTGTCTCTTTTTTCTCTTCGAAAAAGTATCCCCGAAATTATATATATAAAAGTCTCTTTTCTGTAAAAAATTCTATTCAAATTTTTTTCTATAAAAAATTTTCGCTAAATTTTTTCTATAAAAAAATTGGGTCCAAATTATTTCTTTAAAAATTTTCTCCAAAATGTTTTCTATGACAATTTATATTAACAAATTGTCTCCAACTTTTTCTATAAAAAAATTGTGCTAAAAATTTTTTTATAAAAAAATGTTTATATCCAAAATGTTTCTATAAAAAAATTGTCTCCAAAATGTTTCTATAAAAAATTTATTCCAAATCGTTTCTATAAAATAATTGATTCCAAATTTTTGTATAAAAAAATTGATTCTTAATTCTTTTTATAAAGAAATTGTACCCACATTTTTTCTACAAAATAATTGTGCTACAATTTTTTCTAGAAAATATTGTCTTAAAATAGGGTGGGGAAATTTGGAAGATAAATTTGGATGACAATTGTTGGATATAAATTTTGCACAAATATTTGGAGGCAATTTTTGTTTGTCTATACAATTGTTGGAGTGGGTAGAAAAAATTTGGACCCAATTTTTTCTATAAAAAAGTGTCTCCACATTTTTTTATAAAAAATTGTACCCTCATTTTTTTCTATAAAAAATTGTCTCCACATTTTTTCTATAAAAAATTGTCTCCACATTTTTTCTATAAAAAATTTTATCCACATTTTTCTATAAAAAATTGTCTAATTTTTTCTATAAAAAATTTTCTCCACATTTTTCTATAAAAAATTGTCTAATTTTTTTCTATAAAAAATTGTCTAAATTTTTTCCATAAAAAATTGTGTCCAAATTTTTTCTATAAAAAATTGTCTCCAAATGTTTTCTATAAAAAATTGTCTCCAAATTTTTCCATTAAAAAATTGTCTCTAAATATTTTCAATAAAAAATTGTCTCCAAATGTTTTCTATTAAAAATTGTCTCCAAATGTTTTCTATTAAAAATTGTCTCCAAATATTTTCTATAAAAAATTGTCTCCAAATGTTTTCTATAAAAAATTGTCTCCAAATGTTTTCTATAAAAAATTTTCTCCAAATGTTTTCTATAAAAAATTGTCTCCAAATGTTTTCTATAAAAAATTGTCTCCAAATTTTTTCTATAAAAAATTGTCTCCAATTTTTTTTATAAAAAATTGTCTCCAAATTTTTTCTATAAAAAATTGTCTCCAAATTTTTTCTATAAAAAATTGTCTCCAAATTTTTTCTATAAAAAATTGTCCAAATTTTGTCTATAAAAAATTGTCTTCAAATTTTTTCTATAAAATAATTATCCGAATTTTTTCTATAAAAAATTATCTTCAAATTTTTTCTATAAAAAATTATCTTCAAATTGTTTCATAAAAAATTATCTTCAAATTTTTTCTATAAAAAATTATTTTTACATTTTTTTATTAAAAATTATCTCTACAGTTTTTCTACACAAAATTGTCAAAATTTGTTCTATAAAAAATTGTCAAAATTTTTTCTTTAAAAATTTTTCTCTTTTCTTTTTATACAAAATTGTCAAAAATTTTTCTTCAAAAATTGTTCTCTTTTCTTTTTATAAAAAATTGTCTACATTTTTTTTATAAAAAAATTGTCTAAATTTTTTCTATAAAAAATTGTTTATAAATTATTTCTATCAAAAATTGTCTCCAAACTGTTTCTATAAAAAATGGTCTCCAAATGGTTTCTAAAAAATTGTCTCCACATTTTTTCTATAAAAATTGTTAAATTTTTTTCTTTAAAAAGTTGTCTCTAAATTCTTTCTATAAAAAAATGTCTCCAAAGTTTTTCTATAAAAAAATTGCCCATAAATGTATTTTCTTTCTTTCTACAAAAAATTGTGTCCAAATTTTTTCTACCAAAAAATTGTGCCAAATTTTTCCTGTAAAAAACTGTCTCCAATTGTTTCTATAAAGAAGTGTCTCTAAATTTTTTCTTCAAGTAATTATCTCCGTAATTTACATCTACAGAAATTATTTCCGAATGTTTTCTCTACACAAAGTGTATGAGAAAAATTGTTCATCATTCCATCATTCCAAACGTTGTATATGTTGAGTATTGCATTTTTATTTATTTCTTTAATTTCCCTCTATGATTGTGATATGCCATAGCCAGAAGAGGCATCGTGATAAAAATGAATTCCAAATCTGCAAAAAAAAAATCCTGAATAAAGTCACTGTCATATTATGACCGCAAGATAACATATTATGATCGCAATTGACCATAATATTTAAATATGTTTTTTTTTGTGCCTTTTTGAATTCGTTCGTTAGCCTGTCCACATTCTGATAGTATTATGTCGGCAACAGCTGCAAAATATAGTTCAGAACAAAACTACTAAATATACGAAACTTATAGGCGAACAGAGCCATAATAATATGCAGGATTTATATAAATATATGTAAAAATGCAAAAAAAAACAATATATTTATATTGGAGTGCAACTATAGTTCTGTACGTATATGCAGATGTGAAAAATATTAAATCAATTGTATATATGTATGTATATAGAGAATTATGCATAAATAAATTACAAAAGCTTTTAAGTGCGCGTACAATATATGCAACAATTTGTTGCTAGAGAATTAAAATTTTATTGCAATTTTTTTTTAATTAGAAACCAAGCGTAACTTTTTTTTTTGAGGATGAAGCAGAACATAAGTATTTGGAACATAATATGGGGAATTAAAAAAAATGTGCTTTAATGATTCATTTATTTGAAATAAATTCCCTGGTGAGACTTTCCTAAATTTTTTTACCAATTAATATTTTATATTTTCACGCTTTCTACGCCCCCTCCGAAATTAAATTTTATTATCTAGGAAGAACATGGATGAAATTTAACCACTGACATAAATAACCTGCTGCTTTATGACATTTTAAATTGCACAAAATTATCATGTTCTCGACATTCGCTAAACCGCTTGTCACTTTTGTCAGATTCCAAAAACAAGTATTTTTTTTGTGAAATAGCCAATAAATTGTTGTCAACAAAAAAATTTAATTTTGCCACAAAAAAAAGAAAATTATTGCTGCCAACAAAAATTAATTTGTTCAAAAAAAAGAATAAATAAAAAACAAGAAATGTACTGAAAGATAAAAGCCTTCATTTATTTTCATTTGCAATGTTTGACACACTATAAACATATGTCCACTTCCACCTTCAAAAAAATTGGCAATATTTTTTGGGGCAAAGAAAAAAAACTGCACAACAGGAAAAAACACTTCAATCTCATGTTCAGTCTATAGTATAGAGTGCGAGAAAAAATCATTTTATTTTTAAGTCGCCAAACAAATTAATAAAGACCCCAGTGATATGTATTGCATCCATAATCAGAAATACTTTTAATGTGTCTTGGTAGCGGGGTGGAGGAGACGGCTAGAGTGGCGTCATCTGGACGAGTGTTATAAATTGGTGGTGTCAGTAAAATCTTTGAGATTTTTATAATTAAATGCACAATGGGTGGCAATTCATCCATTACTCATTTCATAATTTTCGTGAAAAGTAAGAAAGTTCTGTCGGTTAAACCAACTTAAGAATCCCCTCAAATTCAGTCCCAAAAAATATTCCTAAATTTATATATTTTTTGTTTTAATTTAATTATTACGAGTATCAATTTAAATTGCATTTAATAACTTTAGAGTAGGTTCTGGTATTACAGTTATAAGCTATTAACTTTAGGTGCAAAATAGTCCATTTGTACGGAAGGTAACAAAAGGAGCGTGTCAACGACGTCCATTTCTCAGTGAACTGTAGGTACGAGTACTACTACTATAAAAGCACTACACTGCACAAAATTTTAAGTTTTTTTATGCATTGGTATTAAGGTTCTAAACTGCAAAATGGTATCAAAAAGGGGCGGTACAATAATGCTAATTTTTTACCGGAATGTAAGTACCATTAAAACATTACACTGTACAAAATTGCAAGTATTTTAATGGTATTTTTGGTATTAAAGATATAAATTGTTAAGTTTTTGTACAAAATAGTCCAATTGTGTGGGAAACTTCGCTTATTTCTCTAGGTGATAGCGAATAATAAGTTAATACTATTTGTGAAATTTCAGCAGATTCTAATAAGCAGTATAGAAGTTTTTAATGAATCAACATTTCACTAAATTATAAACCTTTGCGCGGGAGTTACTAGAAGAAGTGGAGCAATATGACCCATCTTCGAACTTAGCCGGAGATAGAGCAAAATATTATAGCCTACAAAATTTGAAGTCAATCGGTTGATGCTTTCGAGAGTTATCGTGCGCACCAGCCAGCAGACAGGCACACAGTTAGACAGACAGACGGACGGACGGACATTGCTCAAATGACTTAAAATGACCCAAAACGGATTTCCGCCGAACATATTTGGGGTCTTAGGTCACTCCTTCGATGTCTATACCCTCCTGTCTAAGGTGAGAGATAAGGGCCCCTTTTGATTTTAGTAAAATTTGGCAAAATGATTATACACCCAGCAAAATTTCTCATTACCAATTAATCCGACGAATAAGTAAAGTTCGATAATGGTAAGTACTTATTAGTTAGCCACTTTTTTCATTATTTTAACATGGGGATGTCATTGGAGGAAAGTACTTCCGAAAAGCATACAATAAAGTAGCATTATAAGTACTTATTTGTAGGTCGATTTTATGTACTTGAATAATTCATTACCAATAAGTTATAAAATAAGTAGTAGATATGTAGAAATGGGCGGAATGAAATTGGGCCCAGGAAAATACACCCCACTATTTTTAAAAAAAATAACATATCAAACAACAACAATTTTATTTGGGGCTTAATTTTATTTTTTGACAGCTTTTTGGGTTTTACTTTCATTTATTGTCTGCTTTTTGGGGCTTATTTTCATCTATTAATTAAGAAACAAGTGAGGCTACGCATAAAAGATTTGCTCCACGTTGCCAACTTTGGATCCTGTCCATAGGAGAAGTCTTAAACAGATCGCACAGGAATAGATTTATAATTAGAAAATATGTTTGTATACGTGTATTAATGCGTACGCCCCAGATTAAGGAAGAGAAAATTTCTTCGTTTTTTTGGGGTTTATTGTCATTTCATGCTGTTTTCTTGATTGGGGTGTAATTTCCTAAATCAGTTTTTGTAACGAAAATAGGCCCCAAATTTGGGGCGCACTTTCATTTTCAATTTGAGGAGCATTTTCTTGGGGTCCAACTTCCGGCCGCCGTAGAAATGGCCATTTAAAATGATTTTTTGCATATTGTCGGGCATATTTCTCGAAACAAACAATTTCCTCATGTCAGATTCGAATTTCTGGTATTTTCATTCAAATCTGCACATGTTGAAATCTAAATAAATCTTTTACAATAACCCACATATAGCCAAAATTGCATTATATTAAAATTTGCCAAAATGATTTTGATAACAAAAAATCACTTATTTCTGTTATTATTGGCAAGTCATTATTAATAAACCGAAAGTTATGCAGCGAATGAGCTTTCATTATTTGGTAATGCAGAGAATAATGACAGGTACTTACCAATTTTGCTGGGCAAATATGTAGCATTTTTAGTTTTTCAAAATTCGCTGTAGTTTTCGAGGTACAGAGCTCCAAAGTTACATATCTCAGGGATTTTTCTCAAAATAACTATTTATTAAGATAGTCCTATCTTCTTAACCGCTTCACGGATTTTGAAGATATTAATGCTAATAAAAAGCTCTGCTCCTCCTCTTCAATACAGTGAAGCATCAGCTGACCTCCTGAAGCAAGGAGGGGCTGACCTGGTCCTAACACAGGAACCATGGTTGAATGGAGATATGGTCTGAGGGCTTAGGGCGCCAAGGTTTAAGCTGCTTCCAGGTACAGGTATTGGAAGATGTAGAGCCTGTATACTTGCCAAGAACGACCTTAATATTTATCTTCTTCCTTCCTTTAGTAGTGAAGACATAGTATCACCCAGCTTCGAGTTAGAAAACTCTCATATTTGGTTGGCCTCCATTTATATGGCACAAAACACTGAGAAGCCACACTGTGCATTGAAATCACTGGTAGCAGAGGCAAACGAGAAGAACAAGGACCTAATTGTGTGTAGTGATGTCAATGCACACCATCATATGTGAGGAAGTACTGACATCAACGACAGGGGCGAATTACTTCTCGATGATATTATAAGTATGACCCTGTGATTTGTAATAGAGGGCATGAACTTACCTTTATTACTAGAAACATACAGGAGGTGCTTGATGTCACCTTTGTCTCCGAGAATTTAAGTGGAAGGATTTCTGATTGGAAAGTTTCTGCATGAATGCGAAGCCTCCTGATACCGTCTTCCCACCCAATATTAGGAAGGCTAATTGGGAAAAATTTAGGCAAATATTCAACAGGTCTCTTCCAAAAAGTCCTGAATTGAAAATTCAAACTATGCGGGATATAGAAGAAACGCTGGCTCGAGTCACTGCAATTCTTAACGACCCGTTACAAGCCGCATGTCCCAAACAGAAGCCAAGTGGCAAACAACGACCGCAATGGTGGTCGTGTCAATTAGTTATGCTGAGGAAGTGCTGTAGGAAGCTCTTCAATAGGGCAAAGGCCACCAGACCCCACAGGACTTGCAAGACTAGCCAATACCTTACGTGCTCCAGGGGAACATGTGGTCAGGAACTGCATACATTCCAGGCTGACAAGGTCCGGCCCAGGCTCAAAACGCAGCAAAGCACTGGTGTCATTGTCGATTATCGTCGTTATCGTGACTGTAATGAAAGGTCACTGTCTTATTGAACGGCAAGCAGAGAGATTAAAGATCTTGCATAATGATTTTTGCAGAAGCTTTGGAGACGAAGAGAAGGAGGAATCAAGAGAACACCTTCTGTATCTGTGCCCCGCTCTCTCTCTAGAAGGCGGCATACAATCTTGGGCTCTTAGGAGGAATTATAACTTGGCTGATGTTGTCCACGGGAGGGGCTAGGGATAACTTATGTTTTTCCCTTACGTCCCTGTGGTAACACAATCTGTTTTTCTAAGTACGTCTGTTTTACTGGCTGTCACTCATAACCTAACCTGCCTATATCTGTTTGGCCATTCTATTGAGCTTTTTATACTTTTCGAATTTATCATTTTCCTCATTCTAAGTCTATCTACACGAAAATATATATGTAAACCAGTAAGGAAAGGCCGACTATATAATACCCTACACCACTCTCGTAATATTGAATAACTCTGATATATACATTTTGTAATTCATGTATAAATTGTTTACATAAATTTACTTTTGGGACATTTTATACTTAAATAATACCCTGTACCACAGTGTGGTGTAGGATATAAAAACGATTGGATCTAAAGAGCCAAATCGGATGAAACATATATATGGGAGCTATGGCTAAATCTTTACCGATTTGCTTCAAATTCGGCAATGTTGGTTCATGAATCAAGAAACTCTACCATTCTAAATTTCAAAATGATTGGATGTAAAATCCAGCTTCTTCAGGACTAAAGAGCAAAATCGGACGAAACATATATATGGGAGCTATAGCTAAATCTTAACCGATTTTCTTCAAATTCGGCAGTGTTAGTTCATGGATCAAGAAACTCTACCATTCTATATTTCAAAACGATCGGATGTAAAATACAGCTTCTATAGGACTAAAGGGCCAAATCGGACGAAAGATATATATGGGAGCTATAGCTAAATCTTAACCGATTTTCTTCAAATTCGGTAGTGTTGGTTCATGGATCAAGAAACTCTACCATTCTAAATTTCAAAATGATTGGATGTAAAATACAGCTTCTACAGGACTAAAGAGCAAAATCGGACGAAACATATATATGGGAGCTATAGCTAAATCTTAACCGATTTTCTTCAAATTCGGCAGTGTTAGTTCATGGATCAAGAAACTCTACCATTCTAAATTTCAAAACAATCGGATGTAAAATACAGCTTCTATAGGACTAAAGGGCCAAATCGGACGAAACATATACATATATGGGAGCTATAGCTAAATCTTAACCGATTTTCTTCAAATTCGGTAGTGTTGGTTCATGGATCAAGAAACTCTACCATTCTAAATTTCAAAATGATTGGATGTAAAATACAGCTTCTACAGGACTAAAGAGCAAAATCGGACGAAACATATATATGGGAGCTATAGCTAAATCTTAACCGATTTTCTTCAAATTCGGCAGTGTTAGTTCATGGATCAAGAAACTCTACCATTCTAAATTTCAAAACAATCGGATGTAAAATACAGCTTCTATAGGACTAAAGGGCCAAATCGGACGAAACATATACATATATGGGAGCTATAGCTAAATCTTAACCGATTTTCTTCAAATTCGGTAGTGTTGGTTCATGGATCAAGAAACTCTACCATTCTAAATTTCAAAATGATTGGATGTAAAATACAGCTTCTACAGGACTAAAGAGCAAAATCGGACGAAACATATATATGGGAGCTATAGCTAAATCTTAACCGATTTTCTTCAAATTCGGCAGTGTTAGTTCATGGATCAAGAAACTCTACCATTCTAAATTTCAAAACAATCGGATGTAAAATACAGCTTCTATAGGACTAAAGGGCCAAATCGGACGAAACATATACATATATGGGAGCTATAGCTAAATCTTAACCGATTTTCTTCAAATTCGGTAGTGTTGGTTCATGGATCAAGAAACTCTACCATTCTAAATTTCAAAATGATTGGATGTAAAATACAGCTTCTACAGGACTAAAGAGCAAAATCGGACGAAACATATATATGGAAGCTATAGCTAAATCTTAACCGATTTTCTTCAAATTCGGCAGTGTTAGTTCATGGATCAAGAAACTCTACCATTCTAAATTTCAAAACGATCGGATGTAAAATACAGCTTCTATAGGACTAAAGGGCCAAATCGGACGAAAGATATATATGGGAGCTATATCTAAATCTGAACCGATTTCAACCAAATTCAATAGCGATCTTAACAGCCGCGAAATACTCTAGACTGCAAAATTTCAGAACGATCGGAGTGAAATTGCGACCTGTAGTCGACGAACAACTTTACATGGACAGACGGACGGACGGACGGACGGACGGACGGACGGACGGACGGACGGACAGACATCGTTAAAGCGACTCAGCTAGTGATTCTGAGTCGATCGGTATACTTTAAGGTGGGTCTAGCTGTGATATTTTCAGGTGTTACAAACATCTGCCGTAAAACAAACTTATAATACCCTGTACCACAGTGTGGTGTAGGGTATAAAAATTACCTTATGTTATTCTTAAATTCAACTTTTTCATTCTACCCTGGTCCAGAGGTCCCACCACTGGTCTATCTTAAGAAAATACCAGCAAATATGTCTGTCTGACCACACACATTTCCCCTTATGACGCGCTTTTGTATATGTCTGCTTTTACGTATTGAAATTGTTGTGTAACGTCCGCAACAGATGAATTTCTAGTTTTTGTGTGAACCATTAAGTGTTTTTTTTCGAATGATAGCTATTTTAATATTCTTAAATATTCCTCTTTCTTCAAAGTATTTCGATTTTTCTGATTACTATGCAAACATAGCTAAAGATGCAAATTCACGTTAACCCGAAAACCTACTTCAATTTTTTGTAACGTCCGCAACGGAACTTTCGTCGCGAATATTGCATTCATCAAAAATATTAAGGTAAATATTTGGTAGGTATGAATATTAGTTAAACAAAATGCGTACGAATGTAACGCCCGCAACTCAGGATTTGCCCATATACCAGAAAATCTACTTTTTTAATCGTCTCTACATTTTATTGCTAATCATGTATCGGTTTTATCTTCCCATCCTTCTTCCCCTAATATTTATTTTAATTTTTTATATAATTATCTACTTTATAGCTATAATCTGACCCATTGTGCATTTTATAAAAAAAATCTCCCATCTCTTGCCCACTATTGCTTCAGTTTCAGTCTTTTCTGCAATCTCTGGCCCAAATATGAAATGATAATCACATGCATGAGTGTACCACTGGCCGCTTCGGATCGGATGCATTACATTTTTATTTATTTTTTAATATATGTATATATATATACAATACATATATTTTTAATGCATTTATCTTTTTTTATTGGCAATTTTCTTAATTCGCGTGAAAATTATAAATTCTTAAGGGGTGTTGTGTTTTCAGCACAAAAATTAATATGTGTGTCGGTGGGATTGTATAGTAGCCGCCAAAGGCGATTGCGAGCCGCGTAGAGAGGAGTGTCATCCAATTTGGCAAAGTGCCCACTATGTTTGATGATTAATTTTTTACGATTCATTCAAAAAACGGCAGCAACTGAGAGCTGCGAAAATTGAAGCATTTTTTAAATTTTAAGCATTTTTATGCCACATTTGTTTTGCGCTGCCATGACTGCTTCAGTTTCAGCTACAGATTCTGCAGTAGATGCTGTCGGTGTCGGTGGCGGTGTCTCTGCTCTGTCGGCTGTCTGTGGGTGATCGAGCGATCGAACATTTGCCGCTGAATGTGATCGTCGAATGGTCAAGTGATTAGTAAATCGCTTCCCAATGTTTGTTGCTTTTGTTTTGACTGTTTTTTTATTTTGTTTTTCTTTTAGATTAGATGTGAACGTGAGGAATTTTGCGGCGGTGGCGGTCGCATCTGTCATGCGAAAAATATCACTATTCGTTTTCCAACCAAAGATCGCCCAACGATCGCACTATCAGTGGAAAGAGCAGAAATTCGTATTCACTTTGACGAGGAATTGACATGAAACCATGCAAAGGAAGCACTTGGGTTAAATGATTCATGCCAATGTTATAAACAAGTTGAATTAATGTGAAAAGCATGTGATTTTTTATTGAACCGATATTTTTGTTCTTTATACAGCATATATTGTAGTTATGGTTGATATAACAAAGATGTAGTCAAGTGATTTAATTAATATTAAATAAGGTTACAAATGTGATGTAATTTTCAATAAAAATTGGGCTCAGTAACTGAGCAATTTTTCTATAAAAAAGTGGGCTCAACAACTGAGCAATTTTTCTATATATAAAAAATTGGGCTTAGTAACTGAGCAATCTCTTTTATAAAAAATTGGGCTCAGTAACTGAGCAATTTTTCTTTAAAATTTGGGATCAGTAACTGAAAAATTTTCTATAAAATTTTAACTAAGTATCTAAGCATTTTTCTATAAAAATTTGGCTCCGTAACGGAAAAATTTTCTATCAAATTTTAACTAAGTATTCAAGCATTTTTCTACACAAATTGAGCTCAGTAACAGAGCAATTTTTCTATAAAAATTGAGCGCAGTAACTGAGCAATTTTTCTATAAAAAATTGGGCTCAGTAACTAAGCAATTTTTATATAAAAAGTTGGGCCCAGCAATACTTCTATTAAAATTGGGCTCAGCAACTGAGCAATTTTTCTATAAAAAATTGGGCTCAGTAACTGAGCAATTTTTATATAAAAAGTTGGGCTCAGTAACTGAGCAAATTTTCTATAAAAATTGGGCTCAGCAACTGAGCAATTTTTCTACAAAAATTGGGCTTAGTAACTGAGCAATTTTTCTATAAAAATAGGACTCAGTAATTGAGTAAATTTTTTGTTAAAATTGGGCTTAGCAACTGAGCAATATTTCTATAAAAAATTCGGCTCAGTAACTAAGCAATTTTTCTATAAAAATTGGGCTCAGTAACCGAGCAATTTTTTTATAAAAATTGGGCTCAGTAACTGAGGATTTTTTTCTATAAAAATTGGGCTCAGTAACTGAGCAATTTTTCTATAAAAATTGGGATCAGTAAATGAGCAATTTTTCTATAAAAATTGGGCTTAGTAACTGAACAATTTTTCTATAAAAATTGGGCTCAGTAACTGAGCAATTTTTCTATAAAAATTGGGCTCAGTAACTGAGCAATTTTTCTATAAACATTTTATATGAAAATTGGATTCAGTAACTGAGCAATTTTTCTATTAAAATTGGGCTCAGTAAATGAGCAATTTTTCTATAAAAATTGGGCTCAGTAAATGAGCAATTTTTCTATAAAAATTGGGCTCAGCAAATGAGCAATTTTTCTATAAAAATTGGGCTCAGTAACGGAGCAATATTTTTATAAAAATTGGTCTCATTATCAAAGCAATTTTTTCTATAAAAACTGGGCTCAGTATCTGAGCAATTTTTCTATAAAAACTGGGCCCAGTAACTGGGCAATTTTTCTATAAAAATTGGGCTCAGTAACTGAGCAATTTTTTTATAAACATTGGGCTCAGTAACTGTGCAATTATTCTAGTGAAAATTGGGCTCAGTAACTGAGCAATTTTTCTATAAAAATTGGGCTCAGTAACTGAGCAGTTTTTCTATAAAAATTGGGCTCAGTAACTGAGCAAGTTTTCTATAAAAATTGGGCTCAGTAACTGAGCAATTTTTCTATAAAAATTGGGCTCAGTAACTGAGCAATTTTTCTATAAAAATTGGGCTCAGTAACTGAGCAATTTTTCTATAAAAATTGGGCTCAGTAACTGAGCAATTTTTCAATAAAAATTGGGCTCAGTAACTGATCAATTTTTCTATAAAATTGGGCTCAGTAACTGATCAATTTTTCTATAAAAATTGGGCTCAGTAACTGAGCGTTTTTTCTTTAAATATTGGGCTTAGTAACTGAGCACTTTTTCTAAAAAATTTTGCAATTTTTCTATAAAAATTTGGCATTTTTTCGGTATAAATTGATATATCTTAAATAAATATTTCTAATGAAATCACAACAATTTTATTTAATACAACCCTTCCGCTTCCGTTTTTTTGCTTATACACTACAATCGCAACCATGAATTACTTACACACTATAGTCCTGACAATGCTAACTACTCGAGCATATCGTCGTCCTCGAAATCGCAGCAACTCAAAGAAAAAGTAACAAAAACTGCACTTCAATTTATTTATGCGACAGTAGAGCGTAATACTCCATTGGGGAAACCTTTAGATTGGCATGTAGAGAACCCCTCGAAGCGTATCCACCACTACCATTACCATTGCCGTCAATAGCAATACCAAATACACTCCAACCAAAAAACTATGTCAACTGTCATAATATTGACATATATTTTTTTTCTGTGTTGGGGTTTTTTCTCAATAGTTTCTGCATAAATACACTTTTTTCTTGGTTCAGAATTTTTACGAGCTATTCGCGTGTGAGGGTATCGAGGTAGGAAGATATACATATCTACACATATAGCTTCATGTGTTTGTACACAATGCAAATAAACAATCGCAAACTGTCAGTGGCGGCGATGCGATAATATTGGCAGAATTGGTGTGTCACCCAAAACCTCGAAAGAAATGCGGAAAGAAATTTGCCACGACCACAGAGAAAAAAGTACACAAAAAGGTCGTATAAATTATTCGACAACCTCGAAAACAAATACATGTAAAGAAAATATTGCTAACTTTTCTCTTGAGTTTTTCCCATAGAATTTTTCATCCAATTTCCTAGAAACTGATGTATTTGGGGTTTGAGTGGGAGGTATGACAGGACTTATGGTCTCCTCTATATTGTTCATATGGTTGCCGAGGGATTCATTATTTGTAATGTATGTCAGTTATTCGAAATGTTTTTACAACCAAAACAGCGAAACTGTCATTTATCCGTTAAGAGTTTTGCCAAAAAGACAGACAACAGAGACACTAAAATGTTATTTGTTTGCGAATTTGTGTCAATTCTTCCGTAAAGTACATTTGAAGGTTTTCATTAGAAATTCCCATTGCGAGATAAGAATACATATACAAGTACATTAGACAGATGGACGGCCCATAAAGGACGAACAGGTGGACGGACACATAACCAAGCGACTAGATTATTAATACAGTTTATGTAACAAAAGTACCTCAGCTACTGAGCCCAATTTTTATAGAAAAATTGCTCAGTTATTGAGCCCAATTTTTATAGAAAAATTGCTCAGTTATACCGAGCCCAATTTTTATAGAAAAATTGCTCAGTTACCGAGCCCAATTTTTAAAGGTAAAATTTTTCAGTTACTGAGCCCAATTTTTAAAGAAAATTTGCTCATTTACTAAGCCCAATTTTTATAGAAAAAATGCTTAGATACTTAGTTAAAATTTTATAGAAAATTTTTCATTTACTGAACCCAAATTTTAATGAAAGATTGTTCATTTACTGTGCCCAGTGATTATTATTTTTATAGAAAAATTTCCCAGTTACTGAGCACAATTTTTATAGAAAATTGATCAGTTACTAAGTCCCAATTTTTATAGAAAAATTTGCCAGTTTTTTTTATAAAAATTTCTCAGTTACTGAGCCCAATTTTTATAGAAATATTGCTCAGTGACTAAGCCCAATTTTCATAGAAAAATTGCTCAGTGACTGAGCCCACCTTTTATAGAAAAATTGCACAGCGACTGAGCCCACTTTTTATAGAAAAATTGCTAAGCGACTGCGCCTAATTTTTATAAAAAAAAATTGCTCAGTGACTGAGCCCAATTTTTATAGAAAAATTGCTCAGTTAATGAGCCCAATTGTTATAGAAAAATTGCTCAGTGGCTGAGCCAAATTTTTGTAGAAAAATTGCTCAGTTACTGATCCCAATTTTTATAAAAAAATTGCTCATTTATTAAGCCCAATTTTTATAGAAAAATTGCTCAGTAGTTGAACTCAATTTTTAAAGAAAAGTGCTCAGTATTTGAGCCCAATTTTTATAGAAAAATTTACCAGTTACTGACCCCAATTTTTTATAGAAAAATAGCTCAGTGACTGAGCCCAATTTTTATAGAAAAATTGCTCAGTAACTGAGCCCAATTTTTATAGAAAAACTGCTCAGTAACTGAGCCCAATTTTTATAGAAAAACTGCTCAGTTAATGAGCCCAATTTTTATAAAAAATGGCTCAGTTACAGAGCCCAATTTTTATAGACAAAATGCTTAGATACTTAGTTAAAATTTTGTAGAAAATTTTTATAGAAAAATTTCGAATAAAAATTGTTTAAACACAATTTTTCAATAAATAGTTAAAATTTTTCAATAAAAAATTTTTTCAGCAAAAATTTGGTTAAACACAATTTTTCAAAAAAAAATATTTTATATGATATGTTTAAATATATGCAGTTTCTATAAATAGAAAAATTTCAGATAAAATTTTTTATATAAAAATTTCTGATAATATTCTTTATAGACAAATTTCTGATAAAGTTTTTTATAAAAAAATTTCTGATAAAATTATTTATAGAAAAAATTTCTGATAAAATTTTTTATAGAACAATTTCTGACAAAATTTTTTAACAGAAACATTTCTGATACAATTTTTTATAGAAAAATTTCTGATAAAATTTGTTATAAAAAAATGTCTGATAAAATTTTTAGGCAAATTTCTGATATAATTTTTTATAGAAAATTGATGATGTTTACACAATTTGTTATCGAAAAATTGTGTTTAAAAAATTTTTTATCGAAAAACCAGTATTTAACAATTTTTTATCGAAAAACAGTGTTTAAACAATTTTTTATTGAAAAATTGCGCTTCAACAATTTTTTATTGAAAAACTGTGTTTAACAATTTTGTATCGAAAATATTGTTTAAACGATTTTTTATTGAAAAATTTTGTGTAAACAATTTTTTATTGAATAATTGTGATTAAAATATTTCTTATTGAAAAATTGTGTTTAAAAAATTTTTATTGGAAAATTGTGTTAAAAAATTTCTTATAGAAAAATTGAGTTTAAACAATTTTTATAAAAAAATTGTTTTAGTAATTGTTATAGAAAAATTGCGTTTAAAAAATGTTTATAGGAAAATTGTGTTTAAGCAATTTTTATAGGAAAATTGTGTTTAAAACAATTTTTATGCCAAAAATTTTTTTAAAAAAAATTTTTACGCCAAAAATGTGTTTAAATTATTACAGCAAAATTGTGTTTAAACTTTTTTTATAGCTCAATTGTAATTATTTTTTTTTAAATAATTGTTTTTTAGACTATTTTTGTAAAAAAATATTTAAGACAATTTTTTATAGAAAAATTGCTGAGAAAATTGTTTACAGAAAAAATTGCGGTAAAAACTTTTTATAGAAAAATTACTGATACAATTGTTTATTGAAAAATTTCTGATAAAATTTTTTATGGAAAATTTTCTAATAAAATTTTATTATAGATAAATTGATAAAATTTTTTATAAAAAATTGCTAATATTTAAACATATTTTATAGAAAAATTGAGAATACTATTTTTTTATTAAAACATTTTTTATAAAAGAATTTCTGAGACAATTTTATTTAGGAAAAATTGCTGACAATTTTTTTATAGAAAAATTGCCGAGACAATTTTTTTATTGGACAAATTGCTGAGACAATTTTTTTGTAGCAAAATTACTGAGACAATTTTTTTTTTGTAGAAAAATTGCTAAGTCAATTTTTTTTGTAGAAAAATTGCTAGACAACTTTTTTATAGAAAAATTGCTGAGATAACTTTTTTGATATACAAATTGCTGGAACAATTTCTTTTATAGAAAAATTGCTGAGGCAATTATTAGCAATTTTTCTTTAAAAATTGGGCTCAGTCACTGATTTTTTTTTTATAAAAATTGGGCGCAGTCGCTGAGCAATTTTTCTATAAAAATTGGGCTCAGTCAGTGAGCAATATTTCTATAAAAATTGGGCTCTGTAACTGAGCAATTTTTATAAAAAAAACTGGCAAATTTTTTTATAAAAATTGGACTCAGTAACCGATCAATTGATACAATCACTAGGCTAAGTAAATGAGCAATTTTTCTTTAAAATTTGGGCTCTGTAACTGAAAAATTATCTATAAAATTTTAACTAAGTATCTAAGCTGTAACTGAGCCATTTTTTATAAAAATTGGGCTCATTAACCAAGCCCAATTTTTATAGAAAAACTGCTCAGTTAATGAGCCCAATTTTTATAAAAAATGGTTCGTTACAGAGCCCAATTTTTATAGAAAAAATGCTTAGATACTTAGTTAAAATTTTATAGAAAATTTTTCAGTTACTGTGCCCAAATTTTAAAGAAAAATTGTTCGTTTGCTGAGCCCTGTGATTATTATTTTTATAGAAAAATTGATCAGTTACGGAGCACAATTTTTATAGAAAAACTGATCAGTTACTGAGCCCAACTTTTATAGAAATATTTGCCAATTTTTATAGAAATATTGCTCAGTGACTGAGCCTAATTTTTATAGAAAAATTGCTCAGTGACTGAGCCCAATTTTTAAAGAAAAAATGCTCAGTTAATGCCAAATTTTTATAGAAAAATTGCTCAGTTAATGAGCCCAATTTTTATAGAAAAATTGCTCAGTGACTAGGCCCAATATTTATAGAAAAATTGCTTAGTTACCGAAACCATTTTTTTACAAAAATTTGCTCACTTATTAAGCTCAATTTGTCACAAACCAAATTAAGAACGACAAACGAAATGAATTATATGCATATCAATAAAGCATTCTGCTTAAATGAAAACGTCATTTAAATTCATTTGCATACTCGTCCAAAGGAAAAACTTTACCATAAAGTGTAATTAACTACTTACGATTAAATAGAGTGGCATTAATTTGCTTAATGAAAAGAAAACATTGTCATACAACCAATTCATTAACTCTTTTTAAGGGGGCGAATTCAAAGATGTTCGATTAATTAAAAATGGATAATGTACATATCAGTACCCTTTCCCGCAGCGAAGCACATGCAAATGTTACAAAGACGTGAATATGACTCATTCGAATTCAGTTGACAAGAAAAATAAAATTGTTGTTTTTTTCAAGAGGATTTTTTTTTGCTGCTTTTTTATATTTGAATAAAATTGGGTTAATTGATTCTTCACATGATGCCGAGTTGCACGTTGCAGAAGATAATAATGATGATGACGACCTATTGCAATTTATCATGAGATCTTGAAACGAAATGTACGAGCAAATATTTTTAGACCGACCATTGCTCTATATATCCCTATCTCTATATTTGCACTTTGTGCATTTTTAACACTTGCAAAACAAATTTAAATAAATTATGCCAATTTGTCTAAACCAATTTAGATTGTCGAAAATAGAAATCGATTTAGTCAAATGAGTATTCGGACAAATTTCATTAGATAACTTTATTTGGTTGCTTGGCAACCAGAAATTAAATAAATAATTGCATAGCAGAGTTTGTATGCAATTGAAAATATTAAATTTAAATAAAATTTTGTATGTGCAAAATCTGTATACAAACATTGTTATATTGGATATTTAGTTGTTAAGCAGCTTTTTTATTTTTATATATACATAAATGTCTGCTGTGGAAATTTTGCACAGGAAACATTTTCGTTGTATAAAAACATTACCTTAACAATTTTTCTTTGCAAATATAGTCTTAAACATTTTTCTTTGAAAATTTTAATAACATTTGTCTTTTCAAAAATTGTCTAAATTATTTTTCTTTACAGACAAAACTGACCAATTTACCAATTTTTTAAAAAAGTGTACCAAAAATTTTCGGCCATAAGTAATTGTCTCAGCAATTATTAGATAAAAAATTTTCTCAGCAATTTTTGGATAAAAATTGTCAGCAATTTTTCTATCAAAAAATTGTCTCCGATTTTTCTGTCAAAAAAAATTGCCTCAGCAATTTTTCTATAAAAAAAATTGTCAGCAATTTTTCTATAAAAAAAATTGTCTTAGCAATTTTTCTTTAAAAAAATTGTCTCAGCAATTTTTCTTTAAAAAAAATTTCTATCAAAAAATTGTCTCCGATTTTTCTGTCAAAAAAAATTGCCTCAGCAATTTTTCTATAAAAAAAATTGTCTCAGCAATTTTTCTATAAAAAAAATTGTCTTAGCAATTTTTCTTTAAAAAAAATTGTCTATAAAAAAATTGTCTCGGCAATTTTTCTATAAAAAAATTGTCTCGGCAATTTTTCTATAAAAAAATTGTCTCGGCAATTTTTCTATAAAAAAATTGTCTCGGCAATTTTTCTATAAAAAAATTGTCTCGGCAATTTTTCTATAAAAAAATTGTCTCGGCAATTTTTCTATAAAAAAATTGTCTCGGCAATTTTTCTATAAAAAATTGTCTCGGCAATTTTTCTATAAAAAAATTGTCTCGGCAATTTTTCTATAAAAAAATTGTCTCGGCAATTTTTCTATAAAAAAATTGTCTCGGCAATTTTTCTATAAAAAAATTGTCTCGGCAATTTTTCTATAAAAAAATTGTCTCGGCAATTTTTCTATAAAAAAATTGTCTCGGCAATTTTTCTATAAAAAAATTGTCTCGGCAATTTTGCTATAAAAAAATTGTCTCGGCAATTTTTCTATAAAAAAAATTGTCTCAGCAATTTTCTATAAAAAAATTGTCTCACAAATTCTTTTATAAAAAATAGTATTCTCAATTTTTCTATAAAAATATGTTTAATTATTAGCAATTTTTTTATAAAAAATTGTTTCAATTTATCTATAATAAAATTGTATTACAAAATTTTCTATAAAAAATTTTATCAGCAATTTTTCGATAAAAAATTGTATCAGTAATTTTTCTATAAAAACTTTTTTCCGCAATTTTTCTGTAAACAATTTTTCTGCAATTTTTCTATAAAAAATTGTCTTAAATATTTTTTTACAAAAATAGTCTAAAAAATATGTAAACAATAATTAAAAAAAAAAAATAATTACAATTGTGCAATAAAAAAAGTTTAAACACAATTTTGCTATAATAATTTAAACACATTTTTTGCGTACAAAATTGTTTAAACACATTTTTGGCATAAAAAATTTTTTAAGCACAATTTTCCTATAAACATTTTTTAAACGCAATTTTTCTATAACAGCTACTAACACAATTTTCAATAAAAAATTGTTTACACGAAATTTTTCAATAAAAAATCGTTCAAACACAATTTTCGATACAAAACAGTTAAACACAGTTTTTCAATAAAAAATTGTTGAAGCGCAATTTTTCAATAAAAAAAATTTTAAACACTGTTTTTTGATAAAAAATTGTTTAAACTCAATTTTTCGATAACAAATTGTTTAAACATTATCTATAAAAAATTATATCAGAAATTTGTCTACAAAAAATTTTATCAAAAACTTTTTTTTATAAAAAATTATATCAGAAATTTGTTATAAAAAATTTTATCAGAAATTCTTCTATAAACAATTGTATCAGAAAATGTTCTTACAAAACAGTTAAACACAGTTTTTCAATAAAAAATTGTTGAAGCGCAATTTTTCAATAAAAAAAATTTTAAACACTGTTTTTCGATAAAAAATTGTTTAAAGTCAATTTTTCGATAACAAATTGTTTAAACATCATCTATAAAAAATTATATTAGAAATTTGTCTATAAAAAATTTTATCAAAAACTTTTTTATAAAAAATTATATCAGAAATTTTTCTATAAAAAATTTTATCAAACATTATTTTATAAAAATTTTTATCAGAAATTTTTTATCTGAAATTTTTCTATACAAATTGTATCTGAAATTTTTCTATCTATTTCTATTTATAGAAAATTTTGTTATATTTAAACATTATTTTATAGAAAAATTTTGTTTAAACAATTTTTTATCGAAAAATTGTGCTTCAACAATTTTTATTGAAAAATTGTGCTTAACAATTTTTTTGAAAATTGTGTTTAAACAGTTTTTTTTTGAAAATTGTGTTTAAACAGTTTTTATGAAAAACTTTTATATACAAAATTTTATTAGAAATTTTTAAAAAATAAAAAAAGAAATTCTTCATTAAAATTTTTTTCTTATTCTACTTATAGAAAATTTGCTAATTTTTAAACATTATTTTATAGAAAAATTGTTTTTAAACAAATTATTTTCAAACAATAAATTTTTATCAGTAATTTTTCTATACAAAATTTTGTCAGTAATTTTTCTATACAAAATTTTACCAGCATTTTTTCTACAAAAAATTTTATCAGAAATTTCTCTATAAAAAATTTTATCAGAAATTTTTCTATAACAAATTTAATCAGAAATTTTTCTATATAAAATTGTATCAGAAATGTTTCTATAAAAAAATTTATCAGAAATTCTTCTATAAACAATTTTTTCTATAAATAATTTTATCAGAAATTTGTCTATAGAATTTTATCAGATTTTTATATAAAAAATTTTATCTGAAATTTTTTTATTTATAGAAAATTTGCATATATTTAAACATATCATATAAAAAAATGTTTTTTTGAAAAATTGTGTTTAAACAAATTTTTACTGAAAAAATTTTTTATTGAAAAATTTTGTGTAAACAATTTTTTATTGAAAAATTGTAACTATTTATTGAAAATTTGTGTTTAAACAATTTTAATTCGAAATTTTTCTATAAAATATTGTATCCGAAATTTTTCTTTAAAAAATTGTATATGAAATTTTTCTATAAACAAATTGTATCCGAAATTTTTCTACAAAAAATTGTATCCGAAATTTTTCTTTAAAAAATTTTATTAGAAATTTTTCTATAAGAAATTTTATTAGAAATTTTTTTATAAAAAATTTTATTAGAAATTTTTCTATAAAAATTTTATTAGAAATTTTTCTATAAAAAATTTTATTAGAAATTTTTCTATAAAAAATTTTATTAGAAATTTTTCTATAAAAAATTTTATTAGAAATTTTTCTATAAAAAATTTTATTAGAAACTTTTTTATTAATATTTTTATCAGAAATTTTTGTATAAAAAATTTTCGCAGCAATTTTTCTATAAAAACATTTCTTAACAATCTTTCTTAAATCTTTATTTATATAGAACAATTGTATCAATAATTTTTGTATCGAAATATTATTTCAACAATTTTTTAATAGAAAAATTGTTTCGAAAATTTTTTAAAGAAAACTAGTTTGGGCAATTTTTTTATAGAGCAAATGTTTTGACAATTATTTTATAAATAGAAATATAGTTTAGACAATTTTTTATAGTAAATTGTTTAGACATTTTTTAGGAAATCTATCTAGATATCACAGATTGCCCAATGATTTTTTCAATAAAGAATGTCTAAAAAATTTTCGAAAAATATTAGTCGAAACTTTTGTTTTATGAAAAAATTGCCAATACTATTTTACTTTAAAATATTTCGAAACAATTTTTATACCCTCACTTTAGTGTGACGAGGGTATATATCATTTGCTACGAAAAAAAGTGTAACACATCGAAGGAGTGATCTGAGACCCTAAGTATGTTCGGCAGATATTCGTTTTGGGTCATTTTAAGTCGAATGAGCAATGTCCGTCCGTCTGTCTGTCTGTCTGTCTGTCTGTCTGTCTGCCTGTCTGTCTGTCTGTCTGCTGGCTGGTGCGCACGATAACTCTCGAAAGGATTAACCGATTGACTTCAAATTTCGTATGTGGTAATATTTTTTTCTATCTCCGGCTAAGTTCGAAGATGGGCCATATTGGTCCACTCCTTCTGGTACCTCCCCCACAAAGGGTTAAAATGTTGTGAAATATTTGTTTCTTTAATAACTGCTATTAAACGTATTCGAATCTTCTGAAATTCCACACATAGTATTAGTTTGTTAGTCGCTATCAACTCGAGGAAAATGGGCGAAATTGCCACGCCCCTTTTGGTACCTCCCACACAAATGCACCATTTTGCACTGAAAGTTAAAAGCTTATAACATTAATACCAGTGTTAAGAAATACTTGAAATTTTGTACAGTGTAATGCTTTTATAGTGCCTACAGTCCATTGAAAAATTGGCGTTATTGTCACGCCCCTTTTGGTACCTCTCCCACAAAGGTACCATTTTGCACCAAAAGTTAACAGTTTATAACATTAATATCAGTGTTTACAATTACTTGCAGTTTTGTACAGTGTAATGCTTTTATAATGCCTATAGTCCAGGGAAAAATGAGCGTTATCACCACGCCCCTTTTTGTACCTCCCACACAAAATGGCCAAATTATACTACAATTTATTATCTCAACGTTAATATACCAGTCCATATAAACTGTTATAATTCGGCACAGTACAATGTATTTAAAGTATCTACTATTCAGCGAAATATAGGTGTATTTATTAAACCCCTTCTGGTACCTCCCACAAAAATTGACAGAATAATTTGTGTAATATTCAATATTACATTACTCACAAAGTGAGGGTATACCTTAGTCGGTTTACCCGACTGAAACTTTCTTACTTGTTTTTATTAAAAAAATATTGAAACAATATTTCTATAGAAAAATTATGGAAACCGTTGTTCTATATAAAAAAAAGATTTATGAAAGCTTGTTTAGAAATTTTTTATAGAAAATTTGCTGGAAAAATTGTTTATACAAAATTTTGCGATAAAATTTTTCTGATCAATTTTTGTATAAAAAACTAAACATGCTTTCTAATTTTTTTATATAGAACAATTGTTTCAAAAATATTGTTTCAACAATTTGTAATAGAAAACAATTTTTCGAAATTTTTTCTTAGAATAATAGTTTGGGCAATTTTTTTATAGAGCAAACGTTTGGACAATTATTTTATATTTTATTTATATAGTTTAGACATTTTTTTATAATAAAATTGTTCAGACATTTTTTTAGGAAATCTATTTAAAAATTTTCGAAAAATATTAGTCTAAACGATTTTTCTTTAAAAAATGTCGAAACATATTTCCTTTAAAAATTTTGAAAACAATTTTTCTGTAACAAATGTGGAAACAATTGAAGCATAGTATTACGTTGTAAGCGCCATTAACGCCGTGTTAACAAAAATGATTTGTAATTTATTAAATATATAAAATTTATAATTTTTTTTAAGAAAATAGATTCGATCGAATAAATTTTTAATAAAGACATATCTGCAATTAGGAAAAAAAAAACAATTTTTAAAGTTTATTTTAAAGTTATTTTAAACCATTTTAATTTTGTCGTTTACAACGTTATTTGCGGCTATGATTCAATTGTCTGAACCAGTTTTCTAAAAAAAAATTGTTTTTCCTAGAAAAATATTATTTGTAGATTTTTTCAATGAAAAATTCTCTAAAAATTGTTTCTATAAAAATGTTCTAACATAAAAAAGCCTAGAAATAATTTCTCTGTTAAGAAAATTGAGTTACTTTTGTATAAATTTTATGAAATGTGTCATAGGTATGTGTTGAACATTGTATGTACTCGTATGTGCATCATTTCCATATTAAGAAATCAATAACTGCTGATGGATATATGTACCCATACACATCTGAGTTATAAAATCTTTTGTCATATGTCATTTGCATTGGTTTAACCAAAATTTTGCTACATTAATTTTATTTCGTAGATGAGTTTTCCTGACAGTTGCTTGACGTATGAGTTATATTCAATTCAATTGTTGGTCAAACCACCGCCGGGTCATTGGGATTGCAATGAACTTTTGAACTGTCAGAAAAACACATGCATACACACACACTCATATGGAATTATTATTACTGCTCTTATTATTTAAATTACTCAACCACATTCATGGCAAATCTGGACAACATCAATTACAAACTGACGTACAGAGAGACAGACATATGTACATATGCACAGATGTATATGCAAAGCATTGTGAGCCAATGCCAACATTTAGACATTAAATATTAAATACTATTCTCTGAATGTAAATGTAAGTGTATGAGAGCAATTTTCCCGGTTTGATTTTTAAATTTGCAGCTATGGGAAATTTGCTCATGATTATTTCATATGCATAGATGAAGAGAGAGATAGATAGTAAATGCAAGAGAGACGAGAGAGGCTTTATAAATTCACAAGCATTCACATGTACAGAAACAGACATATATAAGTACAAATGTAACGATTCAAACACTTCAGGATAATTGTAAAAGAACATTAACCTCAAAATGCACTGACATACAATTATAACAACAACGGCAAAGGAAGCAAGCACAATAACATACTGGCATATAGCACAACACAGAAAGTTCTCTTACACTTATAATACATCTCTTGCATGCTCCTTCACTCTCCTTCTCTTTCACCTATTCAATGGCTATAGAAAACTAACAGCAGTGATTCACTTCAATGGCACACACACTCTATCGCACTCTTACTATACAGAGAGTGTGTGCATACTGTGAATGTCATAAACCGACTCTAACTGTTACATTCACCCATATACAATCTCTCCCTCTCTCTCCACCCACCGTTTTACAAGTGCACAAGTAAATTGAAACATTATGCCAAATTTTCCTCTAATAACAACAAAAACAACGACTCATTGCCGGTTTGCAAATTCATTCACACACTCGTGAGTATGAGCAAAATGTGGGTCGACGTCTGTGGGCGTTTTTCCCCTAAAGTGGCGGATGTGCGGTTGTGTTTGTGAGTGTGCTCGTTTATGGGAATGTGTGCGGCAGCAATTTTAGTTGGCATCGTTTGGCAGATGTTCAAGCTTAGTGCAGAAATTATACGATTGGAGGTTAAATGTTAAACATAATAAGCTCACAAGTTCACTGCAATTGTTCCGCAAAGCGAATGTGCAGAAACAGAGTTGTTAATGATTAGGAAAACCATAAAGGAAACTTTAAATTAAATGATACTCTTGAAAGGGAGAAAGAAATTACAATGAAACTAATATTTAAAATAAGGCGAATGTTTTTGCACAGTTTCTAATATAATAAACAATAATGTGTTTAAATGCGAAATTTGAAGAAATATATTGTCATCAGAAATTAACAAGGGCCAATCATCATTTTTGAAAATTTTACGGGAGGCAAAAAACTAAACATAATTAAAATTTTGTTGTTACGGAGTTTTCAGATATATTAAATCACACAAACATGGTTTATGACTTGTTTTTGCAAAAAAAATCGATATTTTTGATAGTAGGACGCTAAATACTGATTAGAATGTGAATTTTGAAGAAATAAACAATTATATATCAATAAATTAATTTTGAATTTTTTTTTATAATGACGATATGTATGTACATATGTCTGTACTTCAGTTTGTAAATAATGGTGTACAGATTAGCCATAACTGTCTAAAAAAATTTTGTATAAATATTTGCCTAATATGTTCCATGTTTATATAAATAATTGTTCAATAAAATTTGTCTATAAAAAATTGTTCAACATAATTTTTCCGTAAAAAAATTCGTCTCTTTGTACCTCAGTTTGTAAATGATGGTGTCCAGATTAGCCATGTGTGAGGGGGTTAGTAACTTAAATAATAACAGTAGTAATAATAATTCCGAGTGTGTGTATTTTTCTGGCAGTTAAAAAGTTCATTACAGTCGCATGACTCGGGGTGGTATGAGCAACAATTGAATTTAATATAACTCATACGTCAAGCAACTGTCAGCAAAACACAGCTACGAAATAAAATTAATGTAGCAAAGTTTTAGTTAAACCAATGCAAATAACACGACAGTAGCTTTTGATCAGACATATATAAATCCATTAGTCAGAAATTATTTAGAAAATTTCTGATTTAAAACATTTTTAGATAACTATTTTAAAAAAAAAAGTTTTAGAGAATTTTATATTAAAAAAAATTTAGACAATTTTTGAGTTTTTTTTTAGAAGATAGTTTAAAACTTTTTTATAGAAAAGTTGTTTGGATATTTTTTGTATAGCAAATAACTATATTAAGGAAAATTTTATAAACAATTTAAAAATTGTTTCAATAAAAAAGTGTACAATAAATTTTTTATAAAAATTAACTAAAATATTTGTTTCGAAAAAATTTGCTAAAACAAATTTTTAAAAGAGCATATTAAAGCAATTGTTGTTTAAAAATAGTCTAAAAATAATTGCATAGAGCAATTAATTAAGAAAAATTGCATAAACAGAAAAAATATAAAAAAATTTCAATAAAATATTGCACAATACACTTTTAATATAAATTTTTTTAATATATTTACTAAAACAATTTTTTTACAAAAAATTGTGTAAAACATTTTTTTTATATAAAACACTGTCTAAAACAATTTTTTTATAAAAAATTTCAAAAACATTTTTTTTATGAAAAAATGTTTAAAATAACATTTTTTTATAAAAATTGTTTGCCTTAAAGTTGTCAAAAACAACGCTGATGGATTTATGGAAACTCTTAAACAGTTTTTTTTATATTTTTATTTTATAAAAATTTGTATAAAGAATTTTGGAAAAATGTTTATAATAATTTTCTACAACAATTGTTTTCTACAAAATTTATTTTAAGTAAATAAATTAATATATATTAAATAGTATATAACAAATTGTTATAATATATATTAAATAGTATATAATATATATAACAAATTGTTATATAAAAAAAATATATAACAATTTGTTTAAAAAATTTTACAATATAGCTTTTACAGAAAAAATTTGGAACTTATTATCGAAAAATTAATATTGAGCCAAATTTTTATTAAAAATTGTGAAAACAATATTTTTATAAAAAAAAATGTGGATACTATTTTTTATTAAAAAATGTGGAGACTTTTTTATAAAAAGTGCAGTGAGGCAATTTTTGATAGAAAAGTTGTTTCGATAATTTTTGTATAGAAAATTAATTAAGAAAAATGTTGTAAACATTTTTCTTTAAAAAAAGTTACAAAATATTTAAAAAAAATGTACAGCACATTATTAACATAAATTTACTAAAACAATTTGTGTACAAAAATGCCTGAAAATGTCAGTTTTTCTATAAATAAATGTCTAAACCATTTTATCTACAAATAATAAATAGTCTTTTACTTTTTTAGTAATAGTATTTTTTTTGAACTTACTAAAATAATTTTCGTATAAATATTTGCGCAGTACATTGTTTACATAAATAACCGTCCACTAAACTTCCTCTATAAAAACTGTCTTTTTAAAGTATAAATAATAATAATTTTTTAAAACCAATTGTGGAGACAATTTTTTTTAATGGATATTTTTTTATAAAAAATATCGTAGTCAATTTTCATAGAAAAGTTGTTTTATAATATTTGGAAAAAAATTTATTAATAAAAATTTTATTATTTTTTTTAAAATAGTAATTTAAAAATGTTGCAGTAAAATATTGCAATATATATAAAACAATCTATTTATATAACATTTACTAAACTTTTTTTTATAAAAAAATGTCTAAAAATAAAGGCCTAAAACTATTTTTCTGTAAATATATATCTAAATCAGTTTTTCGGCAAATAATTGTCTAAAACAATTTTTGTATAAATATTTGACCAACACAATGTTTATATAAATAATTGTGTAATAAAATTTGTATACCAAAAATTCTCCAACATAATTTTTCTATAAAAAAAAATACAACAACAATTTTTATAGAAGAATTGTGGAAACAAGTTTTTATAGAAAAAATTATATGGAGGCAATTTTTTACAAAAAATTTAGGAGACTATATTGTATAATAGTAGTCAACACAAAAAAAATGTGTTGACTATTATTTATTAAATGGATACTTTTTTATAATCACATTTTTTTATAGAAAAGTTTGGATAATTTTTGTATAGAAAATTTATTAAGAACAATTTTTCATTTATATAAAACATTTTTTTTATAAAAAATTTACTAAAACAATATTTCTTATGAAAAAATGTTCTAACAAAATTTTTTTAAATGTCTAAACTAATTTTTCTACAAATAATTGTCTAAAACACTTTACGTATAATTATTTGCCAAACTCAAAGTTTATATAAATAAATGTCCAATAAATGGTCCAACATAATTTTTCTTTAAAAAAATATGTAACCATTTGTCTAATAAAATTCTTTATAGAAGAACTGAGGAAACGACATTTTAGAGAAAAAATAATATGAAGACATTTTATGATAAAAAAAAATTTGGATAATATTTTGTACAAAAAATTGTGGAGACAACTTTAAAGTAATTATTTTTTAAAAATTTTTTTATAAAAATTTTGGAGACTATTTTTATACAAAATATTGCAGTCTATATTTTATAAAAATTATTGATATATGATTGAAATATAATTTTGTGCAGAAAACAACCATAAATAACATATTATTGCCAATACCTTTTTCTCAATGAAAACACTTTTTTGGCAACATCGATTTTTTACTGCAAATTGCTTCATAACATTTATCGGAAACGATTTAATGAACTTTTAAAAAGTTATTAAAATTATAACTGATATTTATTAAAGAGAATTGAGGAGGATTGGCTTTTACGAGTGATTATGACTGGTGTTGGCTTTTAAGTGACTGTTGGTATTTCTGATCTTTTTATTAATAATATTTTTATATTTATACGCGGCATTCGTTATGTTAAGCGACTCAAAAAATAATAAATCGATAAATTTTATACAACATTAATTTTATTTCGACACATTTTTGTTGGCTCACTCACACCCATGTTTGCTGGGGAGGGGGTGATGATGTTGGAGAGTGGGGTTGTTGGTGGTGTTGAGTTGCGTTGATAAGCTGGATTTGGAGGGGTTTAAGGGCGTTTTCTGTTAGCCAGGCATAAACATAAATGCCTATAAATGGCATCGAAGCAGAAATATATTGCAGAGCAGTAGATGTTATTGTTCATTGTTGCGTGGATTTTGGTGAGGGGAAGTCTTTGTGTTTTTATTTATTATGAAATAAAATAATAAATATATCAAATATACACAATAAAAATACACACACAGACCAACAACCATATTTCGATATTGGCAAATATTAGTTATTATCAATATAAATATATCATATAAACTATATACTAATACTAATAATTATTTCATTGGGCTTTGTAAATGTATTGTATTTATTTGCTAATTAATAATGGAAAAAGGGTCACTCAGCATAATTTGTATTTATGTATTTGTTTGGTTTGTTTGTTTTGTTCGTTTCTTGTGTGCCTTTATTTGTTTAGTTTATATTATTAAATAAACAATTATGTTGTAGCAGTAGTAGTTGTTCTGTGTATTTATTTAGATGTACGAGTACACCCAGAGATGTGTTCTCTGTGACAGTAGCCACCAACCACATTATAAATTAGGTTATATTTGCCAGAGATATATATAAATTAGTATGTAATTAGTTGATGCCATCATCAAAGTAGACTTTTATTCAAATACTAATACCATTTTGGGGTACTGGATGGAAGTGCTATGGGTGGTATGAGTGATTTTTATTTATTTATTAAGTAGTGTTTCAATATATGAGATATGCTGGTATGCATCTCATTGATGCGAGCATGTAAATTGAATAAGCGGATTTTCGGATTTTTCAAAAGCTTTAAAATACTTTTTAACATAATAATTATTTGCTTTCAAATTAATAATTTCGAGTGCCTTTTTAATTAAGCGGGATGCCTATGATTGATATTTTTTTTACTTTTTACTTTAATAATTATATAAGATTTACGATTATTTATTATAATTGAACATTAATGAAAGCCGCTTCATATTGCTTTACAAAATTAAAAACAAGTAAGAAAGTTTCAGTCGGGTAAACCGACTAAGGTATACCCTCACTTTGTGAGTAATGTAATATATAACATTACACTAATAAATCTGTCAATTTGTGTGGGAGATACCGGAAGGGGCATGCCAACTTCACCCATTTTTCTCGAGGTAATAGCGACTAATATACTAATATTATGTGTAGGACTTCAGAAGATTCTAATAAGTAGTATAGAAGTTAGTAAAGAATCAATATTTCACTAAATTTTAACCCTTTGTGTGGGAGGTACCAGAAGGAGTAGACCAATATGCCCCATCTTCGAACTCATCCGGATATAGATAAAAATATTACCGCATACCAAATTTGAAGTCAATGGGTTACTCCTTTCGAGAGTTATCGTGCGCACCAGCCAGCAGACAGACAGACAGACCGACAGACAGACAGACGGACGGACATTGCTCATTCGACTTAAAATTACCCAAAACGAATATCCGCCGAACATACTTGGGGTCTTAGGTCACTCCTTCGATGTGTTGCACTTTTTTCCGTAGCAAATGATATATACCCTCGTATCACTAAAGTGAGGGTATAAAAATATATATTTAACTAAATTATTTCGTGTACCTTTTCCTGAGATCTGTGAATGATTAAACATTTTCGTTAGTAAGAGGGGTCCCTTTTAAAATTCGTTAGAAGGTATTTTACAATCTTCAATAAATCCACAGCGACTGAATTCTTCCTGCAATGGGAATATATTGAGTGGCTCATATCTCCGGTACCAATGGTCTCGCAGTCTTTGACTTCAGCATATTAGGAAACGTTTGTACTAATTACTGGCCTGACAATGAGTGGTTACATTTTTCCTACATAAAATACGCAAATATCTACTATACTGCAAATTCTCCATTTGTTTTCTGATATATATCTATTTTTTGCCTTAACAAGAGTGCATTGAAAACATCAGAGCGTATGATCGATATTAATCAAATGATTGTAACGTATGATTAATTTTCTATTGTATTATCTCCCCGAACAAATACAAAATTTTCGACAATATTTTTCCGAAGGTGATTTACTGAACTGGAACTTTCTTATTTGTTTTCTGATATATTTTAATTTAGCGTTTCAATATTTTTCTAATAAATTTTTATAATATGTCATTAGAAATAAAAGAGCGAACGAGCAATATTAATTAAAAGAGTTTAACGTATGACTGATTTTCTGATACATTTGTATTGTGCAACATCAGAAATATTGGAGCGTATGATCAATAATAATTATTTTATATTTTCTTATTTTGCGGAAACACTAGAGCGTAGGGTCAATGATTATTATTTTATTTATTCTTAATAGCTCATAAACAATAGGAATCATGTGAGAAAAAAATGTTAGAAGCTATTTTACAAACATAAATGCATCTAAAGTAACTGAATTCTTTCCGCAATGGGAAAATATTCAATAGCTCATATCACCTGTACTACAGATATCAAAGTTTTAAAATTCACTATAATAGAAAACGTTTGTCCTAATTACTAGCCTGACAAGAAGTGGTTACATTTTCCACTCACGAAATACTATATTTACACTTATGTTTCAGTTAGAATGTTCCTTTGAATTTCGTTTTTGTCATTGATTTCTTTCGGTGCATATATTGGCCAATTTATCGGGCATACATACTCGTTAAAATCTGCCTACTCCTCATTACTACATCCTGGCAGTATTATCTTTGCAGATTTTAACGAGTAACAATTCGTTTTCTTGTTCTTTACACTTGCTCCGCCAACTCTCTCCATCTTGGACCGTCGCTCGACACACATCGCTCGTTTAAGTACATCTTGCTGTACATAATAAATTAAGGTAAATCTTCGTTACCACACACTAAGCAGCAAAAACAACAATAAACCTGCAGGCACCTTGCCTATTATTATATTGAAACTAATCGTGTTTTATTTATATTTATATTTCTCCTACTCTCTCTTTATTTGCACTCGCGGCAACAACTACTTTTGTTCCCCTACGCCCCCGCCGGCGTAAACACTGAAGTTGATTCACTTAACTGAAACTGTTTATTATATTATAGTCTGATATAATTTCATTTTTGCTTAACAAGAGTGCACCTAGCATTAGCAACATCAGAGCGTATGATAAATATTAATCATAAGGGTGGAACGTATGATTCATTTTCTGATATATTCTCTCCCCGAAGAAATACTAAAATTTCGACTATATTTTTCCGAATGTGAGGGTTTACTTCAGTCGATTCACTGAACTGAATCTTTCTAATATGTTCAATATTTTACTGTAGCGTATCATTATTTTTCTAATATATTCTTATACTCTATCATTAGAAATATAAGAATGAATGATCAATATTAATTAAAAGAATTTAACGTATGATTGATTTTTTCATATATTCGTATTTTGCAACATAAGAAATATTGGAGCGTATGATTAATAATAATTATTTTATATAATATTGTTTTGACACCGGAACTTATGATCAATGATAATTATTATATATATATTTATATTTATATAATAATTATCATTATACAGCCGATTTACTCTACTGAAACTCTCTTATCTGTTCTCCGATATATTTTTATTTTTTCCCTCAACAATAGAGCAGTGCAGTGTGCTAGGATTAGAAGCTTCAAATTATCAATATTAATCAAAAGTGATTAATTTTTGTGATATAATCTTCCCCACGAAATATTCAATTTTCGATTATATTTATCCGAAAGGTTTACTTCAGTCGATTTACTCAACTGAAACTTTCTTATTTGTTTCCTGATATGTTTAATTTAGTGTATCATTATTTTTCAATATATTCTTACAATCTAGCATTATAAATATCAGAGCATATGATCAATATTAATTAAAAGAGGAACGTATGATTAATTTTCTGACACATTATGGGACAATTCCGCGAGTTCGGAAAAATTGAAAAAAATGTTTCTGCCATAGTCTTGAGATAAGCTTTCATATTCCGCCTCACATCCTAGAACTTCTGTTTCTTACATGGAAGCCTACCCGCGTTAGTATACTCGATTCACTTGACTGACACTTTCATATTTATTTTGTGATATATTTTAATGTTTTGTCGCAATTCGCCTGCATTTTTCAATTTTTTTCTGAATAGGTACTCTATCAAGAATATTGTATAAAAATTTAAGGTGAATCGGAGAAAAACTGACAGATATACAGCAGTCTAAGCAACCGCGCCTCATAACTGACTCAGTAAATCAGACAGACTTTAAAGCGGTGTTTCCACAACCCATGTTTTCAAAGGCGATGCCCCTCATAACTCAGAAACTACTGAACCGATCTTTTTCTTGAAATTTTTAACACTATTTCTTTACATAATTTACGAGGTAACGCTGTCGTGTATTTTTTATTTTTTTAATTTTTTTTTTATTTAACAATAACCAATTAGTCGATTTTTTCTCGCAAAAATCGCATTTTTCACTTCAACGTGTTCCCAAAATTTGAATAATATTAATTTCGAAAAATATCGACAGCGTTAGCTGGCTATAAGGATTATCTAACTAAATAAATTTATTTTTTTAATTTCTGATGATCAGGTATCGAGTTATGAGGGGCACCGCAATTTTTTTGAGACGATTTCACATAAATGCTGTTGTTGCCATATTTTTTATGAAAATTTTACACAATAAACATTAAAAGTTAAACTTTTATGTACCATTGGTTTCAATCAAAAAATTTTTTAAGGATATAAGGATTATCTAACCAAATAAATTTATTTTTTAATTTCTGATGATCCGGTATCGAGTTATGAGGGGCGCCGCAATTTTTTTGAGACGCTTTCCCATAAATGCTGTCGTTGCCATATTTTTTATGAAAATTTTACACAATAAACCTTAGAAGTTAAACTTTAATGTACCATTGGTTTCAATCAAAGAATTTTAACCGTTTCGTCACAAAAAATCATAAAAATTTACCTTTATTGCACGAATTATCGTTACCTCTTTTAACAAGAGTGATTCGACCATCAGAAACATCAAAGCGTATGATCAATATTAATTAAAGGAGTCGAACGTATGTTTAATTTTCCGATATATTCATACCTAACAACATTAGAAACAGTGGCGCGTATGATCGATATTAATTCTTTTATACATTCTTATTTATTAGCACCGCTCAAAAACTAATGTGATCAACACATCTATAGTGACTGAATTTTTCCCAGAATGAATTTTTTTACCTGTGATTAGAATTGTCTCCAAAATATAATTACATACCTGAAAATAGAAAAAAAAAATTATTACATTTTAGCATTTTTATAAATTTCAGCAGAAATATTAATTAAAATAAATCACTATACATTTGAATAAGATACTTTAGATCAGATATCGGCAAAACAGCGCCCATGGGCGGTTCTCTTCTCTCACACATTGAATGAGAATAAAATAATTCATTCAGTTTACCTTAAGAGAGAGAAATATTTTTGAATGGTTGTATGAGTGTGCCGATCCCTGCTTTAGAGCCAGAACGGTGGAGAAATTTTGCTCATTATTTGCAGTGATATTTGTCAGAACATTGGAATAAATGGCTACAGAATGATTCCACGTGTCGTATGAGTTTTATCATTGAATTTATAGTACTCATCCGTACCGTAGAACTGTACTTATGTAAAAAGCAGATCATTTTGTAATATACCAAATAATCATAAAGCAGGAAATAAGTTTGGAGAAAATACACAGGGGTAAACATATTTTTATAAGAAATGCATACCAACTGGACTGTTTCTATTCCGAAATATAGACAAAAAGTAAAATTTTAGAAAAACGAACTTTTACGAAAAATTTCCATACAAATATTACCTTTTCGAGTTTAGCAGATCAAAATACATCAAATTAAGTAGGTTTAGGTTTAGGTTAGGGTGGCAGCCGTATTTTTTGTATACAAGCTCACATAGACCAGTTTAGGTCCCTAGTGTTACCACGGGCTGAAATGCCCCTCTTCGAAACCAACCTGTTTGATATACAAATTTGTCGATAGTACGAATATCGGTACTGGAAAGATATGTCAGGCTGCCTAGAAAGGCCGACACCAGTATGTCCAGTCGTCGTTTACTCAGAGCGGGGCAGTCGCATAGCAAGTGCTAAATGCTCTCCACTTCCTCCTCATCTCCACAGCTTCTGCAGAAGTCATTAGAGTCAATACCCAATCTTTTGGCGTGTTCGTCGATCAAGCAGTGTCCCGTCAGAACTGATGCTAACGTAGATAATATTTTCCTTTCCAGTGCGAGGAGATATTTTGATCTTCTCAGGTCATACTTCGGCCAGATTTGTCTAGCTAACCTGCAGCTGTCGATTTCTGCCCATCTTTCGTTGGACTGCCTGATATGCCTAAGCCAAAGCTTGCACGTGGATAGTGGCGCACCTATATATGCAAATTCTTCGAGAATTTGTAATGTCGTCCCTTTCCTAGCAATTTCATCGGCTTTGCAGTTCCCCGGGATATCCCTATGCCCAGGCACCCATATGAGGTGTATATTAAACTGCTCAGCTATCTCGTTAAGAGATCTGCGGCAGTCGATGGCTCTTTGTGCATTTAGGGATGTGGCCTCCAGAGAATTGATGGCAACCTGGCTGTCAGAGTAAATGACAACGCCAGTGTTGGTTGCTATGTTGCGACTCAGCCACTTGGCTACTTCCCATATTGCCATTATTTCGGCTTGATAGACACTGCAGGGGTCTGGTAGTCGGTGAGCTATATCCAAACTAAGCTCTGCACAGTGTACTCCGAAGCCAACCTTTTCATCAAGCTTCGAACCATCCGTGTAAAAGTGGAGTTGGTTTCTATAACCTGGTATTCTTCCAACCCATTCATGTCTGGCGAGAATCATAGTGATGTAATTTCTCTCGAAGGTGTACACAGTTGGAATATAGTACACTCGGTCGGTTACCAGTTTAATCTTATTGCCGCTTTGGTTGTAACTTCTCTCGCCACAATATTAATCGGCAGTATATGGAGTAGGGCTTGTAGAGACTCGGTCGCTGTAGTCCTTAAGGCTCCGCTTATGCTCAGGCAGGCTGTTCTCTGAACCTCTGTATATATCCAATGGACGATTTTAGGAGAGAGGCCCCACGGCGACCCTAGAATGGTTGCACATGACGTATGAGTTGTATTATTGAATTAATAGTACTCATACGTACCGTAGCACTGTACTTATGTAAAAATATAGTTTTGTATATACCAGATATTTATAAAGTATAAGTTTACAGAAAATGCATATTTACACCAGCCTGTAGAAACGGAAGAATATGACACAGGTGGTCAACATATTTTAATTAGATATGAAGAATTTTTTCGAAATGATATAAAATTGCGGAATGACGCAACAATTTCTTTCCTTTGTTACCTACTGTACTTAAACCACTGTGCCGATGTAAAAACTATGTTCAACTCATTGTTATTCACAAAGCTTTCTAGAAATTTATACCAACTGGACTGTTTCTATTCCGAAATATAGACAAAAAGTAAGAGTAAACTTTTAGGAAAACGAACTTTTACGAAAAAGTTCCATACAAATATTACCTTTTCGAGTTGAGCAGATCAAAAGACCTCAAATCAGGTAAGAAAGTTCATTCGGGTAAACCGACTTACGAATTCCCTCACCTTCAGTCGCACATAATATTCATAAATGTATATATTTTTTGTTTTAATTTAATTACTATGAATTAAAATTTAATTTAATAACTTTAATTTAATAACTTTAAAGTATGTGCTGGTATTAAAGTTATGAACTGTTAACTTCTAGTGCAAAGTAATCCATTTGTGTGGGAGGAACCAAAAGGGGCGTGCCTTTGTAGGTCCTATGCAGACAGTCATATCCTATCCTCTCACTCCAGACAGACAGACGGACAGACATTGCTCAAATGACATAAAATGTCCTAAACCGATTTCCATCGAACATACATAGGGTTTTATGTCACTCCTTTGATGTGTTACACATTGGCTCGTAGAAAATTATATATATATATATATATATATACCCTCCTCCATGTAAGTTGAGTATAAAAATACAAAAATTAAGAAATATTAGGTTGAATTTAAAATTTCGAGGAATAGTCATACAAATATCAGTATGAAGTTATTACTGAGTGTGGTTCTAAAAACAAAATTAGACAAAAGACCACTTATATTTTTCGAAAATTTAGCGTGAGTATAAAAATTTGAAAAAAAATTTAATTATATGTTCAATCAATAAATATTAGTTGTAAAATACTAAGTATAGTAACATTTTAGGACAATAAAATACAACTTTAGACGTAAAAAAAACACTGGAAAAAATGTTCGTAAAAATTTTACTTTTTTATGTCACTCCTTTGATGTGTTACACTTTGGCTCGTAGAAAATTATATATATATATATATATACCCTCCTCCATGTAAGGTGAGTATAAAAATACAAAAATTGAGAAATATTAGGTTGAATTTAAAATTTCGAGAAATAATCATACAAATATCAGTATGAAGTTATTATTGAGTGTGGTTCTAAAAACGACAGCTAAAAACGAAATTAGACAAAAGACCACTTATATTTTTCGAAAATTCAGCGTGAGTATAAAAATTGAAAATAAATTGAAATTATATGTTCAATCAATAAATATTAGTTGTAAAATACTAAATATAGTAAAATTTTAGCACAATAAAATACAACTTTAGAGATAAAAAAAGAACACTGGAAAAAATTTTCGTTCAAATTTTACTTTTTTAAAGGTAATGAGCTAAAAATACACTTTAAAAATGTTTACAACTTTCAAATTAAAAGGCTATCGAAGCGTTTCATAGGTCGTATAAGTTATATTATGAAGTTAATATTAGTCATTCACACTATAGCACAATGCAGGCTGACAGAAGTAGTAATAATATGATAACTTCTGGCCAGACTGTTGGGCAGATCGTTCTGTGACGTACTACACATTGATAGAGGAGGTCAAAGGCTTACAGGAAATTAATATCTGAACCACCCTGTGGCAAAAGAAAGAACGTAATAGAGGGAATCAAAATAAATCACTTTAGAAATATCAAAGATTACCAAATATCCAACAGATATAAAGTATTTGTTGGGAATGATTTAATGTATGTGGTATTTTGACAAAAAAAAAACTATCTCAAAAGCAAAATTTTATTGGAAAATAACGGACAGTTCTATGGGGCCCTCAAACCCAGGGAAGGCAAATTTTAGCAAAAAAATAAAATACATACTTTGTAGGGAATTAGTGTATCTTTATTTTTCAAGTTATATCATTCTTCCACCTAAAAAATGATATCATTCTTCCAGTGAGAAAATGACCAAAATCTGTGATATGATTTTTGTCAAAAATAATTTTGTTTTGAGGTCGGTGGTTTTGTCACAATGCCACAGATATGATGTTTCTACTTTTTAAGAATTTTCTTGGTGTTCTGACTTTTCATCATTTAATATGATATTTGTACATAGTCTCAGATCATTTATAACCACATATCTATTTTGGAAGTACGATTTACTTGTGTTGTATCTTTTATTCCAATATATAACTAAAATAATAAACCAATATAAAGACAAACGGTCTTATTCATAAAAAGTTATGGAAGGTTTATTGAACACATTTCCAACGTTAACGCGACTTTTTAAACCTTCCATAACTTTTTATGAATAAGTCCCATAAAGTAAAACTCTATAAATACTTCTTTTGAAATAAATTTTCAATAAAAAATATTTATTGAGCGCCCCAGTAGGTGAATTGGTAGGGTGCATGCCTATGAGTTTGGAGGTTGTGGGTTCGATTCCCACTGAATGGTAAAATTAGAATATAAATTTACTTTGTATTGTAATTAATATAAATAAATATTTATTTATAAGTTTAGGAGACCAAATACATTGAAAACCTTAGTGATAACATTAGGATAAAATGGTTAATGAACGGTTCCATAGGTCGTATAAGTTATGCCTATAAGTTAATATTAGTCATACGTACTATAGCACAGTGTAAGTGCAACGAAGGGGTAAATAGTTACGAGTATTAGGTTTCCTGGAAAAACGGTTGGGCGGATCGTTTTGTAAAATGCTAGCTATTTATAAAGGGGACAAAATGCTTACTGAAAATGGATATTTGTACCATCCTGTTTCAAAGGAAGAATGGGATATAGGAATTCAAAGTAAACCATAAGTTAATATACAAATATCAAAAAGGAAGAATATATTCCTTTTTATTATATATGACAAAATTATTTTGTAACTTCTTACTAATTTTAATATATGTATATTTTCTCTAAAAGGATTAAACTATAAAGAAATTTGTTTTAAAGTACGTGTTTGGCTACACAAGGAAATATTAATAACACTTAATTTTCCGTTATAAATTGTCCTTAAGTAATCGAGCGAAACACATATAAATCCCTTAAATCTTTTTGTCCTTTCTCACTTAATTAGACTCCCACTTAAAAAGGATGCTCTTAGCCTAGCATCAAGGATATACATATATATATATATATAGCACAGACTTAACTGAAAAATCAATAACTTTTGTTAAAATCCTTTACAGATTCCGTTCTCCCTTTCGTACCCTGGCCCTATTATTTCTTATTCGCTTTGGGATTTTTTTGGTTGGTAAATCCTTTAAAACAAAAACCTATAAATTTTTGCTTCAAAATCAGAAATCCTCACAAACAGGAAGCAAAAGCAAAGCACAATAACCAAAGTCACACAGCAAACAAAACTGAAAGAACATATTTTTGTGTTTCATACATTTTGGCTTTAGATTTGTTGCCAATATATATATCCTGTGAGGGTAGCCTTTGTCCTCCTGCTCCTGTTTGGTCTGCTTCACTCCCAGCTTTTGTTTTTGTTTCCAAATGTGTTGATTATTCAAAAGAGCAGAATAAGTGGCTATGGCAACGCAGGAGAAGGACGAGGATATAGAGAGAGCACCAATAAAGCTCACACAGTTCACAGCACAACAAACGAAATGAAAATGGAAATGAAAATATGAATGCGAATGCCAATGAGAATGGCAATTGGAATGGCATGAAGTTGAGAGCTGAGCAGAGATGAATGTCGGTTGGAATGTTAGCAAACTCGCACAAAAACAATTCATAAAGATAAAGCACAATTTATGTGAGACCACAATAAAAATTAGGTTAACGATTTTCTGCTTTGCTCGTCTTTTTCGTTCGGGAGCAGGAATTAAAGTCAAAAGAATCCCCAACAGCGGAAAAACTCACAAAGCTAAGGAGTTTTTTTCTTTTCGAAGAGGAGCAGGAGGAGAAAAGGAACCTAGATGGGAAGGAAGGCGGCTTTTTAAAGGACTTGCTGTTTGGTTGAGAGCAGCTAACTTAAAGCCATTTAGTATTATCATTTTGTGCACGTCCTTAACGTTTTTCCCAACCAAAACAAATAACACGAGCAAACTCTGGCCGCAGACAGATGCCGACATAAACGCAAGAAGGAAGTCAGAACCATATTAAAGTTTGTCAGGAAGTTTTAAAAGAAATTCTCTCAAAGAAAACTTACTTTAAAGACCTCAGCATTCCTGCTAAAGTCTTAGTATAATTCTCCACAGCTTCTAGGCTGAAAGAGGTTTCAAAAGAAACATCAACTTTTCTTTTCCCCTCGTTTTGTGGTATTTTAAACTTCCGTTTTTTTTGTTACAGTTACGTTGTTTAATTTGTTTGCCTGATTTTGTGGTTTCTTTTTCACGAAATACACAAACAGAAATGAAATAAATTTGTTTGCTGAAAGCGGACAAAATTATAGGTGACTTTAGATTTAAAATCAAAAAGGGAAAAATAAAAAACTTGGATTTACTTTAAATAAATTCAAAATTAAATACAAAGAAACCACTCCAGATTAATTATTTGGTGAAAATGCCCAGGGAGCGTATGATTTATATAAATTATTAAAACTTCTGATATAATTCAAGATATCGCCTAAACTATTGAATTCATTAAAATCCTTTGAAAATTAAATTTGTTCTACAATTGTATAACTTAATTTTAAACAGCATTTAATAAAGTTTTCTAGCCATTTACGAATGAAATAAGTGCAAACTCGAAATGCATCACAGAAACAATTTAACTGATTTATTGAAATTCGTTAAAAATTTGATTTGTTTCAAAATGGATTGTTATATTTTCAATAAAGATAAAAAAACTAATAAATAAATTCTCTTAAAATGTAGAGGAAATCATTCCATATTAAAAATTTACTTTCAAAACATGGGAGCGTATGATGAATATAAGTTATTTGAAATTTAGATATAAATTTGGATGTACTTTAAATATATTCAAAATTAAATAAATTTTTAAAAGAAATAACTCCAAATTAATTACTTGGTGAAAATCCCAGGGAGCGTATGATTTATATAAATTATTAAAATTTCTGATATAATTAAGTATATAGCCTTAACTATTGAATTCATTAAAATCCATTGAAAATGAAACTTATTCCACAATAGTATAACTTCATTTTATACAGCCTTTAATAAAGTTGTCTAGGCGTTTACGAATGAAATAAGTGCAAACTCGAAATGCATCACAGAAACTATTTAACTGATTTATTGAAATTCTTTAAAAATTTAATTGTTTCAAAATGGATTGTTATATTTTCAATAAAGATTAAAAACTAATAAATAAATTCTCTAAAAATTTCAAGGAAATCATTCTATATTAAGAATTTATTTTCAAAACATGGGAGCGTATGTTGAATAAAAATTATTCAAGCTTTAGATATAACCCTCGTATCACATAAACTACTGAATACAGAGAAATTCTTTGAAAGTGAAGTTTGTTTTACAATACCTTAGCTTCATTTTAAAATAACTTGTTCAGAGATTTGTAGACATTCACGGATGATTTAAGGGAGAGGACCAAAAAAAGTACATACGTACCACTGTTTTAAAACATATTTATTCCTTGGATGACTAAGGGAGATTGAAGACAGTTCGTATTTATCTTTCTATGTCCCTCCCCTACCAAAAAATATATGGCAGATATCAAAGTTGTCTCTTAATGCCTTCTAATGTTATCTTCAATTTGTAATATTCATTAAAAGAACTGCCTTTTTGATGAAATATGAATTTAACTGCGTCCATTCACTTTTCTTCACAACCTTCGCCAAAGTAAAATGAAGAGCTCTTTGGCAGGAAAAGAGACTCCCTTCATGAAAGATAAATAAAACCCAAATAGTAGTGAAAAGCCAAGGTAAATAATATCCAAACACTGATGCTGGCAAAGATAGACATTTTGTAAATAAACATTAAACCAGTGGAATAAAAAGCACATAAAAGGCAACAATTTATCAAAAGCTCAGCTCAAAGCGATGGTTTTTTGCGTAAGGGGCAGTTTCCATATCCTTCTACCCTCCACAAAAGTGATGTTCAAAAGGACCCAGGGTTCTGGTAATAACGTATTTGTGTTGTCGTTATAGTTGTCGGCGGATTTGTAGCAGTTTGTTTTTAGTGTCCAGCACTTGAAAAGACATTCGCCATTCGCAGCACAGGGAATCATTAAAAAGAATCTCTCAAAGTTTGTGACGAGTAGCAAACCAGAGAAGCAACAGACAGAGAGAAAAAAGAAGAAACTTGAAATAAAAAGGGAAGATAAGCAAACAAAAATGTCTATATAACCATAACCAGAGAAGCATCAAAGATAACCACATTTTTCTAAAGTTGTAGTAAAGTTTTAGGGCGGGAAAAAGGGTGTCTTTTAGCAAAGTAAGGGTTTAAAGATATTTTTCCTAGACGAGGCTATAAATTAGTATTGTATACGATAAGGTAATATAATGATTTTAAGATCAAAAAAAGGACAAAAAGTAATATTTCACAAAAATTATGTTACTCATACGCACCCCTAGCATTATTGATGAAACTAATTGGTATTATTCATACGCACCCCTAGCATAACGAACCTTTTAGTAAAGAACAAGTAAAGACGCATTAAGTTCATGCCGAATCTTTTATACACTCCACCATGGATCGCATGTGAACTGGTTTCGTTGCAAATAAACTAGTTATACGAAATTTCATTCCAATTCGTTGAAATTTTAAGTTTTTGTGGCGTTACGAAGGCAAATTTGGCGGGACCTTTGGTTGGACTACCATGGTTCGTGTGAAGAATTCCGCGCATAACTAAACGCCAGTTACCAATTTTCAGCCCAATCAGTTGACATTTGTTGTCTCTATGACGTTAAGATATCGGGATGATGCAATAGGGGCTATATCAAAATATGGTCCGATATTGCCCATTCTCAGTCCAAGTTACCTGTAGCTATAAGTAGTGTATATATACCAAATTTCAGTCATCTAGCTCAATTATTGTAGACTGTAGCGAGATTACAACAGACGGACGGACATGGCTAAATCGTCTTAGAATTTTACGATGATTAAGAATATATATGTATATATACTTTATGGTGTCTCAGATCAATATTTAGAGGTGTTACAAACGGAGTGAAAAAATTGGAACGATATGAAGCTTAAGAAAATCTATATATTCAAGGATATAAACTGGTTATGAAAATCAAAAAGGCTAAAAACGAAGAACAATTTTTATTTTTTAAAACAACAATATTATTTATACGAATCCCTAGTTTTATTTATGGGACATATTGGTATTATTCATACCAGCATAAGTAAAACTTTAGGCAAAATTTACAATAAGAGAAGGAAAGGGTGACTTCAAATAAGGCGAAGCTTTAAAAAAATAAATGCGAGCATATAAACTGGATATCAATATCAAAAAGATTACAAATGACTAAAACTTAAATTTTCACAAAAATAGTATTAGTCATTCGCAACACTAGTATCGATAGGAAAATTAGAATTACTCATACGCACACCTAGTACTATTGTTGCGATAAATTTGTATTATTCATACGCACCCAAAGCATAATTAAAATTTCTGAAAAAAAATTTACAAAAAGAGAAAGGAAATGTGGCGTCGAACAAAATGACGTTTCAAAGAAATCTGTTTAAGCAAGAAAGGGTATAAAGTGGAAATGAAACGAAATAGACGAAAACGGGTAAAACCCGATATTTTCATAAAAATAGCATTAACCATACGCACTCCTAGTACAATTAAAATTTTAGAGACAATTTACAGTAAGAGAAATAAATAGAGACCTAGGTGAGGCTCTGATCTTTTTTTACAAAAACAGTATAACTTATACGTTTATTGATGGGGCAAATTTTAATTATTCATACGCTCCACTAAGAAAACCTGGAAATAATAAATGTATTTATATGCAACTTTAGTTTGGGGATTATACAATCGACAGCCCATTCCAAAGCACTAAGCTAAAAATCTCGCATAACAAATTCCTGAAATAGCGTTCTTCCGAACAATTTTGCCATTAAATCATCCTTGATTGTTGTTTTTTATCAAATGTTGCTATCTGACAATATTCGCAATATAGTGAAACCAAAGCGAAAATATAAATTTTAGGAAAATTTAAATAAATATTTCTTATCGGAACATTAAATAAGGACCATACATACATTTTCAAAGATTATAAGTTTAAGATACGATTTTATTTGAAAGATGGATGGATTGATGGTGTTTAACAGAAACGAAAGAAATGGTTAAGTTTAGTGCAGTCATTCGCGAAAGCACTTCCTAGAAATCCTAGAAATAAATAATCTATATGCGACTTTAGTTTTCGTTTCATCCGAGCGATAGACCGTTCCCAAACCTTTCACCTAAAAACATGACACTAAAAATTCAAAACAACTTTTGTCATCAATCCAGTCTTTATTATACCCTCACTTTAGTGTGACGAGGGTATATATCATTTGCTACGGAAAAAAGTGTAACACGTCGAAGGAGTGACCTAAGACCCCAAGTATGTTCGGAGGAAATCCGTTTTGGGTCATTTTAAGTCGAATGAGCAATGTCCGTCCGTCTGTCTGTGTGTCTGCTGGCTGGTGCGCGCGATAACTCTCGAAAGGAGTAACCGATTGACCTCAAATTTGGTATGTGGTAATATTTTTTTCTATCTCCGGCTAAGTTCGAAGATGGGCCATATTGGTCCACTCCTTCTAGTACCTCCCCCACAAAGGGTTAAAATGTTGTGAAATATTGATTCTTTAATAACTGCTATACTACTTATTCGAATCTTTTGAAATTCCACACATAGTATTAGCTTATTAGTCGTTATCAACTCGAGAAAAATGGGCGAAGTCGCCACGTCCCTTTTGGTACCTCCCACACAAATGCACCATTTTGCACCAAAAGTTAACAGCTTATAACATTAATAACAGTGTATAAAAATACTTGAAATTGTGTACAGTATTATGCTTTTATATTGCCTACAATCCAGGGAAAAATGGGTGTTGTTGTCACGCCCCTTTTGGTACCTCCCACACAAAGGTACCTTTTTGCACCAAAAGTTAACAGCTTATAACATTAAAACCAGTGTATAAAAATACTTGAAATTTTGTACAGTGTAATGTTTTTATAGTGTCTATATCCCTGTGAAAAATGGGCGTTATTGCCCCGCCCCTCTTTGTACCTCCCACACAAAATGCCCAAATCATACCACAATTTAATGTCTCATAACGTTTATACCAGTGCACATAAATGCTTATAAGTCGGCACAGTGCAATGAATTTAAAGTATCTAATGTTCAGCAAAAAAAGGTAAATTTGATAAACCCCTTCTGGTACCTCCCACACAAATTGACATTATTCGAGTAATATTCAATATTACATTACTCACAAAGTGAGGGTATACCTTAGTCGGTTTGCCCGACTGAAACTTTCTTACTTGTTGTTGTCTGAATATTCTCTATATAATGAAACCCAAAGCGAAAATTTACAATAAAAGAAAAAAAAGATGACTTCAACCAACTGAGATTAAATAAATCTTTCTGGGCGAACTTTATATATGAAGGACGTACGTAAATTTTCCAAAACTATAAGTTTACGATTTTATTTGAACAAAAGATGGATACATTTTTAAAAAGTTAACTTTATATTTACAAGCTCATTATATTTATGTCTTTCAATATATTATTTCGAGGAATCATGAGACCATTATACTCGTGAATGTTGCATTTTGTCTCTGGTATGTTTAATTTTTTATTTTCTTCAAAACATCGTATAAACTTCTTAGTTATTACTCGTCAAATTTATTTTAGATAAGGAATGGAATCCCGGTATAAAATAATATTATTCATACGCACCCCTAACATTATTGATGGATCAAATTAATGTTATTCATACGCACCCCTAAGATAAATAAAAATTTCCCATATATTTACTATAACAAAAACAAGGGGTGGCTTCAAACGAGGTGCTGATTTATAGAAATATACCCAAGCAAAACGATAGACGGGATATAAAGATGAAAAAGCTGAAAAGGGACAAAAAATGACATTGTCACAGAAATAATACTATTCATACGCACCCCTGGCATTATGGATGGCAAAAAATTAATATTATTCATATGCTCCACTACTATTAAATCCAACAGAGTGGTAATTAATTTTTTAAAGCACTTTCAAAAATTCAAGGAATTATAAATCTATATACAACATTAATTTGGGGATCATACGATCGATTGCCCTATTCCCAAAGCTTTTAGCTAAAAACAAGGCTCTACAAACTCCTGGAGTATAAATATCTTATCTTGCAATTTTGTTGTCTGCTATTGATTTTTGTCTTTTATCGGATGTTCCTAGGACAAAATATTTCCAATGTAGTGAATCCCAAATTTAAACCTAAGATTTTAGGGAAATTTTAATAAAAAAAAGTTGACCTCAAATTTACATGCACGTTATGAACCTTCCAATTATGGCATGATTATAGCATTTTGTGTGGAGTGTACCGAAAGGGGAGTGGCAAGTATGCCTCTTTTTTACCGGACTGTAGGTGCTTTACACTGTACAGAATTTTTAAGTATTTATAGGCCCTGGTATTAATGTTGTAAACAGTTTCCTTTTTGTTCAAAATGCGGGAGGTATCAAGAGCGGCGGGGCCACTTCGCCCACTTTTCTCATAGTGATAGCGAAAAATGAACTCTTACTATGTGTGGAACTACAGAGGATTCGGATGGGTATTGTATACGGTATTAGAGAAACAGTATTTCATTAATTGTTAACCCCATGTAGGGGAGGTACTAGAATAGTTGGACCAATATGGCCCATCTTCGAACTTAGTCAGATATAGAAAAAATATTACCAATACCAAATTTTAAGTCAAACCGTTTCGCCTTTCGAGAGTTATCGTGATTACCTTCCAGACAGACGGACATATAGGCAAACGAACGGCCTTACATTGCTCAAATGACTTAAAATGTCCAAAAACGGATTTTCGCCCAACATACTTAGTACCTTAGGTAACATTTACCCCGCTCCACTAAAGTTAGGGTATAATTATTGAGTTTGTGTCTGCTTCAGACCATGGTGCGTATGAACAATAATAATTTTGCGAACATTTGCAATTCTTATCGTTACTCTGGAACCACTAAATGGATTTAAACCAACTAAAATGTTTTAGTTTTCGTGGCTCTATGGCATTCTACGAAATCTATGCCAAAAATATATGCTTCAGGAAAACAAATTAATTCTACACAATGACTCCAAAAACTCAAAGAAACTCCAAAATTTGTGTAAAGGCACATGAGGCCCTGCAAACCTACAAAAAGAATCCAGCCACAAACATTGTCGACATTACACTCAACGGAATTGAAATAATCTGGAGATCCCTGACCTATTACCGGAATCAGTCGGTTCCTAGGGACCGAAAAAATTTGGGGACCCGGGGCCACACAGTCAATATTATATATATATGAAAATTGCCCTTCAATATATTTATATGAAAGGGCAATTTTAAAGGACTCCACATAAGAAGAAATTATAAAGTCCTGCAGTAGGTCCCTAGGTACCAATAACCTGACTGCACATAGTCAATATTATAATCAACATTTTAGGAGTCTAAAATTATGAAAAAGACATTTTTCTGTGTGAATATGAATTATGTGAGTATCATACGAGTAGATGTCTCTTTCTTTTTTTGGTACATATCATTTTTCTATTTACCGCTCTCTAGGAACTCTAAATTTAATTTTTTCGGATGCCTTGGGGGATTGACTATTAATTCAATTTTACTCATAGACCATTTGTCAATAATTCAAGTGCGTATGCATCCATCTTCTGGAGCTATAACGCTAAAACTTTGAAAATACTCAAAAATTAATATAAATCATACGTTCTGGTGAAACCTAAGAAAGGAATTAAGTATATCTCTGGTATTTATGCTTGAATTGTTATGAACTAAATCTTAATTTTTGCGCGATAATGTACCCCATGTCTACACTAAAATTCTAGACTCGGACATAATTCTACTGATGATTGATTTTGTGCAACTGGGTCTTCCTCCGACGGTCTCAATATCTGTAAACCCCAGGAATTCCCATACGGATTCTTCAATTAATTTGTATAGGTCGAATTGACACATTTAATCGTGCAGTAGGTCACTAGGTACAGATAACCTGACTGCTTACAGTCAATATTATAATCAAAATTGTAGAAGTCCAAAATTAAAAAAAAAATGCGTGAATATGAATTATATCTGTCGTTGGTACATTTCAGTTTTCTATGTCCGCTTTCTACGAATACTTAATTTCATTTCTTCGGATGCCTTGTGGAATTATTGACTATTAATTAAATTTTATTGATAGACCATTTGTCAATAATTAAAATGAGTAAGCATCAATATTCTTAACTATAACGCTAAAACTTGGAAAACACTTAAAAATTAATATGAATCATACGCTCCGGTGTGACAATAATTAAAATGAGTAAGCATCAATATTCTTAACTAGAACGCTAAAACTTGGAAAACACTCAAAAATTAATATGAATCATACGCTCCGGTGTGACCTAAGAAAGGAATTAGCTACACGCTGAAAAAAATCGCTTCTGTAGTATATTGTCCCAATCATATTCGGCTTGAAACATATATATGTTCAGGGAACACTCTAAACATATAATATTTGGTACACACAAAGGTTATATGTTTGGGAAGATGGTGTTATAAACAAATCTTTATTTGGGACTATTATTTCCGAAACAAATAAAAAATGCGCATTTTAAGTATTCAGAAAATATGTTGCTTGCTTGCTTTTATTCGGTCTGCAAATCTTTGTGATTCTAACTAGGATACTCTCCCGGCTTCAAGACCATTTTGTTTCTATATTATTATAGAAACAAGTATTTTATACATGGTGGTGTATAAATATGTATTAAAAATTGGCAGCACACATACTGGACTTTGGAGAAGTGTGGTTTCACAAAGATTTCTCATTTGCTTGTGTTTAGAAGTCAACCATATAGAGCTCCGTTTCTCCCATACAATTGCATCAGAACTGTTGATAACGAGTGTCACGGCTCAGAAATCGTGATCCAGTATGTGTGCTGCCAATTTTTAATACATATTTATACACCACCATGTATAAAATACTTGTTTCTATAATAATATAGAAACAAAATGGTCTTGAAGCCGGGAGAGTATCCTATTCAGAAAATACCTAAATTGTGTTATATTGTTCAGCAATTAAAAGTAATTTTTTTAGAAATTGTTTACTGTTCGTAAGAATAATAATTAAAATCCTATTTTCTTGGATCAAAATAACTTTTTTGGTGGATTGACAACTAATGATGGCTTGGAATGCTCAGAAATTGAAATAATTGATTTGAAACAGAAGTCAATGCTGCATATGGTATAATAACTGGGAGGTACAATTGGGAACCAAGAAAAAATTAAAAATGAAATTCGAAAAAGCCAGCAAAAGATTTGAAAACCTTTTTTAAATAAAATATATTTGAAGAAATTCCTAATCAATAATTTTATTTGTACTTAAACACATATTTTATTTGGGAAATTTAGTTTGCAAATATATTTTGTTGTAATATATTAATATATGCGTTCCAAATATATTTTATTTATTTCCAAATAAAATTTATTTGTTCAGAAATATATAATATTTAAAAATTTGTGTTCCAAATATATTTTTTTCCATTCAAACATATCAAAAAAGGCGATTTTGCCCCGTGTATATATCTGGTATTTATGCATGATTTGTTATAAACTACATCTACACACTATCCACACTAAACTTCTAGACTAGAACATTAATCTACTGATGATTGATTTTGTGCAATTGGTTCTTCCTCTGACGCTTCCAATATCTACAGAACCCTTACAGATCCTTCAATTAATTGGTATATGTCGCACTAACAAATAACATTTTACTGTTCGTATTAAAAAAGGCCGAATTCATGAAAACATAAAGTATGTGTTGAGTGAATATAAAGCAATCTTCACGGAATTTGTTTTAAAGTATGTCTAGTTTTACTATTTACAAATCCTTATTTCAACATTTGTGCCTCACAACATTATAGTTAAAGCAAGACAAAGGAAATATGAAAAAAAAAATAATAAATATTAACATAAATAATAAGCATCAGTGTTACCAAAGATCGGTACTTATGCTTAGATTTTTAAAAATATTATCTTAAATTCTTTGTGAAGAAAGTGTCTTTATTGTTTTCTATTAATACTTTTAAATTCTAACTCCACGCCAATTTGTCTGCTTTTCAAATAAACATTATCCAATCTTCTTTAAAAATATTTTAAATTAAGCATAATTTGGTTTTTAACAAACCCTTCTTTCATTGTTTTTCTCAAAATATTATAGTTTAAATGTTATGGCCAAAAATGTGAACATGTACAAAAATTAATATAAGTTATACGCTCCCGTGGTCTCGAAGAAAATGATTAGTCATAACTTTGGTATTTATGCTTAGATTTGTTAAACAATATCGTTATTCCTTAGCAACGGAAATGCATTTATTGTTAGAATCCAATAATTATAGTATAATTTCCTTGACACATCATTGCCCCTATACTTCAAATGAATCAAGATCAATCTTCGCAAAATATGTTTTAAATAGAGCATACTTTTGTTTTTAACAAACTCTTCTTTTAACATTTTTATCACAATATTATAGTTTAAACTATATATGAAAAAAATGTAAAAATTCACAAAAATAATATACATCATACGCTCCAGTGTCACGAGAAAAATTAAATACTTATAACTTTGGTATTTATGCTTATACTTTCATAAAACAGTATCATGATTTATTTTTTAGGGAAAATATTGTTATTTCATATATTTTTCTACTAATAAGATTACAGAACTGCTGAGACACCAGAGGCATTCATCAATTAAATATAAACATAAATTTCAGCTTAATTTTTTTAAATATTATGCAGTATAACTAGAATATCTTCCCCAATAAATTTCTCCGTGAGTGTATGTGTCCCTGACTTTTTGTGACCCACTTTATTATTCACACATTTTCTTACCGATACCAATTCCGGTGACACTAGAGGCTATACTCTGTAATAATAAGATATGCATAAAAACAAGGGATGTAACGAATATTCGCATTCGCATATGCGAACGCGAATTATTCGCATCATTTTTAAATTCGCTTTCGCATTCGCAAAAATCATTTTTGGAATATTCGTATTCGCCTTCGCAAAAATATATTTCAGTATTCGCTTCCGTTCGTTAAAAGTATCTTAACCGCTCCTCACATTTTGAATATATTAATACCAATGGAAACCTCTGCTACTTCTCTTCAAAACAGTTGAAAAAAATACATCTGTCCTTGTGGTAACAAGAGGTCAAAATATAGAAAACATCCTTAATACTTGATTTTCCCGGAAAAGTATTAATTCTGGGCCTTAATTTTGTTTGTACTAAAGGGTCAAACTATTACTCGTTTTCGCATTCGCTTTCGCAAAAAGGCATATTTCACTATTCGCTTTCGCAAAAATGCATATTTCACTATTCGCATTCGCAAGAAATATATTTCAATATTCACTTTTGCATTCGCTTTCGCTAAAGTCACTTTTGTTACATCCCTAATGAAAACAAATCGATGTAATATAAGCATAAATTTCAGCTAAAATTTTTTAATATTTTCTAGTATAACTTGAATATTTTTTCCAATAAATTTCTACTTGCGTGTATGTGTCCTTGACTTTTTATGTCCCCACTTTAATGTTCACACATTTTCTTATCCATACCAAAAAAAGCCAAAAATTGGAAGTACTCATAAAGGTGTGTTTTATTATAAAATGAAAGCACCTACGAGTATACTACTACACTTTGCCTGAGTCCTTAATTTAAATACAAACAACTTTGTGTGTGAGAGTTGCTGTCTGTCGTGGGCGAAACGTGTGAGGGGTTCTTTCTTACATTTTATGACCATTTTGGGAATTTTATTAATTTTGTAACAGTATTTTCCCCCCACCACCATTGCAAGTCTCCCTCCTCCTGAAAACAGCTTTTCCCGTTTTCTCAAATAACCATCCAGAGGGAATTGCCGAAAATCAATCGCTCCCTTCTTCGGTTTTCTGGGGCTGTTTCTCATTTCCTTTTTCGAAAGCTAACAAGAAGTCTATGAGAGTGTGTGCGGTGGGGGTGTAGAAGATATGGAAAATGTTACTTTTAGCTAAAAACTCTTGTGTCTAGTGGGTGGTTTAGGGAGTTCTTAGACTAAGGAGCAGTCCTGGCCGTTCGCGTCTGAAGGTAGGTTTGCTATAAATTTATGGATTTATGATCTAATTGAGTTCTACCCACACTCTTCAGCCCACCCACCCGTCAGAGAAAGTTGACAAAACCCTAGGCACAACAACATGTCGTTCGTTATCCAAACGAAAAGTCAATTTTACAAATTATTTTCCTTTATTTTGCAGTGAGGAGAAGGGGCAAAGTTGTTGCACGTAGAGGGTTGCTTAATGTTGCTCTACCTTTTATTGACTTTCATCAGGAGGTGTTATTTGAGAACTTGCTATTGTCATTAAGGGAAGTTTGAGTTCCCCATTCTGTATATGGAGACCGGTAATAAGGTATAGATATTGTATATAAATTAGTAAATTATTAATATTCGATTTGTTGCTGGTGTTGCAAAGGAGGAGGAGGAGTGAAGGAAGTATAGGGCGAGGTTTTCTTCCTGGAAGTAAACGTGAACTCCTTTAAGGAAGAAATTTCTTTTGAAGGAATTTTTAAAGGTCTTGTGGTTTTATTAGCGTAGAAAAAGGTTTCCGTCTTTGATTTATTGCTTCGACAAATTGTCCGGGGTTTTGTGTCAGTTGATATGAATTTAATTAACTACGGTCTTCCTAATTACGCTTGTTTGCCAGATATACACAAGTTTACTAATTAGTTTTGACATTAAATGGGAATCTGTTAAATGAATTTAGATTTCCCTGTGGTCCTCCGGGGTAATACAAATGATGTCACTTATGTTTTATTCTATCAAATATAATTACAAAGGGGCTATTTCAATTTTAAACTACATAGAATTTAATGAGACTTTTCCCCATGTTTATTGACAAATTATTTTGGCGGTATTTCGTCAAAATATGAATCAATCGGCTTGGAATTGGCTCTGAAGTGATGATACTTATCTTCTTAACAAATGCTTATTTCAATGTTTTTCTCCTAATATTATAGTTTAAGCGATATACAGGGAAATATAAAAATATACAAAAATTAATATAAGTCATACGCTCCCATGTTCCTGATATAAGGATCTTAGCATAATTTTGGTATTTTTATTAAAATTATATGAACCATGTTTTGATCTTAAAGGATTTTAATTCCTTTCGTTATTTTACGATATATAACATTTAATTTATTTTTAAATAATTTAATTTTGAATCATTTTCGTACAAACCTTATTAAAGAGAATTTTATCTGTAATATATTCGTAGATTTTGTATTTTATCTGTTAATTTCCAGCAGTTATATTTTCTAGCAGCCCTGAATATTTTCTACTTCATTGACAGACTACTTTGATTATATTGTACTATTTCCTCCATGTATCGTTGAACTGCACTGATAACTAAAATGTCAAAGAAAGATACAATAAAACAATATTTTATTGACTTTTATCGATTTTGTGCAAGTATTTCCTTAACCATCTCCGTTTTTCACAACGCCAAAGATTTCCTTACAAATTGTAGAACAAATTATTATTTGTCTCAAATTAATATTTTTCTCTAGAAAGACTTTAGAGAACATCGAAAGCAAAATGAAAAATGTATTTAGTTACAAAATATATTATGTTTTGCCTGTTTTTCCAAGTGAAAATTAATCAATCTCAGGCGAATCAGCTTTAAAGTGAAGATAAGAACATTCTAAACAAATGCTACTTTCACTATTTTTCTCCCAACATTATACTTTAAGCCCTACAGCGGAAAATATGCATATATAGAAAAAATTATTATAAAGCATACGCTCCCGAGTAACCAAAGTAAAGAATTATTCATAACTTTGGTATTCCTGCTTGGATTTAAAAAAAACCGGACAAAATTTTATTTAATATGCAGGATAGTTATTCTGTCCATCTAATCAATATGTTATTACTAACTCTCTTAGGGGATTTAAACAAAACAAATGTTTGCCCCTCTATGCATGTGAATATGAACATTTCAGTTTAAATACTCGAATTAAAAACAACCCCAGCATTTTAATAACAATCATTGCGAATTGTTTCTTTTTTTCTCATCAATCCACCCTTTTTCATTATCACCGACAATTGTTGTGAGGCGTAAACAAGCTTGGTAAATACAAATAAAAAAAATTACAGGACCATCAACAACAAACACTTAATCCAATTATTATCTTTTCTGAGGAATCATTGAAATAAACCCTCCACAATATACAACAATGTAGACAGTCAGTCATATGTACGCCGTACATATTGCAAATATTGTAGAATAAACAAAACACTGATGAGTTGAGCTACAGCGACAGTAAACACTTCAATATAGGAGGCATTTCAAAACAAATCGACTGAGTGATTCCATGTGGAGATGAGTTTTTTTTTAATTAAATAAATATACTTGATTTGTTGTCAATAAAGTATGTAGCGTTTATAGCATAAACTTTACCTTTTCCAATATTTAAAAAGAAACAATATTACTCATGACTCTTTAAAAATGTATTTGTATTTTAGGTACTCTGTAGCTTCCCAGGAACTCTGTAGCAAAAAAGGCCAGGTCTGTATTTCGAGTGATTAGAAATCGATCTTCTTGGAATCTATTTTATAGTAGAGATGATTATGTTCATAACAAATGTCCCTTTCATTGTTTTTCTCGCAGTATTATAGTTTACGCGATATTCCATATAATTTGAAAATACATAATAATTAATAACACTCATACGCTCCGAGGTACCGAAAAATAATTGATTATAACTTAGGTAATTATGCGCTGATTTTTGCAAACAATGTCTTGAATTCTTTGTAAAACTATGCACTATTTTATTAATATTTTGTTGTGCGTATACTCGACTAATAGCTGAAAACCCAATATGCACTTCGACATTTTGTTCATATATTTGTGAGTATGAACTTCTTCGTTTGAAAAACTTTCTCTTCCTCAGATGATGATAACTTGCCAGATTTAATAAAATGGAAACTATTTTATATGACTTATTTCGAGTGATATTTTGATTCATTTTAATCTTGAAATTTTTATTGAAGTGAGTATAATTCAGTTCGTAACAAATCATTTTTTAAGTGTTTTTCTCAAAATGTTATAGATTCAGCAATGTTACCAAAAACATGAAACAACCCTAAAATTAAAATAAATCATACCTTCCATGGTGCTGAAAATAAGTTATTTGCATTATTTTTGGTAACTATGATTCGAATTTTGCACATTTGGTATGGACGATTTTGTTAGTTGATTTTTCGATTAAATCAAAAGTTGTTTAATGGGTACTAAAGGTTATAAAATAAAAGATTTTCATAATAGGTTTGAGTAAATCGATCAGAAAGCTTCAAAGCTCTGAATTTTATATCAACTTTGGGAAAAAGATGTAATTTAATGTAATTGATGCTGGACTTTTTCTTTGTTTCTGGTCAGTATGAATCAATATTATTGGAATCTGTTTTCTAGTGTGGATAATTAAGCTTACTCTTAATAAATTTAGCTTTCAACACTTTTCTTCCAATATTTTACTTTACGAGATATACTCGAAAATATAAGACTACACAAACATTAATAATACAAATACTCTCCATATTATCGAAGAAAATTGTATATAACATATCTTGGCTTCTGCATATAGTATATGGTCCTCCAGAAAAGGTTCAACTTCAACTCAAACAATTTATTTGCGATAACATTAGTATTTATGGTTTGATTGTGACAAACAATATTTTAATTTTTACACATGAAAAATGTCGCTGCTTTCTACAGGTGTTTCCTCACAGAAGATACACAAAAAATAATACTAAGTATACGTCACCGAAAAAAGAATCAGTCATAATATTGTTATTGATGATCCGATTTGTATACCTAATATCTTGATTTCTTCGTAAAGAGAATGACTTATAGGACATTATCTACTCCTTAAACGGTCTAAATAATGTTTTATATCCCAAATAAAAGCAGAAAGCTTCACTCGATAATAATAATTATCAAATTCATTTTAGCACCATTTTGTTTGTATTTCACGTGAATATGAATCAATCGCCTTGAAATTTGTTTCCAAATAAGGATAATAATCTTCTTAACGATTACTTCTTTCAGTGTTTTTCTCTCAATATTGTAGTTTAAAAGATACGATCGCAAATATGACAATTCGCAAACATTATTAGTACTCATACGCTCCATGATACCGAAGAAAATAATTAGTCATAACTTTGGTATTTATGGTTTGATTGTGGCATTCAATATTTTAATTTTTGCGTAAGGAAAATGCGGCAATTTTCTACTTCGATTTTTTTTTTCACAGAAGTTACACAAATATTAATAATATTAAAATAATTAATCAGTCAGTCTTAAAAATTATTTTCAAATGACGATAATAATCTTTTTAAGCATTACATTTTTCAGTGTTTTCTCTCAATATTATAATTTAAGAAATACAGTCGAAAATATGAAAACACACAAACATTAATAAAGATTTGGTCACATTGGGATCTATGGTTTGATTGCGACAAAAAATATTTTAATTTTGCGTAAGGAAAATGTTGTCTTTTCTTCCTCTTTTGAACAAATAGAAATAAATAACAGCGGTCATGCCGAATCTTATACATATACCCTTCAACATGAATCGCATGTGAATGGATTTTCGGGTAGGAGTAAAGACATATCACAAAATTCCTTAAAATGTATGGTTTTTGATCCGCTAATAAGTCAAATCAAGAGGGAACTTTGGATGGGGGCTAAAATTTTGATTTAGTGCAAACTGCTTAATAACAAATTCCGAATCAGTTTCATTTACAAATTGTTTGTTTGAATTTCGAATGAATATGAGTCAATTTTACTGAAATCTGTTTTTGAGTGAATCTAAATATTTTTTTAACAAATCCTTCTTTCAGAAATTTTCGGACAATATTAAAGTTTAACTGGTACACCTACAAATACAAAATTACACAAATATTTAGAATATTCATACGCTCCATGTTACCGAACAAGAACTAGTCACAATTTTATAATAAATATGATTCTTTTGGTAGATAAACGTTCTATATCTTGCTTTAATTTTAAATCTTGCTCTAACCAAATCTGAAGATCCTGGAGGAACTACATGTATTTTACTGAAATTATAAGTTATTTACGAAACTATTACAAGAAAATTATTCTGCTTAAGCGCTCCAAATAGTATTCAATGTCTAGGTAAAGTTAGAAAGCTTAACATCAAAAAAATGTTCTAGATAAAGTCAATTAGATACAGAACTCTCTCAAATAGTCTTCAATGTTACAGGTAAATTTAGAAAGCTATATATCTAAAAATTTCCCTAGAAAATCCAAAAGCTTAGGAACTCAGATATTAGTAAAGACTCCTTAATGACATTTTCCGATTCAGTTTCATTGCCCGACTATTTTGTGTATATTTTGAGTGAAAGTGAATCAATCTTTTTGGAATCTGTTTTCAACTGAAGAAAATTATGTTTTTAACAAATCGAAAGGTTACTTTTGCGCCACCTTGTATAAGCATTTTTTCCCCGAAATACTATAGTTTAAGTGATTCATCCCCAAATATAAAATAACACAAATATTAATAATACTCATACGCTCCACGGTACCTCAATAAGAAGTAGCCATAACTTTGGCTTGTATGCTTTGATTTTGGCAAATAATATATGGATTTTTTGGTATGGAAACCTCCTATAGCTTGTTTTAATTTGTATATCTAGCAATGAGCTAAACAAAATAGTTAGTGGAAATGCACAAATATTAATAATACTCATACGCTCCATGTTACAGAAAAAAGAGTAGCCATTACGTTGGCATGTATGCTTTTATTTCTGCAAAAAATATATTGATTTGTTGGCAACGAAACTTTCGATATCTTGTTTAAATTTGTATATCTTGCTCTAAGCTAAGCAAAGTATCTCGGATTTAGAATGCTTAACATAAAAAACATGTCCTAGATAAAGTAAAAAAACTACAGAACTGTTTGAAATAGTCTTCATTGTTCTAGATAAATTTAGCCAGCTTAACATTAACATTTCTGATTCAGTCTTGTTGCCTGACTACTTCGTCTGTATTTTGTGGGATAGTAAATCAATATTCTTGGAATCAATTTTCAGCTGAAGGAAATTATGTTCTTAACAATTTTTTGTTTTAGCACTTTTACCGCAAACCTATAGTTTAAGTGATTCCTCCCCAAATTTAAAATTACACAAATATTAATAATACTCATACGCTCCACGGTATCTCAAAAAGAAGTAGCATAACTGTATGTTTTGATTTCTGCAATCAATATCTTGATATTTTGTGCGTGAATTTAATTATTTTCTGAAACTATATATGATATATAGTCTGCTGAAACGGTCCTAATAGTTTTCAATGTTCTAGGCTACGTTTTAAAGCTTAACATCTTAAAAATATCCTAGATACAGAACTCTCCGAAATAGCCTTGAATGTTGTAGGTGAATTTAACAATATAAAAAATTTCCTAGAAAAAATAAGAAACTTCAGAACTCTAACATTGGTACAGACTACTAAATAACATTTCTGATTCAGTTTCGTTGCCTGACTACTTTGTCTGTAGATTTGGGATAGTAAATCAATTTTCAATGTTGTTAACAAATCTTTGTTTTAGCATTTTTCCTAGATACAGAAATATCTGAAATAGCCTTAAAAGTTCTAGGTAAATTTCGTAAAAAAAACAGAAAGCGTCAGAACTGTAACATTGGTACAGACTACTAAATAACATTTCTGATTCAGTTTCGTTGCCTGACTACTTTGTCTGTAGATTGTGGGATAGTAAATCAACTTTTTTGGAATCTGTTTTCAACTGAAGGTAATTATGTTTTAAGCAAATCTTTGTTTTAGGATTTTTCCCGAAATACTATAGTTAATGTTATACATTTCCAAATACATATTAAATTACACTAATATTAATAATACTCATACGCTCCACGGTACCGAAAAAAGAAGTAGCCATAACTTTGACACGTATGCTTTGATTTCTGTAATCAATATCTTGTTTTTTTTTGTGCCTGAAAACTCTTTGTTTCTTGCTTTAATTTTGTATCCTTGCTTTAAATTTAAATCCCGCTCTCAGGTAATCAAAAAATCCCGGAGGTACTACAGGGTATTTGCTGAACTTATAAGATATTTACAAAACTTTAATGAGAAAACTTTTTTGCTGAAGCGGTCCAAATAGTATTCAGAGCTCTCAGTAATTTAATAAAGCTTAAGATCCAAAAAAATTCCTGGATAAAATTAGAAAGCTTTCGAACTCTGATATAAGCATAGACTCCTTAATGACAATTTCGGTTCAATTTCGTTGCCGACTATTTTGTCTTGAGTGAAAGCGAATCAATCTTCTTGGAATCTGTTTTCAACTGAATATAATTATGGTCTTAACAAATCTTTGTTTTAGCATTTTTCCCCTAATCTTATAGTTTCAGAGATACGTCCGAAACTACATATATATACAAATATTAATAATACTCATACGATCCACGTTACTGTTAAAAATAAATAATAATAACTTCGGTTTTGTTGCCATGATTTTAGCAAACAACATCTTGAATGTTTGGTAAGGACATTCTGCTTTAAATTTATATCACTTGCTTTACTTTTTATATCTTGTTCTAAGAAAATCAAAGGATCCCAAGTTTGATAGGGGTTTTATAAGCTAAAATTATAAATTATTTGCGACACTATTATAAGAAATATTTTATGCTGAAGAGGTCCAAATAGTCTTCAATGTTCTAGGTAAATTTAGAAAGCTTAACACCTAGAAATGTCCTACGTAAAGTCAAAACTATACAAAACTCGCTGAAATAGTCTTCAATGTTCTAGTTAAATTTAGAAAGCTTAACATTTAAAAAAATTCCTAGATAAAATCCAAAAGCTTCAGAACTCTGATATTAGTACTGACTCTTTAACAACATTTCCGATTCAGTTTCATTGGCTGACTATTTTTTCTGTATTTTGAGTAAAAGTGAATCTTCTTTGCATCTGTTTTAAATTGAAGGTAATTATGTTCTTAACAAATCGTTGTTTTAGCATTTTTCTCCCAATGTAACAGTTTAAGAGATGTAACCTCAAATATATTTTTCTACAAATATTAATAAAACTCATACGCTCCGTGGTACCGAAAAAGAATTAGCAATAATTTGGTTATTTGTGCTTAGATTTTTGCAAACAATATCTTGATTTTTTGGCAAGGAAACTTGCTTTAATTAAATCAAATATAAGAAATATTTTTTGCTGAAGAAGTCCAAATAGCTGTCAATTTTCTAGGTAAATTTCGAAACCTCAAAATCTTCAACATTTTCTATGGAAATACAATTCTGAGTAATTTTCTTAATCCCTGGATCGAAAATTTCTAATGAAGAAAAATATGTTTCTATATTTAACGAATCCCTATGAGGGGTTGGTCTATTAGTGGTGTTGTTTTTGAGTTTCCTTGCTGCGGAGATTTTTCTTTCGAAATTGCTCATAAGTTTTCAAATTGAATATAAATGCCCGGAAATTAATACGTCTATATGAACACATCCCCTTACATTTACACATATATTTGGGGATACAACATTTATGCAAACACTCATACAAACATACGGGTACATATATATCTGTTTGTTATCATAATCGGATACATTGATATAAAATAACAACAAATACAGTGTTTAAGGGTTGCAAAAATCATTCGACTGTAAATTTATGGTATATTAATAACCAGCGATATATGTTGTAGTAGAAAAATGTTGTGATAACAGAGTTTTTAAACCCTGATTTATATATGGGGTGGGTGAAATGTTTAAATTTAGCTGTAGAAAGCCTTACAGGGCAAATAAACAAATTTCCTGAAAAAAGTTATATAGGCACAAAGGACTTGCTTTGATTTGTTTTTTTTTTGGGGAATTTAATAAAGGATAAAATAATTTAAGAAAAATATATTCTTCAGGCAAGATTATTATAGGATTTTAGATAAGGGCAAAATGAAAACACAAATAATGTAATTCAATTTGTCTCTATCCATTTTAGAACTACACCACCGTGCATTCGAGTGCAAACTAGAAAGTAAATTTTGTAAAGGCTCTAAAAGAACAAAAATATTTTATTTTCTTTTCTAAACCTAAGAAAATCTATTACAAAATTGCAACTAAGGTCTAGCATCTGTCACTATTTTTTTCTGAGGATTGATATTGGTGTTTTGGAAACAAACATGCTGAACATTTGATTTCCAATTTACCAAAAATTCAATTTCTCTATTAAAACTCAAAAATAGTATTAAATCCTAACAAAATGTTATTGACTTCAATACAAACAATGGTGGTTGTTTAACAACATTTATTCCCCCCTTCAATCAAGTCATAAATATCAAATTACTGGTTATTAATCAACAAAATTGTCTGAGGGGAGGAAACTAAGCTGGTTTCCACCCTTATTCCATCGGTTCGACAAATCAACCCAAACAAGTCCCAGAATGAGGGGAGAGTGTTAAATCAAGTTTTCATCATCATTATTATTATTATTACGACTGTTATTATTTATAACGTTATCGTCATACTCATCATCAAGCCTGTCATTATTGTCTAACCTATTATCGATATTGAAAATATTAACGCTTTAATGAATCCATTCTCCAATCGAAATAAAAAAGAAATCATCATAAAAATCGATTGGTTTGAATTGAAATGGTGCGATATAAACGTTTGTTTTTGTCTTTTGTCGATAGGAACTCACAAGGGGTTTCCTCATTCTGACACAGACAAACTTTACCCAACCCCTCAAATGGAAAAAAAGAAACCACCACTCGAGGGATATCGGCGTCCAAAACAAAAAATCTAGATTTCATTTTGTCAGGCAGACGTTCGAGGTTACAAAAAAAACCCGAAGGAAAATCAGATTAAAGCTTGAACATTCATACACGAGAGACGATTTTACCAATTTAAAAACAACAACATATTTTTACTCTTCTTTAAATGTTGGTTCGTTTTAACACATGATTTTTTCTTTAGCAAAATTGTTCATGTTTTTCTAACCTACCTTTTGGAGTGATATAAAAGCAAACAAAAAATTTGCCCTTAGGAGGAGAAGTTGAGAAATATTAAGGAAACAAAATCCCTGAAAAAAGGTAGAGTGGTATACATATATACTCACAAATAAAAGAGTGGGTAAAATCTATAAAAATTAAAATATAAAGTTAAACTTGTATCAATATTTTCGCTCTATTTCCATTGATAACACTGTGCAACAGTGAAAAAAATACACAGACATGAGAGTATAGGTTCGATTCTACTATCAAAGGGTAGTATAACCCTATACTCGGTTTGGCGAAATTGGTGACCAATTTTTATACCCTACACCACACTGTGGTACAGGATATTATAACTTTGTGCATTTGTTTGTAACACCCAAAAGGAGAAGAAATAGACCCATCGTTTATTATACCGATCGACTTAGAATCACTTTCTGAGTTGATTAAGCTATGTCCGTCTGTCTGTCTGTCCGTCTGTGCATGTATTCTTGTAATCAAAGTACAGGTCGTAATTATGGTCCGATCGCGACGAAACTTTACACATATCATTTGTTTGGCCCAAGGACGATCCCTATTGAATTTGGTTAAAATCGGTTCAGATTTAGATATAGCCCCCATATATATGTTACCCCCGATTTGACATGTAAGCGCTGTAAAAACTTTATTTTATATCCGATCAGAATGAAATTCGGCAGAAAGAGGTTTCTTATTACATCAGGGAATACTGCTAAATTCGGTGAAAATCGGTTCAGATTTAGTTATAGCCCTCATATATATGTATCTTCCGATTTGACATGTAAGCGCTAAAGAAACTGTATTTTATATCCGATCAGTGCGAAATTCGGCAGAAAGAGGTCTCTTATTACATGAAGGAATACTGCCAAATTCGGAGAAAATCAGTTCAGATTTAGATATAGCCCCCATATATATGTTAGCCCCGATTTGACATGTAAGCGCTGTAAAAACTTTATTTTATATCCGATTAGTATGAAATTATGCAGAAAGAGGTTTCTTATTACATGAAGGAATACTGCTAAATTCGGCTAAAATCGGTTCAGATTTAGATATAGCCCCCATATATATGTAACCCCCGATTTGATATGTAAGCGCTGTAGAAACTGTATTTTATATCCGATCAGTGCGAAATTCGGCAGAAAGAGGTCTTTTATTACGTGGAGGAATACTGCCACTTTTGGAGAAAATCAGTTCAGATTTAGATATAGCCCCCATATATATGTTACCCCCGATTTGATATGTAAGCGCTGTAAAAAATGCATTTTATATCCGATCAGTATGAAATTCGGCAGAAAAAGGTTTCATATTATATGAATGAACACTTTTAAATTTGGAAGAAATCGGTTCAGATTTAGATATAGCCCCCATATATAAGTTACCCCGATTTGACATGTAAGCCCTGTAAAAATGTTATTTTATATCCGATCAGTGTTTGTATTTTATATCTGATCAGAACGAAATTCGACAGAAAGAGGTCTGTTTACATGAATGAGTATTCAGGGAAATCGGTTCAGATTTAAATATAACCTCCATATATATGTTCCTCCTGATTTGGTGTCAAAGCGCTATATAAGTTGTACCTTACTTCCGATAATTTAAATTTTCAAGAAAGATGTTTCCCAATTTAGGAACGAATATTGCTAAATTTAGCGATTATGGGTTTAGAATTAGATAATATGTTCCTACCTATTTACCAATTATTCCAAATTATTATCGCAATGACCCTTATCGCACTGTTAGGGAGGTGTAGGGTATTATATAGTCGGCCCCGCCCGACTTTCTGCCTTTCCTTACTTGTTTTTTATGGGCCTCCAAAGTTTCTGAAAATCAGTGGGCCCCCCGAAAAAGGTGTCATCAGCTTTTGACCAACAACTAATTCAGACTTGGTGATACCGCCTAACTATATTTGGCAACAATGTAGCAAAGAATATGCTGTTAAAAATTTAAAACATATTTGTCGTGATTGATATTTACTCTCACAAAACTGAACCCACTCTAACACTCACAACTTTGGGTAAACATCTTCAAATGAATATATGTATGTACTTAAGTGCACTTACTTATACATATACACATACATAAAATATGTTCTTATTTGTGTGTGTGAGTATATCGTTATGTACGACTGCTGTTTACTCAAGCATTTTCAAATAACCGAGATTTTTACCCTCTGCATTGCAAAAATATGAAATTTCATGGATTCCTTGCACAATTGCAAGTAAATAATAAAAACAGAACAAATAAATCTCAGAGAAAGCTGGAAAACAAAAAATATTTAAATTCCTTAAATACTCTTATATTTTCTAATTAAATATTTAATAAAATATGGTTAAGGATTACATTCTATTTTTTAATACGTATGAGATAAAGAGAAATTTAATTAGTTTTTGATATAAGGGAATTTGTTTAAGATGAGCTATTTTAGATTATAAATAGATGTTGAAGATACTATAGCTGCCAGTAATTTTTAATACTTTAAGCTGATAACAAATCATAAATCACAACAATACTCATACAGAGAAGAGAATTTGGTTGTCCTCAAACAAAAGAGTATTTTTAATTAATTCTGCAACAGATTAAATAACGTTTTAAGCAATTTTTTTTAAAACTCACTAAATTCTTGCTATAGCTATAGGGGTTTGTAAGTTTGTCTAGTGTGGAAATGATGTGTATTATAAACATTTTAATAAGTAAAGGAGGATCTCAACTTTTATTCGACGAATACATGATTTAAAAAAAATAAATATATAAATATAACACATGTTGTTTCTAACAACTTAAATGAATTTTAATTTTAAAACCGGCGGCCATAAAACCTCAGGAAATTATTTCCATTGAAGATTTATATTTTTTGGTTATATGCAGGTTAAATCTTTTGGCTTTATCTCGACAAAATATGAATTAATTGTTTTTTGCCCAATATTTTGGAATTAACACTATTGTATTTCAGACAAATGCTTCTTCAAATGTCTCTTTTAAAATTCAATAATTTAAAAGTTACTAATAGATATATAAAACTGCAAAAGAATTTATATCATTCATACGCTCCAGTGTACCAAAAACAAAAATCTGCCAGAAATGTGATATTTATAAACCCATTTGTATACCCTACACCAAACTGTGTTACTGGGTATTATAAGTTTGTTTCGTGGCTGATGTTTTTAACGAGACCCACCTTCAAGTAAGGCGATCGACTCAGAATCTGTCCATCTTATGTCGTCCGTTGAGTACAGGTCGCAATGTCACTTCGATCGCTCTGAAATTTTGCAATTTTCTTTCGCACGTAGAAAGAAGCGTATTGAAATTTGATGAAATCGGTTCATATTTATATATAGCACACATATATATATATATATATATTTTGTCCTATTTGTCCCTTTAGCCCTGTAGAAGCAGTATTTATTATCTAATTGTTTTGAAATTTAGCATGGTATGGTTTCTTGATCCATGGATCAACATTGCTCAATTTGAATCGGTTCAGATTTAAATATAGCACCCATATATATGTTTCGTTCGATTTGGCCCTTTAGCTGTATTTTACATCAAATTGCATTGAAATTTAGCACGGTAGAGTTCCTTGATCCATGGTCTAACTTTGCCGAATTTGAAGAAAATCGGTTCAGCTTTAAATATAGCCCCCATATATATGTTTAGTCCGATTCGGTCCTTTGCTGTATTTTACTTTATATATTTTTTTTTGAAATTTACCATAACAGAGTTTATTGATCTATGGACTTATTTGGACCGAATTTGAAGAAAATCGGTTCAGATTTAGATATACATACATATCTCAATATACATATATGTTTCGTTCGTTTTGTCAACAGAGACGTACCAAATTTAAATTGTGTAAACAACAATTAGCTGAGGTGTACATTAGATATTTCATTGTTATCCAATCCTACTAGGGTGTAGGGACAACTCCCGACATTAGTCTTTCCTTACTGGTTAAAAAAAATTACTGGTCAAGCTAATACTGACATTTTCCCATCCTTCTAAAAACAATGAAAGACAATGAAACCTTAAAATCCGAGGAACAGTTTGCATACGATTTAAAATTCTTGGCTTTAATATTTAATTGTTGAATGTTTATTTAATCTTTGTTATATCTCAAGTAAATATTAGTTAATCTTCGTGCACATTGTTTTATTAGGAGCGTTATTATATTGCAAACAACTGCTAATTTAAGTATTTCCTTAAAAAAAATAATAGTACAATAGATATCGATAGTAATAGAAAAATTTCAAAAAATTAATATCAGTCATACGCACCAATGTACATAGAAGAACAATTTGCTCTAACTTTGGTATTTATGAACGAATTTTTACAAGATAAGTTTCATTATATTCGTCAAGTTAATAGAGACCTTTACCTGTCTTTGAAAGAATAATTCTAGATACTGAAACGTGAAAATCTACCAATGGTTTGAATAAACTTTGAAATTCTTGGCTATATCTTAAGTAAATATTATTTAACCATCGCGTATATTGTTGTAAAATGAGCGCTAATACATTGCAAACAAAGGCGGTTATATGTGTCATTTAAAAAATATAAATTGTTTAAAAGATATGGATAGAAATATAGAACTTTACCAAAAATAGTATCAGTCATACGTACCAATGTAGCCGACAAAACAATTTGACATAACTTTCGTATTTAAGAAGGGATTTTTACACAATAAGCTTTTATTTACTCCTCAAGCTGCTGGAAACCTTTTCATATTATCCACAATACACACAAGACAAAATACGTTAAAAGGTTTATAGATTTTTTAAAATTTACGACACGTCATATCTTAAACCAACCAATCTTTTATATTTATGAAGCTGCTTTTAAATAATTAAAATCATTATTAGGTTTATTGGAAATCTTATTCTCAAATCCGAAATCCCATATTCAGTATTTATGCTACTTTTTCAATATGAAAAAATAATTTATATTACTAGATTTTTCAAGTTAAATGTTCGATGAAGATATTAAAATATTCCTAATATATTTTATTTTGTGTTATCTAACGTTTCATGAAATTCGTTAATCGGGTTGTATGTATTAACTTTAAAATTCTGGGCTATATCTCAAATAAATATTAGCTAATTTACCAGACAATTATTTTAAAATGAGATCTAATACATTGCAAACAAATGCTGCTTTAGAGTCCTTAGAAAAATGAATGGTTTAAAAAATATTGATAGGAATCAATAAATTTACAAACATTAATATCATTCATACGCACAATTTAATCGAAAAATGTTTTGCCATAACTTTTATATTTATGAACGGAATTTTACACAATAAGCTTAATTCAATTCATCAAGCTAGTGGAGACCTTTACCGTCCTTCGAAGAACAATGTTAGATATTAAAATGTGAAAATCCATTCAACGGTTTGTTTAAACCTTAAAATTCTTTGCTATATCTCAAGCAAATATTAATTAAACTTCGCGTTGATTGTTTTAAAATGAGCGCTAGTATATTGCAAACAAATGCTGATTTAAGTATCCTTTTAAAAAATGTATGGTTTATAAGATATCGAAAGAAATATAGAACTTTACAAAAATTAATATCAGTCATACGCACCAATGTACCTGAAAAACACTTGCCATAGCTTTGGTACTGATGAATGATATATTTCTCAAGCTGCTGGCTAAATCTTCAGATTATCCGCAATACACCAAAGAGAAAATCCATTAAAAGGTTTGTAATTTTTTAAAATTGCCCACAGCAACTGCTCTCCATCATATGTTAACACCAATCATAATTTTTTGCTACTGAAATCCCTTATATTTATTATAATGCTTTAAGATAATTAAAATCAATATAAGGGCCTTTTGGGAAATATTTAATATGAAAAAAATTATGTATATTAGTAGAATTTTCAAGATAAATGTTAGATGAAGACATTAAAATATTCTTAATATATTTTACTTTGTCTTATCTAACGTATCACGAAATTTGTTAAACGGTTTATATAAACTTCAAAATTATTGGCTATATCTCAAATAAATATTAGTTAATCTTCGTGGACATTATTTTATAAGAAGCGTTATAAAATTGCAAACAACGGCTACTTTAAGTGTTTCTTTAAACTTTCAATGGTTCAAAAGATATTGATAGAAATATATAACTTCACATAAATTAATATCAGTCATACGGTCCAATGTACCTGCAAACTTTTTGCCATAACTTTGGTATTTATGTACTGATTTTTACCAAATATGCTTCATTCTATTCGTTAAACCAGTGGAGACCTTCTCCTAGCCTTATGGCGAATTCTTTTCCGCAAAAAAGTGCAACACTTGCATTGCCCTTTTTCCGAAAACTGCACTATAATATCGCTTTTTTGAAATATTGAAATTTTAGTTGTGCTAAATTCTAGTAACTTAATTACCAAATTTAAAAAAAGTATCACAAATGTGCCGTTTTCGGAAAAAAGGCAATGAAAATGTTGCACTTTTTTGCAGAAAAGAATTCGCCATTACATTAAAAATTCCAGATATTGAAATGTGAAAAATTCATTAAAGTATAAAATATAAAAAATGTTGGCCTTATCTCAAGTAAATGTTAGTAAACCTACGGTGTTATTTTGTAAAAATTATCTCATTAAAAAATTAATGGTTCATAATATATCCATAAAAATATAAAGCTTTACAAAAATGTATATCGTCAATACGCAGCTATGTACCTGAAAAAACAATTTGCCATAACTTTGGTATTTATAAACGTATTTTTACCAAATAATCTTTCTTTAGTTCGTGACGTTTTCCTATCCTAATAAGCATCTCGAGAAAATGTCAATTAATTCTCGTCATTAATGTTTTAAAATTTGCGCTATTATACTGCAAACAAACGTCCATTATAATGGTATCTAAAATATCTACAGAAATAATAACTTTACAAAAATTAATATCCGTCATACACACCAATTTACCTGAAAAACAGCTTTATTCTATACGTCAAGCTAATGTCGAACTTCTCCTGTCCTTGTAAGAACAATGCAATGTATTGAAACGAGAAAATCCATTAAACGGTTTGTTTAACCTTAAAATTCTTTGCTATATCACAAGTAAATATTAGTAAATCTTCAAGTATATTATTTTTAAATGAGCGCCAATACATTGAAAATAAATGCTGCTTTAAGTGTCCTTTTAAACTATTTATAGTGTAAAAGATATCGATAAAAATATATAACTTTATAGAAATTAATATCAGTCATACGCACCGATATACCTGAAAAACATTTTGCTATATCTTTGGTATCAATGAATGGTTCGATAAAAAATTTGGTTGGATTTATTTCTCAGGCTACTGGTTACCTTTTCCTATCTCACAATGAATAATCTACGAAACATAAAAGAGAAAAATCCCTTTAAGTTGACCGCAGAGATTGCCCTCGATCATATGTTAAAACCAATCATAATTTCTTACTAAATCAAACTCTTAATGTATATATGTTTTCTTTAAATAATGAAAATAATTATATTACTCCAACCAGAAATCCTCCATTCGGTATTGATGCTGTTATTTTAATATCAAAAACCCGAATTATCCAATGTCGACATATGAATCAGAATTTTTAATAATAACCTACGAATTTTATTTGTGACTAATAAGTTTATAAAAAGGTGCTAAGTGGTGAAATAAGATCTTGCAATCATTTATTTAACGGCCTGTTTCTGTATTTCTAAGGAAAGTCTCTGCGAACGAAAACCAGTCACTCACTATCGTCTGGAATTTGGTTTCTCTAAGGTTCGTTCTTTCGTTCGCCGGGCCTTACGTCAATGACGTTAGCCATTTACCAATTGGATAATAATGTAATTGCCATATCAATAATTTCACAACTTCCGGTCTAAAAAAGCACACATATTTGTATGGTCGACCTTAGAAAATACACCTCTGTATCCTTTACATGATCGGTGGCCAAAAATCAACCCTGGGTGAGTTAGCTGAGCTGATCCAACACTCTCATTTCTTTCTCTCTCTCTCTCTCTCTCTCTCACGTCTCTCTCATTGTGCACTGATGAATTTTTTCCATCTTAGCGAGCTGCCAATTTTGACTTGTTTATGCTTAAATATGTAAACATATGTATACAATTTTATTATTATTTAATTGTTTTTACCATAATAATGCTAATATATACTTGTTTTTGCCTTTAATAACGTTTTTTTGTCATTGTTCCTATCAGTCGACAAATAAAATAACGTGACTCGATCTGACATTTGTGTTCGCCCAGATGACAGCAAAGAGAGATAGAGAAACCAAAATTTACACTGAAATGATTACGTTTTCGTACGAGTTCATTATCGTGCGACTTGTCGTTGTGATGGTAGTTAGTGAAACCCAAATCAGCTGTTTGTCGTCTGGCAGGCGAAAGAAAGCAAAATTTTAAGTTACAGAAACAGGCTGTAAAAAAAAATCAAAATTTTATAAGAGTTTGAAATTTTTCAAATTTTTTAAGAAATAAATAATTTTTGGTTTTCAGGAATTTTTTATTGCTCTTGAACGTCTGAACCGATTTTTACAAAGTTTACGTCGTTTGAAAGACAAAATAACATTTTTTAATTTATTTTTTTTTTGAAAATTTAAAACAAAAGTTTTGAAAATTTTTTAAAGACTTTAATTTAGTTTACACAGAATATGCTCCAAACTCTTACAGATTGAACTTTTGGGGACTCAATATTTGTAAAAGTTAAGGCAGTATTTGCAATTTTTCTTCCGTTACCATTTAGCAACTTTTTATAAACTTTTTAGTCAATAATAGCTTAATATTAAAAATTCCGACCCATATATTCAACAAATGTTGGTGAATAACTGAAATATAAATAAGTTTCTTAATAGTTCCTGTAATTTTTTTAGATTTGTATATAGAAAACTTTAAAGGGCATTCAGAGAAAAACTTATTAACAAGATTAAAGTGTTTTTATGATTTATTTGTACTTAAAAATAAATGCAGGCAGTTTTAGGGAGTAAGATATTTTTTCGTATTTTATTTTATTTTTTAAAGTGTCGTCTTATTTTATTTTAGTAAGATATATCTAAATATTCCAAATATTTTTTTAATCCTAACAATTTTTATTTAGGTATTATCGAGCATATCAGGCAACTCGTTTTATTGATGATTAGTAGTTTTTTCACATACAGCTTAAATCTCATGAGTATATCCCGAGTAAATATTAGTTAATCTTCGAGGCGAATGTTTCAAAATAAGCGTCATTATGTTACTAACAAATGCTAATTGAAACCCTTCTTCAAAAAACTGATAGTTAAAAAGATATCATTGGAAATAAACAACTTTACGCAAATTAAAATCATTCATACGCACCCATGTACCTGAACCGAAAATTTACCCTAACTTTTGTGTTTATAAACCGATTTTTAAAAAATTAACTTCATTTTATTTGTCATATTAATGTTGTCATTTTCTTAAGTAACAATGTTAGACATTAAAACGCGAAAATACAGGATAAGTTTGTGTAAGTTTTAAAATCTACTGCTCTCCGTCAAGTATTAAAGCCTATTCCACAGCAAACTCTTTTAAGTTTATTTATTCTGCCTTTGAATAATTTAAATCAATATTAGAGCTTATTGGCCAACTCTTCTCCTCAAATCAGAAATCCCCTATTCAGCATTTATTTTCAAATTTCCTCATGGAAATCATCTCCACCCTTTTCTATGGTAATTATGTCTCACTTATAAAGAGGAGGACTCCCAACTAGAAACTGGAATTTAATAAAACCAGCAAAATATGAATTTTTAATATTCCTTTTTTTGGTGTTTAGCAAAAACCCTTCTCTCCCTTCACACAAAATCTTTCAGCGTCTTGGCCAACATTAAAGGCGAGCATAATTTTATTTGTTATTTACCGCGACGTTGTTAATGGCTGCGTCTAAAACACACCAAAGTGGCATTTACGGTGGCATTCTTTTGTCTTTTTGTCCTCTTCTTTGCTGCCGTGACATGGAAAATTGTCTACACAATTTTTTGTGGTGAGACTGATGGTGAACTTCAAAGCGGAAACTTGCTTTTCTAGTACGACAAAAAAAACACACACACAAACATTCAAAAAGTAAAACCATGGTAAATTTGAAAAACAAAACGCAGAGGGAAACTACGACGAAAAGCAGTCGTCGCGCGCTTTATTTAAAATGTGGCGCCAATTTTAAGTAGAACGACTTTTGCGTACTTGTATCACATAACAGGCAAACACTCCGCCAGTTTGCAAACCCATCCCATTCCGTCCGTCTGTCTATACAGTCGCCTGCCTTATATTTTAAGCTTGGAGTTTTTTGTTTTCTTAGAAGTTCAGTAAAAGATTTTGCTACACTTTTTTTCCAACGATTTTTGGTTTCATTTTTGCTTAGAGGCTTGTGGGTGTTGTTTTTCGTTACAAAATCGTAACGTTTTTTTGTCTACATTCTTTCTTTTTCCAAAGTCATTCCTAGTCATTCCCTTCCTTTCATAGCTTTGTCTTCCGTTTTGGTGGTTCCTCTTCTTTCTCATTCCCATTCCTTTTATTTCATCGCCTTTGCATTTCAATATTTGCTGTTTGAAGTCATCATTTTCGAGTAGTCGTCTACATATTTCAGCCATGGAGGAGGTAAACTCCTCCACCCTCTCTCTGTAGCCCCTGCAAACATGCTTTGAATGCTAGTTCAAATTTTTGGTATAAATCTCATTGAAATATGGTCTGTTTGCATTTTGAGACAATAACAAAAAGAAAACAACATGAAGATTTGAAAAACTCCAGGAGTATACTACGGCGACAGCATGATGTTTGATTATGGAAAAACTCTCAAAGCAGAATCGATATTAAATTTCACAAAGAGGAAGGAAAAGTGGTTCAAAAATTACTCATATTGAATTGAGGGAGCAGATGGATACTCGTATATGTGTACTGCCGCAGGACTTTAAAGAGAAACATAAATAAATCACAGGTTTTCTATAAAAAACGTAATTCAGCGGAGCTGAATTGAAGTTTTGGTATAAAAAATAGCATTCAGCTGAGCTGAATTGAAGTTTTTCTATAAAAACCTAATTCAGGGTTTTTCTACAAAAACTTCTATTAGCGAAACTGAATTGAAGTTTTTTTTATAATAAACCTATTTCAGCGGAGTTGAATTCTATTTTGTCTTTAAAAAAGCCTTATTTAGCTGAGTTGGATTGTATATTTTCTATAAAAAAACCTCATTCAGCTGAACTGAATTGAAGTTTTTTTACGCAGAACATCATTCAGCTGAGCTGAAAGAAGTTTTTCTATAAAAAAACTCATTCAGCCGAGCTGAATTGAAGCTTTTCTATAAAAACCAAATTCAGCTGGCCTACATTAGAGTTTTTCAATAAAAAAAAAACATCATTCAGCTGAGCTGAATTGAAGTTTTTCAATAAAAAAAACATCATTCAGCTGAGCTGAATTGAAGTTTTTCTATAAAAACATCTTTCAGCCGAGCTGAATTAAAGTGTTTCTATAAAAACCTCATTCAGCTGAGCTTAATTGAAGTTTTTCTATAAAAACATCTTTCAGCCGAGCTGAATTAAAGATTTGCTTTAAGAAAAACATCATCTAACTGAGTTGGATTGTATATTTTCTATAAAAAACCTCATTCAGCTGAGCTGAATTGAAGTTTTTCTATAAAAACATCTTTCAGCCGAGCTGAATTGAAGTTTTTCTTAGAGTTTTTCAAAAAAAAGCATCATTCAGCAGAGCTGAATTGAAGTTTTTCTGTAAAAACCTCATTCAGCTGAGCTTAAAAATATCTTTCAGCCGAGCTGAATAAGAAAAACCTCATTCAGCTGGCCTGAATTAAAGTTTTCCTAAAGAAAAAGTGTTTCTATAAAAACCTCATTCAGCTGAGCTTAATTGAAGTTTTTCTATAAAAACATCTTTCAGCCGAGCTGAATTAAAGATTTGCTTTAAGAAAAACATCATCTAGCTGAGTTGGATTGTATATTTTCTATAAAAAACCTCATTCAGCTGAGCTGAATTGAAGTTTTTCTATAAAAAACCTCATTCAGCTGAGCTGAATTGAAGTTTTTCTATAAAAACATCTTTCAGCCGAGCTGAATTGAAGTTTTTCTATAAAAACATCTTTCAGCCGAGCTGAATTGAAGTTTTTCTTAGAGTTTTTCAAAAAAAAGCATCATTCAGCAGAGCTGAATTGAAGTTTTTCTGTAAAAACCTCATTCAGCTGAGCTTAAAAATATTTTTCAGCCGAGCTGAATAAGAAACACCTCATTCAGCTGGCCTGAATTGAAGTTTTCCTATAAGAAAAACCTCATTCAGCTGATCTGAATTGAAGTTTTTCTATAAAAAAAACCTCATTCAGCTGATCTGAATTGAAGTTTTTCTATAAAAAACTTCATTCAGCTGAGCTGAATTGACGTTTTTCTATTAAAAAAACCTCATTCATCTGAGCTGAATTGAAATTTTTCTATAAAAAAAACTCTTTCAGCTGAGCCGAAGTGATGTCTTTCTATAGAAAACATCATTCAGCTGAGCTGAATTGACGTTTTTCTATTAAAAAAAACTTCATTCATCTGAGCTGACTTAAAGTTTTTCTACAAAAAAAGCCTCATTCAACCGAGCTGAATTGAAGTGTTTCTATAAAAAAAACATCATTCAGCTGAGCTGAATTGTAGTTTGTTTATAAAAAAAACATCATTCAGCTGAGCTGAGTTGTAGTTTTTCTATAAAAGAACCTCATTCTGCTGAACTGAATTGCAGTTTTTCTGTAAAAAACCTCATTCAGCCGAGCTGAATTGAAGTTTTCTATAGAAAAACCTCATTCAGCCGAGCTGAATTGAATTTCTATATCAACCTCATTCAGTCAAGCTGAATTGAAGTTTTTCTATAAAAAACCTCATTCATCCAAGCTGAATTGCAGTTTTTTTTGTAAAAAATTGCAGTATTTCTGTAAACAGCGTCAGCCTATCTTAAAATCATCTTAATTAAATATGCTGCATCCTTTGTGGCTTGTCTTTTGAGTTCTACAACACTTATTTTGTTTTTTCAAAACCTCTCTTAATAATCCTTAAATATGTTCTTTGCCAGAATAACAACATTCATTTGTCTCGGGTTATTTACGTAGCACAAAACCGCCTCCGCCCAAAGAAAATTTCTTTCTTAAACATGAACATAAATCTCAAGAAAGTCTTCCACATTTTGTCCACGAGTAGTCAAGCCAGGCCATTGTCCTTTGGTGGGGGAGGAGTAGGCAAGAAAACATGTTTAGTGTGAATAATAGCCAAGTAGCAAAACTTTTAACTCGAATGTATGCAGAACGCCCAAAGACGCCCCAATGGGGAAAAAATCACCAAACAATTGGGGTTTTTTCTTTCTTATTAACTTGAACTTATTGTTAAATTATGTTTGGCTACTCGCGCGGACGATTGGACTTGGCGAAAATGCAGTCGGGCATGTCAATGTCCTGCAGAAAGTTAGTCCTCTTTCGGGTGTTTGTGTATGAGCGAATGTGTGAAAAAACGCCTTTTAATGCGGGACAGCCAGTGGTACTTAACTACACTTATGTTGTTATTATAGTTTAGAAGCCTTTTTAAGGATATTTTTGAGGAGTTGAAAGAAAACGAGAAATGTGCTAGAGTTCTCTTTAAACGTTCGTTTATACTTTCCCTTTCTCAGGTTAAATTTCCAAGACTCCCTTATTTTAGCTTTCGTCCTTTTTTCCTTTTTATGTCCTAACTGCAAATAACTTTCTTTTTTATTGTCGTGTTAACCGACCGCAACGTATTATTTTGGAGTAACACACAAAAAAAAGAAATAATAAAGAAATGCCAAGAAAAACAATTTTTTGTGAACTTAAAACACTTGGCTTACTTAACACCACCAAAACACTAAAGGCGAGGGCAAGGCCCTCCCCTTCCCGTTTACCTTATATCACTTTGCACAACAACATATCCTGCCTCGTTAAGCCAAAGACTTCCTTTGGGGGTTGGTTTCATTTTTGCAAGAGTCTTTATTGCTGTAGTTTGGCGGGCAGAGAGTGGGGTAGAAGAAGGGCTGATGGCATTTTGCAAAGTGTTACTTACAACAATTTTATTAATTTGTGTCGCAGCCAAACAATGTCCTGCGACACCACAAAAAAGTCTGATGGACTTGGTCAGGCGAGGCCAACAAACACTAAAAAAAGAAGCAGGAAAACAAAACTACCACAATCCAAAAGTGTTAAGATTTATTAAGGTTTCTTGTTATTGCTGTTGTTTTTTCTTACCCCAACAAAGTTTTTAATAAATACGTAATTTGTTAAATTTTTCTTATGGCCATCCAAACCATTTTACAAACGAGAGTAGGGTAATCGTCCTTATCCTCCCCCTCCCGGGAAAATAAAGTTTTTTTTTCACAACAGAAAAAATTTGAGATTGCGGTTGTTTGTTGGCTTTTAACAATATAAACTTTTAGCCATTAGTTTTGATATGTTGACTATTTTCTTCTCTCTCTCAAAATATATATATTATAGCTTTTATCGCCACAGTTCGTGGTTTGTTGGTGGTCGTTCCGAGATTCTGTGGAACCGGATGGATGGATTAGTAAGAACGAAGAAACTTCTAAAGCCAAGGAATAGTGAGGTTGCCCTCCTTTCCACATACACACACACACACCCACGCATAGATGTAAACCATAAAAAAGACTTAAAATGCAATAAAACATTAGAAGCCAAGCAAAAAAAGTACCACCAGAAATGCAATGTCACAAAATGGACCAAGGGAGGAGAAAAACAAACTTTAAAATCTTTTACTTTCCAAGAGAACACTGAAAAAAACGGACAAAAGTTTACGATATTGACATTGATTTTGGACCAAAGAAACTAAACCATGGAACTAAGTATCTCGATATTTAAACAAAAGACAATTTACTTAACAAAGAATAAAACTTATGAAATTAGTACATTCCATATTAAAAAATGTTAAGTACATTATACTTAATTTTAAGAAAAAATTTAAAAAGTATAATCATAGGAGACATCATTATGATTAGCTGTAAGAACCTCATTCAGTTCAGCTGTATTGAATATTTTGCCATAAAATCCTATTCCTCATTCAGCTTAGCTAATTAGAGATTTTTGGTAAAAACCTGCTGATTTGAAAGAAACTCGAGGTTTTCTATAGAAAATAAAAGCCCATTTCTTATTTTAATTTAAAATAAATTGTAAGATCTAAAAAGTATAATCATAAAAGTCATTAGTATTAACCTTAGCTATATTAAATTAATTAATTAAATTGAAGTGAAAGTTTTGCTATAAAATCCCATTCATCTTAGCTGAATTACAGCTGTTCTATATAACCACTCATTCAACTTAGTTAAATAAGGGATTTTTTTATTATAACTCTCACTCAGTTAAGCTTATGTTTTATAAAAAAAACATTATTCAGAACAGCGGAATTAAGGTTTTTTCTAGAATAAAAAGTTTAGCTCATACAATTTAAAACTAATTAAATATTTTCTACATTAAAAAAGTCTCTAATTTGAACAGAGTTGCAACTTTTCTGTAAAAACCTCATTAAGTTTAGATAAATTGAAAGTTTTTCTATAAACACATTATTCAGCATAGCTGAATCACAGATTTTCTAAAAAACGCTCATTCTGATTTACTGAATGACAGATTTTGGATATAAACCACAATTCAGCTGGGCTGAATCGACGATTTTCGTAAAATAAAAAAAATATTTCCTTTAAAAACTTCTTAAGTTCCATTAAATTTTGGTATAAAAAGCATATTAAGCTTGGCTGAATTGAATTTTGTCCAAAAAACTTCGTTCAGTTTAGCTGAATTGAAAATGTTTTTATAAAAACATTATTCAGCATAAAAAATTTACATATTTTCTATAAAATCGTTTACTTAGTTTCGCGGAATAACATTTTTTTATAAACACATCATTCAGCTGCGCTGAATTTATGATTTTCTTCAAAATAAGCCTTCCTGAATCACGTTTTAACTGACACTTTACTATAACAAGTGGATTCAGCTGAGCTGAATTGAAGGTTTCCTATAGAAAGTTCATTCAGTTTAGCTGAATTGGAGATTTTTCTATAAAAACCCTAATTCAGCTAAACTAAACTAATGTTTAGAAAACCTAAGTCAGCTTGGCTGAACTGATGATTTCTGCAAAAAATATTGGTCGTTTAAAAACGTTTTAGCAGAGGTTTTACTACAAAATGTGTATTCAGCTTAGCTGAATTGCATTTTTTCTATGAAGACTTCATTCAATTGGAAACTTTTCTTTAAGAACCTTACTCAGTGTAGCTGAATTATTGATTTTCCGTAAAACCTGTCATTTATATTAGCTGTATTACACACTTTTCACAGAATCCCTTTTAAAATCCCCTATTGAAATTTTCTAGAAAAAATCTTATTCATTTAAACAATTTTTTGATTTCAGTTGAGATGAATTTTTACTAGTTCAGGGTAGCTGAATTGCTTTTTTTTCTATAAAAATCTCATTAAGTGCAGGTGAATTGCATTTTTTTCTGTAAAAATCTCATTAAGTGCAGGTGAATTGTATATTTTTCTATAAATACCTAGATCAGTATTGTTGAATTACAGATTTTCTATACAACTCCTCATTCAGATTATCTGATTTACAGATTTTTTTAATATAAAACCCCTAATTCAGAAATTTCTCTGCATAAAACCTCACTCATCCGTAATATTATTCAGCTTTCCTAATTGATTTTTTTCTATTGAAACTTCATTCATACTTGAATTACAGATTTTTTTATAAAATCTATTATTCAGACTTGAAGTCTTTCTTTAAAAGAGCCTCACTCGGAAAAGAGCCTTAGCTGAATTGAATAGTTTTCTATAAAAATCTCCGTCTTGAAGTCTTTCTATAAAAGATCCTCACTCTGAAAAGAACCTTAGCTGAATTTGATATTTTTCTATAAAAGTCTCCGCTCATTCAGATTTGTTGAATTAATGATTTGCGGATTTACATATTCTTTATAAAACACCTATTCAACTGCGCTGAATTGATGTTTTCTGAAAACAAATCTTTAATTTAAAAACTTCTTTAATCTCGGTTTAACAGAAGTTTCACTATACAAAGTGTATTCAGCTAACCTGAATGAGTGGATTTTTGTTCATTCAGATAAGCTGAAGATTTCTCTATAACAACCCTAATTCAGATAGACAGAAATGATGTATTTATTCTAAAAAACATACTCGCTTAAAAGCCACTTTACTCTCATTTTAAGAGTAGTTTTGCCACAAAAAGTTTGTTCAGCATAGCTGAATTGCAATTTTTCTATATAAACTTCCCTCAATTAATGTGAATTGGGGATTTTTCTATAAAAACATTGCCCTTCATGGCTACATTATTACAGATTTTCCATAATACCCCTCATTTAGATTAGCTAAATGAAACAAATTTATAAAATCCCTTATTCAGCTAACTTAGATCAACAATTTTTAAATTTCTAAGACATATGAATTGATGTCTTCTTCAAAAAACACTCATTAATTTAAAAATTTTTTGATCCAAGTTCAACTGAAGTTTCTCTATAAAAGGCTCATTCAGCTTAGCTGAATTGCACATCATTCATATAAAAACGACTTTAATCTTAGTTTATCTGATATTATTCAGCTTTGCTGAATTGAATTTTTCTAGAAAAACCCCATTCACAGATGAATTACAGATTTTCTATAAAATCCCTTATTCAAACTTGCAAAAAGCGCATCACTCAGCTTGGCTAGATTAAAGATTTTTTGCATTTAAATGTCTGTAATCTCTATTTATCCGAAGATGAACCATACAAGCTCGTGCTGAATTATTTTCTTCTATTAAAATCTAATTCGGTATAAGTTAAATTCGATATCTTCTCATAACACACCTCATTCAGATTACCTAAATTCCAAATTTTGTATACAATATCTCATTCAGCTGGGCTGAATTTACGGTTTTCTTCAAAATCCTAAACCTAACAGCGGAGTTTAAGTTTTTCTATAAATTGGCCTATCTCAGCTTAGCTGGATTACATATTTTTCTATTAACAAAAAGTTGTTCTAAAAAATGACCTAATTCAGCAGAGCTGAATAACAGATTTTTTATAAAAAAAATTTAATCAGATAAGTTTAACTACAGATTTTTTACAGATCTGGGCTGAATTGAAGCTTTTATTCAAAAATCATGAATTGAAGTTTTTCTATAAAAAAAATGCTCAGCTTAGGTTGACTGAAAATTTGTCTATAAGAATATATAAACAAATTGTTTCTCTCTAAAAACGACTTTTTACATATAAAGTTTAGCCGAAGTTTCACTATAAAATGCTTATTCAGCATTATCCTATCATTGTTTATATAAATATAATTGTAGAAAATGATTGAATTGTAGATACAAAAACGTCATTCAGCATTACTGAATTAGAAGTTTTCTCTAAAATACCTCATCAGATTAGCTAAATTACAGATTTGTCTGCAAAACCCCTCATTTAGCTAAGCTGAACTTAGCTAGGCTGAATTGCCTTTTCTTAAAAGGATCACTGCCAGCAAATGGGAATTGGAACAAAATCTTGTGCCATAAAAAGGCCTTCCTGGAGTAGAGTTTTTTTTAATTTTTATTTTCAGTTTATCTATAAAAAGCTTAGCTGAATTTCATTGTTTTCTTTAAATTCTATTCAGAAAAGGTGAATTAACGATTTTTTTCTATAAAAACCATATTTAGCAGAGCTGAATAACACATTTTCTATAAAACAACTCATTTAGATAATCTGAATAACGGATTTTTTAAGAAAACCTCATTCAGCTGGGCTGAATTAGCAGTTTTCTTCAAAGCCTTTATTCAAAACTGTAGAGCTGATGTATTTCTCTTAGAAACGATATGAAAAATGTCTTTAATCTCAATTTTCCGTATTCAGCTTAGTTCAATTAGATTTTTTTTTATAAAATACGTGAATTAGATTAGCTTAATTACAAATTGGACGTCGTTCTATAAAAAGGCATCACCCAGCTTTGCTGAATTAGAATCTTCAGTATAGACGAATTAAATATTTTTCTTTAAAAACCGAATTCAGCATAGCTGAATAACAGATTTTCGACAGAAGACCTCATTCAGATTAGCTATATTACAGATTTTCTAGAGAACTCCACATTCAGCTAGACTAGATTGGCGCTTTTCTTCAAAATAATCATTCAGCACAGCGAAACTGAAGTATTTATACACAGGAAAGTATATTAAAAATCTTCTTTTATTCCACCGAAGTTTCACTATTAAAAGATTTTCTTTAAAATTGGTCATTTAGATTACCTAAATTATAGATTTGATGTTGTTCCATAAAAGAATTCGCTCAGCTCTGCTTATTTAGAATATTCGTAAAAAAATGTTTAAAAACTTCTTTAATATCAGTTTAAAATGTTTCGGTTAAGAAATCTTAGCGGAATTGTAATAAAAACTTAATTCGGTGTAGATGAATATTTTTCTCTAAAAATCTTATTCAGCATAGCTGAATAACAGATTTTCGGTAGAACATCTCATTCAGACTAGCTATGTTACAGATTTTCTACAGAACCCCTCATTTATTTGGACTATATTGACGCACTTTTTAAAAATTATCATTCAGCACAGTGAAACTGAAGTCGTTCAACAAAAAATATATTTTATTTATTTGTATTTATTTATTACAATTATAATAAAAAATTATAATAAACTTAATGTAAAAGGCACTAGCATCTCAGTTTCAGTTGTTTCAGTTTAGCCGAAGTTTCACAATTAAAATTACTCAGCCTAGTATTTTCCTACAAAAACAGCATTAAGGTTAGCTGAATCGAAGATTTTTCTATAAAATCGCATTCAAGGTAGCCGAGTTTCCATTCGACTCTTAATCAGACTACCTAAATTATTGATTTTGTTCATAAAACCATTTATTCAGCTTGGCTTAATTTGAAGTTTTTCTTACAAGATCGCTGAAATAACGATTTTTTTTTCAGAAAATTCTTCATTCAGTTAGACTGAATTAAAAATATTCAGCAAAAAACCTTAAACAAACCTCATTTAGCACAGTGGGAGTGAGGTTCCCCTGTAGAAAGGCCTCACCGAGTTTTGTTGGATTATAGTTTTTTTTTTTCAAAAACTTTCTGTAATATTATATAAATTATCTAATATTCCGTGAATTTACTTCAGTTTAAATATGGACTAAACTAAATACATTTCATGTTTTATAGTCTTTGCTCTAAAACAATGTCTTGTGTCTTCAATATTTTTTTCAGTGCACAAATTTCTTGGAGATGTGGAGGGACGAAAACTAGCAAAGTCTAACAAATCCTAGTACATTTACCTCTCTTCAACTCTCCCGCTCTCTCGCTTACCTCTCCTCCAACAAAGATATAAAGAAAAATGCATTTGTACGTGACATCATTACCGAGCCAGAGACACTTTGTTACAATTGTTGGACGACAAAAAGTAAAAAGAAAAATAAAAAAACTTTGATACGAGGGTCAAACGTAGTAAATTTATATGTTCCGCCCTCCCCAGAGAGTCTTTAGGTAAAAGCATTCAGCTATTACAGCTGAAAGCCTAAAAGCATGCTATTTTATTAAACTCACATAAAAAAGCCTAAAGCATTCCTTAGACATATTTTAAAACAACCACCACCAGACACAAATAATAGATTCCATTCTCAGCTTGAAGATGATTTATTAGATAATGTATGGTGTAATTCTCATTGGATTTATGGAATATTTACATATATACATACTGGAATTATGAGTGAGTACAATGTGTGAGTGACTCCACCGTCTCTGTTCATTTGAATTAATCTGGATAGAAGTGAAGTCAGTGGGAGAGATTTAAAATATGTAAAATTAAAAAAAAATTAAAGGTATTCTCATAAAAGAAATGCACATTAAGCTAAGCCGAATTAAATTTTCTCGTTAAGAACCGCATTCAGTTTAGCTGAATTTAAGTTTTTTAAAAAAAAAGAATTCAGCTGAGTTGAATTACAGATTTTATACAAAAACTTTCACTTAGCTTCATTGAATTGACGTTTCAAAACTTCAGAAGTCGACTCTGGTATAGAGGAAGACCTCAGAGGTCAACTCTAGTATAGAAGAAGACCTCAGCGGTCGATTCTAGTATAGAGGAAGACCTCAGAGGTCAACTCTAGTATAGAGGAAGACCTCAGAGGTCAACTCTAGTATAGAGGAAGACCTCAGAGGTCAACTCTAGTATAGAGGAAGACCTCAGAGGTCAACTCTAGTATAGAGGAAGACCTCAGAGGTCAACTCTAGTATAGACGAAGACCTCAGAGGTCAACTCTAGTATAGACGAAGACCTCAGAGGTCAACTCTAGTATAGAGGAAGATCTCAGAGGTCAACTCTAGTATAGAGGAAGATCTCAGAGGTCAACTCTAGTATAGAGGAAGACCTCAGAAGTCGACTCTAGTATAGAGGAAGACCTCAGAAGTCGACTCTAGTATAGAGGAAGACCTCAGAAGTCGACTCTAGTATAGAGGAAGACCTCAGAGGTGGACTCCAGTATAGAGGAAGACCTCAAAGGTCGACTCTAGTATAGAGGAAGACCTCAAAGGTCGACTCTAGTATGGAGGAAGACCTCAGAGGTCGGCTCTAGTATGGAGGAAGACCTCTGAGGTCAACTCTAGTGTAGAGGAAGACCTCAGAGGTCGACTCTAGTATATAGGAAGACCTCAGAGGTCGACTCTAGTATAGAGGATGACCTCAGAGGTCGACTCTAGTATAGACGAAGACCTCAGAGGTCAACTCTAGTATAGACGAAGACCTCAGAGGTCAACTCTAGTATAGGGGAAGACCTCAGAGGTCGACTCTAGTATAGGGGAAGACCTCAGAGGTCGACCCTAGTATAGAGGAAGACCTCAGAGGTCGACCCTAGTATAGAGGAAGACCTCAGAGGTCGACCCTAGTATAAAGGAAGACCTCAGAGATCGACCTCAGAGGTCGACTTTAGTATAAAGGAAGACCTCAGAGGTCGACTCTAGTATAGAGGAAGACCTCAAAGGTCGACTCTAGTATATAGGAAGTCCTCAGAGGTCGACTCTAGTATAGAGGAAGTCCTCAGAGGTCGACTCTACATAGTGTAGAGGAAGATTTCAGAGGTCGACTCTAGTACTGAGGAAGACCTCAGAGGTCCACTTTAGTATGGAGGAAGACCACAGGGGTCGACTCTAGTATAGAGGAAGACCTCAAAGCTCGACTCTAGAATAGAGGAGGACATCAAAGGTCGACTCTAAAATAGAGGAGGACATCAAAGGTCGACTCTTGTATAGAGGAAGACCTCAGAGGTCGGCTTTAGTATAGAGGAAGACCTCAAAGGTCGACTCTAGTATAGAGGAAGACCTCAAAGGTCGACTCTAGTATAGAGGAAGACCTCAAAGATCGACTCTAGTATAGAGGAAGACCTCAAAGGTCGCCTCTTGTACGAGTATAGAGGAAGACCTCAGAGGTCGACTCTAGTATAGAGGATGACCTCAGAGGTCGACTCTAGTATAGAGGAAGACCTCAGAGGTCGACTCTAGTATAGAGAAAGACCTCAGAGGTCGACTCTAGTATAGAGAAAGACCTCAGAGGTCGACTCTAGTATAGAGGAAGACCTCAGAGGTCGACTCTAGTATAGAGGAAGACCTTAGAGGTCGACTCTAGTATAGAGGAAGACCTCAGAGGTCGACTCTAGTATAGAGGAAGACCTCAGTAGTCGACTTTAGTATAGAGGAAGACCTCCGAAGTCGACTCTAGTATAGAGGAAGACCTCAGAGGTCGACTCTAGTATAGAGGAAGACCTCAGAGGTCGACTCTAGTAAAGAGGAAGACCTCAGCGGTCGACTCTAGTATAGAGGAAGACCTCAGCGGTCGACTCTAGTATAGAGGAAGACCTCAGCGGTCGACTCTAGTATAGAGGAAGACCTCAGCGGTCGACTCTAGTATAGAGGAAGACCTCAGAGGTCAACTCTAGTATAGAGGAAGACCTCAGGGGTCGAATATATATATAAATAGGGATTATATGATATTGAAGTGACGTGTTGGCCATTTGTGATATGTCATGATCTGTCATTTGTTTTTCATTGTATTCAATAGTGTTTACAATTTCATGGAGAGATATACGCAAGAACAACGTTTACAAATTATTCAGCTTTATTATCAAAATAATCGTTCTCCAATTGCAACATTTCGTGCGCTAAGTCCATTTAAAAAAAAAAACACTTTCCAGTCGACCTACGACCTTGACATCCAGGAGCAATATTTTAGCTCTCGTTAAGAGCTATCTTTTTGCCATTGACCGATTCCCGATCCGTTAAGGAGCTAGAGCAAAAATAAACTTTCCGTTCACATTTGAAAATGATGGTAAGTCCATTTTTTTGAAATCCAAAAAAAACACTTTCCAGTCGTCCCACGACCTTGACATCCAAGAGCGATATTTTTGCTCTCGTTAAGATCTATCTTTTTGCCATTGACCGATTGTGGCTACGTGCCACACAGCAAATGAAACAATTTATTTGTTGCGAGAAAAGTTTGGAGATTTGATTATTTCAAGAAATTGTGATATTGAATGGCCTCCAAGAAGTTGTGATTTAACACCATTCGACTACTTCTTGTGGGGTTATTTGAAGTCATTGGTCTTTGGAAATAAACCAGACTCTCTTCAAGCTTTACAAGTCAATATTGAACGTGACATTTATGACACACGACTTGATTTAATGGAAAAAGTGCTCGAAAATTAGGTTCATCGAATTCGTTCCTGCAGAAGAAGTCGTGGAGGCCATTTTTATTTAGAACTTAATTGTATCGATTGTACTTCACATTAAATAAAAAACACACTTAATTTTAATTTCCTTAAAAATAAGTGTTTTTTTTTTCAAAGAAATCATATCAGAATGCATACCGTAATACATCTATTTTTATTTTCAACACACCTCGTATATCTTTAAATCACGATTTGAAATATCATCGTCCCGAATGCCAACCAACATATTTCCCAACTTCTAATGATAGTTAATTTGTTATAATTTTCCCTTTGAAAATAATCCCCCCAAACAACATTACTTTATGGCTCACTTCTCCCAAACACGTTTTCCTCTCCTTCCCTCGTCGTTACGTTAATGTCCAAACATAATAAAAATAAATCTTTTATTTCTTCAAAAATAAAAAAAGCAACAGCTTTTCAAACAAGAACCAACAATGTTTCAAAGTTCTTAACTTAAAACTTTTGGATTAGGGCAAAGTTGAAAGAAAAGGATGTCATTGGTGATGTCCTTACCCCAAGTCATCAGCACAACATCCTCTGTTGAACTTTAATATTGATTATAATTATTATGATATTGACAAAATTGGCTTGTTGATAATGTTTGGTTTTTTGTTCGAATCTGTTGCTGGTCTAAAGACACGTGTCTTTATGTCAGGGAAACCAGAAAATTTTTAAACTTTTTGTTTGAGGATTCTTTAATTAAGAGTTTTATGATATTAGAAAATAATTAAAAATTTGACATAATAGCAGCAAATAAATAATGGAGAAATTGCAATTTGTTTGATATCTTTACATGGATACAGATGTAGTGAAAATAAATCGATGGTGATAGAATATAATAATTTAGAAAAAATATCATTACAGAGTTTCTCTGATGAAGGTAGATAATATGATTCGGTTTTGAAATGCTTTATGAAACGTTTTAGATGAATTGGATATATTGGATATGTTGGAGACAAAAACACTTTTAAATTAAAAATTGTTAGAAAATGCTTGTTCCAGAATTGTTTTTCAATTACGGCTATTAAATTCGCAGTGGGACCCACGTTGGGCGCCGTTTGTGGCTCTTTATTCAGCTTACAACTTGTGTTTGACTTATCATATATATTTTAAAAGAAAAACTATTACAAAATTTAAATTCTTCATTAAGTTCTGAACTTGATTTGAAGTATTTGGAAAAGTGGTCAAAGCAGATATGTAACAAAAATTACATTTTAGTCTATATATTTCCATTTACAACTAAATTTATGCACATTCTTTTCAAATATAAGGGGGATTATATGTTGACATAAGACATTATGACATGTTGCCACACACAACATATGCATGTTGCTGCTTAAATAAATATATTTTTTGTTGTTGAAATTTATCACAACACCCTTTTTTGTTTGCTTGCTTTCGATACGATTTACCGATTTTTATACTATATAGTGTTGAATATTCTGTTTAATTAGCATGATTATGAAATTGTCACATGTTATTCTAACAAATCATTTTTGTAAAGTTTTGTGAGGGGCCGCGGCGGCGACGGCATCGTTTCCAAGTTACATGGTCTATGAATTTTTATGTGCGAGTTGGTGTGTTTGTGGTGCGAAAAGGGTATTTCAAAAATAATTAGTTTTTGTGAAGTGTGAATGTTTCATAAAAATTTTAACTATATTAAAAGTGTGCCTGAATGCCTGGGTGTTATAAACTTTTGTACAAAATGTGATTTGTGTATAATCACATAATTAAAATTATTTAAATGGCAAAGTTAAGGGATAATCATGACATTGTTCACTGTATGTAAATCACATAATAAGGTATTATTCAAAGGTTTCCCCGGAAATGATAATTAAAGGTGCAATTTAAATTAGATGCATTATGCGAAAAAAAACAACAATGGCAATTTTAATATATTTTGTTTACAACTAAACTATGTAATATGCAAACTACATAACTAACAGTGGTAATTTTTAAATTGTATTTTTACACACCATACAAATCTTCAACGAATAATGATTAAAGTAGCGAATTGTGCACGTAAATTGATATCTTCCAAGAAAATCGAAATTAAAAAAAAATAACATGAATTTTTTTATATATTTTTTGTTGTTTAGGACACCAGAAAATGTTATGCAAAGCCCTTCGCCGAAAATGTTTTTGTTAAATAAATTTTTGAACCATTTGAAAATATAAAAACATAAAAATGCAAAAATATAAAAATATAAAATTATAAAATGGCTACGGGCCAAAACTGACTAAATTTTTGTATGTGGATAGTTTTTGTTCTGCTTCAGGCTAAGTCTAAAGGTGGCATTTAATGACAAAATGTTCCCCTCCGATATGTACATTCTGCAACAATACCAATATAACGATCCAGCACTTGTTTTCTACCTGTCTAGCACCACATACAGCCAACACGGAACAAAATCTTCAAAACACCAGATACATTTGAACTTTTACAGAACCCGGCAACAGATAATATTATTAAAATATGCTCATTTATAAAACACATAAACTTTTATAATAATATATGAATTAAGAATTTAACGAACTAACTAACATAGTCTAACTTTTTGAATATAACTTCATGGGCCGATAGCCTTAGATGCTAGTGCCTTTAACATTAAGCTTATTATAAGTTTAGTTGTAATAAATAAATACAAATAAATTAAAAAATATAAAAATATTAAAATATAAAATATTAAAAAATTTAAAATATAAAAATTTAGGAATTTATTTTTATATTTTAATATTGTTTTATTTTTATAGTATTGTATTTTTATATTTATATATTTTTGTATATTTTTTATTTTTATATCTTTATATTTTTATATTTTTATGTTTTTGTATTTTTATATTTTCATATTTTTACATTTTTATATTTACGAGTATATATTTTTATATTTTTATATTTTTATATTTTTATATTTTTATATTTTTATATTTTTATATTTTTATATTTTTATATTTTTATATTTTTATATTTTTATATTTTTATATTTTTATATTTTTATATTTTTATATTTTTATATTTTTATATTTTTATATTTTTATATTTTTATATTTTTATATTTTTATATTTTTATATTTTTATATTTTTATATTTTTATATTTTTATATTTTTATATTTTTATATTTTTATATTTTTATATTTTTATATATTTATATTTTAATATTTTTATATTTTTATATTTTTATATTTTTATATTTTTATATTTTTATATTTTTATATTTTTATATTTTTATATTTTTATATTTTTATATTTTTATATTTTTATATTTTTATATTTTTATATTTTTATATTTTTATATTTTTATATTTTTATATTTTTATATTTTTATATCTTTATATTTTTATATTTTTATGTTTTTATATTTTTATATTTTTTTATTTATATATTTTTATATTTTTATATTTTTATATTTTTATATTTTTATATTTTTATATTTTTATATTTTTATATTTTTATATTTTTATATTTTTATATTTTTATATTTTTATATTTTTATATTTTTTTATTTATATATTTTTATATTTTTATATTTTTATATTTTTATATTTTTATATTTTTATATTTTTATATTTTTATATTTTTATATTTTTTTATTTTTATATCTTTATATTTTTATATTTTTTTATTTATATATTTTTATATTTTCATATTTTTATATTTTTATATTTTTTATTTTTATATTTTTATATTTTGTATATTTTGTATATTTTTATATTTGTATATTTGTATATTTTTATATTTTTATATTTTTATATTTTTGTATTTTTATATATTTATATATTAATATTTTTAGTTTTATATTCTTAAATTTTTATATTTTAAAAATTTTTAATTTTTTATATTTTAATATTCTTAAATTTTTTTATTTTAAATTTAAATTACATTTATATATATTTCTTTTTTAAGTTTTTAATTTTTTTATATATTAAAAATTTTTATATTTTAATATTTTAAAAATTTTTATTTTTTTTATTTTAATTTTTATAATTTATATTTTAATCTTTTAATAGTTTTATATTTTTATATTGTTACAATTTTATATTTTTATGTTTTTGAATTTTTATATTTTTTGTTTTTTATATTTTTCTAAATTTTTTATAGTTTAATATACTTATATTTTTATATTTTTAACATTTTTATTTTAATATTTTTAAAATTTTTATATTTTTTACTTTTTATTGTTGTTTTTATATTTATATATTTTTATGCTTATATTTTTATTTTTTTATTTTTATATTTTTTATATTTTTATGTGTATATTTATATATTTTTGTATTTTTATATTTTTATACTTTTATATTTTTATATTTCTATATTTTTATTTTTTTTTAATTTTTATATTTTTATGTTTTAAATTTTATATTTTGGTATTTTCATATTTGAATATATTTTTATATATTTATATATTAATTTTTTTAACATTTTTATAGTTTTTTAGTTTTATATTTATATGTCTTTATATTCTTATTCCTAAATTTTTATATTTTAAAAATTTTTAATTTTTTATATTTCAATATTCTTAAATTTTTATATTTTAAAAATTTTTAATTTTTTATATTTATATATTTTTTATATTTTTCTTTTTTATATTTTTACATTTTTTATATTTTGAAAATTGTTAATTTTTTATATTTGAATATTTTAAAATTTTTTTTTTGTATTTTTAATTTTAATATTTTTATAATTTATATTTTTATATTGTTATATTTTTGTGTTTTTGAATTTTTATATTTTTTATAGTTTTATTTATTTTTATATACATATTTATTTATTTTATATTTATTTTTAATATTTTTTTCGTTTTTTTAGTTCTTTATTTTTATGTCTTTATATTCTTAAATTTTTATATATTACAATTTTTTAATTTTTTTATTTTAGTATTCTTAAATTTTTATATTTCAAAAATTTTTAATTTTTTATACTTTTATAATTATATATTTTTCTTTTTTCTTTTTTATATTTTAAAATTTTTAATTTTTTATATTTTAATATTTTTATATTTTTTTTATAATTTTTATTTTTATATTGTTTTATTTTTATATTTTTATTTTATTATGTTTTTGAATTTTTATATTTTTATTGTTTTATATTTTTATTTTTCTAAATTTTTATATATTTTTATATTTATATATATTTATCTTTTTTAATATTTTTACTTTTATATTTTTAAAATTTTTATATTTTTATATATTTTTTATTGTTGTTTTTATATTTGTATATTTTTGTATTTTTATATCTTTATATTCTTATATTTTTATATGTTTATATTCTTTTTTTATTTTTTATATTTTTATATTTTTAGTATTGTTAAGATTTGTATATTTTTATATCTGCATATTTTTGTATTTTTATATTTTCATATTTTTATATATTTATATTTTTATGTTTTATATTTACATATATATGTTTATATATCTATATTAATATATTTGTATATTTTAACATAATTTTATATATTTTTTTCTTTGTTTGCACGTTTGCCTTTGTATTTTTTGGGGATTTTTAAATTTTGAATTTTTTTTCTATTTTGAATTTTTTTTCTATTTTAAAATGATAATTTTGAAAAAATCTACTTTTACCTATTTTTTAACGACTGTTAAAAAATTAACATTAAAAATTTTTTTAAAATTTTTTTCTTGTTGAGACACAATATTGCACCAGAAAATATTATGCACAAATGCTATGCTTGACAAAAATTTTGTAAACTAGTGTTACCTATCTCTAGACTGGCAGGTATGTCTGAGATAGCTAAGAACACATTTCGCAGAACTTTTATTTTTATATATATAAAATTATCCTTTATATATACAAACTATTTCACACACACTTAAATTTTTATGCTTTATTTTATTTAAGAATCCTCTTAATATTAATTTCTTTTGTGTTTTTCGATAACTATTATACATAAAAATTGTAAAATAATCCTTAAATATGTTTACATATCAAATTTTTCCGCCAAGTAGAGAATCGCCTGCCCTTAGATTGAAAATACACACACACTTAAATTTTAATATTTTATTTAAGAATCCTCTTTGCAGTAAATTCTTCTTTTCAAGAACCACTCTTTCCTGTATGAAAAAGGAATTCTCTGCTTTCCTACTTTTATCTGCACTTAAGTACATTTCTCATGTGAAGCTCATGGCATTTATAAATTATGCAAGAATTCTTCGCCCCATTCATGTTGAGAATGACAGAAAAACCTTTTAAATTCTTAATAAATCATATGTTGTTCTGTAGTGTCGTTTGTAAAATATTCTTAATACTTTTAGTGCTGCTGCTGCTGCTATGGCTTTTACAGAAAATTTGTATGCATCATTAACTTTATAAGCTTAAATACTTTGACAGACAACCGACAAAATTATATGCCACCACAGCCACTTCAAAGTGGCGGAGGACAACTGAAATTGAAAAAAAAAAAGAAACATGAAATCTGTGCCACTTACTAAAATAGCTGAAGCACAATATTCCTTCTTTCTTTCTCTGGAGTTTCATTTTTTTTATGAGAAAACAGTATTGTAGAAAATTGTTTAATGAATATCGCCCCAAACTACCGGGAGCTGTGGGCTGGAGGCAGGCGGCTGGAAGGAGGAACAACAGAAAAGCAGGGGATGGGAAGGGAGACGGGAGAAGGAAAACTGTGTCGGCATTGCTAAATTAACACAAAGTATGTTTTGGTGATAATACTCAACCACAAAAATGGTGCATCATTAAAAACCGACAACAGCATCCCAAACCCGAGGCCAGAATGGCAGCAGTAGCAACCGAATTATGTAGCATAGCACTTCCCATTCCTCCTATGAGACCACAGCTATAGTTAAGGCAAAAAAGGAAACGGAAGTTAACACATACCCATACAAACATCCCACGAAAACATTTTCATGGTATGGCGTTACAGTATCATTTTGGGATCTGAAGAGTGAGAGGGAGAGAAAAAAAACGGGAAAAATAACAAAACAACCGGTCTACCAAACATATAAAAGCCGTAACGAATGTACTCCAGCATTCAAAAACATTTCCAAAGAATTTTTTTGGCTATGCAAAAAAATATAAACACACATAGAGCTGGAAAACTTTTCCCAAATACAATGATGCCCTTTTTGGTAAATAATGGGCTGATGATGGGGTGGTGTGGTGTCTGAGGGATGGGCGGTATATCACAATTAAAAGATGGTGTCATAGGAAAAACACCCATTGCAAAATACACCAAAGTTGGGAGGAGGTTTCCCTTACCCAAGAACTTTAGCATTGTTTTTTGTCTAGCCTTAGCTTGGTTCGCTCCTTCCCCGGAAAATTCCTCACAAAAACTCTATTAGAAACAAAAAATCCCCCCTCAAACTTTCCGCGAAAACTGTTCATAATGAAAAACAGAGAACAGGGGACTTGTTTTTTTTTTTTGTTTATTTGCGTTTGTCCTCTCGTTATTTGGTTGTTATTGTCATTGTTTCATAGGAACAACAGAAAATAATGTTGGTCTTAAGAAAAACAAAATAAAAACCACAAATTTTGCACCCTTAACCTAACCCAAGTATAGAGCCATTAACATTTGCGACAGCCGCCGAACACTTATTGAATTGGGCGTCACCAGAAAAAAAACATCGCAAGAAAATCTGCCCTCCAACAACTGGCCAACAACTTAATTTTGTCTCTGCAAATAGCTACAAATTTTCACAACAATTCTCATAACCGGTAAAGTTGTTTTCTTTTGTTCCGTTTCCGTTCTCGTTCTCTCTTTCAAGAACGGATTTTCAAAAGGTTTTGTTTTCTTTCAGTTAAAACACTTGAAATTACATAAAAATTTAGTTCAAAATGAGTGCAGTCAGTTTTGTGTTTAAATTTGAATAAAGTGGAAAGAAAATGGAAGAAAAATGGAAAAATACGGAAATAACAAACAACTGTTGGCAACTTGGCGGATAGCTGATGATTACAACTATTTTTCCGTTAAATTTTGAGAGACAGTACAAAAATGTAAATAGAACAGCTATAGCTATAATTCATGGACAGGAAAAAGTTATGGAAAGACTTCATACGTTAGTTTAAAATCAGTTTAGCAGTCCAGAATATAACGGGTTTTCCAAAAGGGACGATATAATTTTGAAGTGACGTTTCGGCCATTTATAATATGTCATGATCTGTCATTTGTTTTTCATTGTATTCAGTAGAGTTTACAATTTCATCATGGAGAAAAATTATTCAGTTTTATTATCAAAATAATCGTTCTCCAATTGCAACTTTTCGTGCGCTAAGTCCATTTTTAAAATCCAAATAACAACACTTTCCAGTCGACCTACGACCCTGACACCCATGAGCAATATTTTAGCTCTCGTTAAGAGCTATCTTCTTGCTATTGACCGATTGTGGCTACGTGCCACACAGCAAATGAAACAATTGAATTGTTGCGAGAAAAATTTGGAGATTCGATTATTTCAAGAAATTGTGATATTGATTGGCCTAAAAGAAGTTGTGATTTAACACCATTATACTAATTCTTGTGGCGTCTTTCGAAATAAACCAGACTCTTTTTAAACTTTACAAGTCAATATTGAAGGTGTCATTCATGACATACGACTTGATTTAGTGGAAAAAGTGCTCGAAATTTGGGTTCATCGAATTCGTTCCTGCAGAAGAAGTCGTGGAGGCCATTTGAATGCCGTTTTATTTAGAACTTAATTGTATCGATTGTACTTCACATTAAATAAAAAACCTTTGAATTTACTTAACAATAAGTTCAAGAACAATTGGGGAAGTTGCCACGCCCCTTTAAGTACCTAGATTTTTTGAGATGTGCTGTTATGTTTGAAAACCGCACAATTGGATATTACCTTTTATATACTCCAAAGTGATTTGAAGAAATATTAAAAACAAACATACCTACAAAGATAAAGAAAAAATAAACGATTATTATAAAATTTTAAATTGTGCTTCTTTATTAAACACATTATCATAATATATAATTTAGCTATTTACGATCTTTAGCCATGTCCGCTTATTCTTCTGTCGGACAGGATATCTGTCTGTAAAATCGTTCGACTGTCAGACACTCCGTCGACATACTTTTCATCTTACCGTCCACTTTGTTTTGTCGTTTTCCTGGCTCTCCGGCCATCCTTAATTTTACAAGATATATGTCCACCTTTTTTTCTGTCTCCAGTTCTGCTCTTTTCTGTCTCCATGATCGCCCCCACATGTTAGATTAAATTACATACGGTTGGATCTTTTTTAACCCTCAAGAATTTAGAATAATTGGAGCTTGACCATTCAGATTCTCTGAGATGAGTCAAATCTAATAATGTGTTAAACCCAAAGGATCAGGATCTTGCATGTGCGAAAACAGGCATTGATATGAAATATATTCCATCGTTTCGATGTCTTCTCTACATGCCCTCATCCGTCGTCATCTGCTTGTCACATGCGGTACAGATGTGATTGTAAGATTGAGTGTCATGTCAGAAGATTCATAATCTTACTAGTCTCGATCTTTCTAAGTTTCAGTAAACTAATTGTTTTCTTCTCATTTGGGTCACCCCATATTGTCTTTGTAGTCTCTGCCACTGTTTCGCTGTCCCGTATAATTGTGTGAGCAATTACAGTCCAGGGCACTGGAAAGCTTAGAATTGTTCAAGTTTTTTTCCCGCAGTTCTCCGCCATATGAGGCCAACTTATTTGACAGATCATTTCCAATCACTTCACTGCTGGCGATAAAAAGATACACAGTTACTATGTGCTGAGTAATGGTTAATCACATCTTTACAGTCCGGGATTTGACATTTCTAACGTTATTTATTTAGTCCCTCATTTGGATATCTGTGAAGATGTTAGCATCTTTAGGCTTTGTAGTGTTACCGGGCTATTTTACACAATCCATGATATCTCGAACTTCCGCTTGGAAGACCGTTTTATGGTCATGCAGATGGAAGCAAAATTCACCACCGGTTCCTCAATGAAATGTCGCAGTCCATTATTTTTAGTTATCGGCGATTTCCGACTGGCATATGCACAACCAGGATTGTTTGATTAACCTATGGTTCAGATCTTTTAAATGAAGCTACAATAGCCAATTCCAGAACGTTTTAGGAAAAACAATGAATATCCTATAAAAAACCTTAGGTATCTGCTTCCCTATAACTCTGTGTTGGTACTTGTTTCCTCATCCCTGTAAATTGATATTCAATATGTTACGACTTTGTATCACTACGTCTTATTCCCTGTCATTCTATCTTCCAACGGATCTTTCTTTTCGTCCGATCCGATTTGTCTTTATCCGAACAAACGTACGTTTGTTCATCCGCCTGTCCGTGCCCATTTCAGTATCTAGTGCCATATATCCGTTCATCTGTCCGAATATACGATCGTCTGTGTACTCGTCTATCAGTTTTTCTATACGATATAGCTGTCCATAAATCCACGACGACTTCATCCAATACGTATATCTGTCTGTCTGTCCGCCTAGATATCGGTTTTTCCTTCACACAACAATACATTATTCAACTAATTTAATCTTTTAAGTACTCGTAGTTTTTTATAGTTCTCTTAAACGTTCATTATTTGCCTCGTCTTCGTCAGAATAGATTACTTAAATAAATATTCTTATGTGACAGACCATAAAGGCTTAAAGTCTAACAAATCATTGATTGATCCATCCATGAATATCTGCTGGGGATATATTAATTTATTTTAAGACATATCCAAATCCTACTATGTCAGATTATAACGAATTAACTTCACTCGGTATTTTTGTAATATTTACATAAAACAAATCTATTTTTTTAATTTAATGACACATTGTTTGGGAATAATTCTCCATAATATATTTGTCTCCACGCTAACCCACAAAGACAGAGGTTATTCAAATGCTATCCTCAGACAGGCGCCAGTTTTTCTTTAAAATAACAAACATACATCTATAAGACAGACACTTAAACCCAGAACAAAGAAAAATATTTACTGATTTCTATTATGAACACTCGTAATATAAATGAATGTGATTTATAGCAAATACATCTGGCTGTCTCGCATTTATTTTGCTGATAAATAAATATATTACTTATTTCCAACTAAGTATCTACTAAATATGATCCCCTATCCTTAATCTAAGGTGACACAAACAAGTGTCGTGTCAAAATCTCAAAGTGACTAAATTTGTCTCCATGTCTCGACGTCGATACATTTACTAGAGAAATCTGAAACACAAAAATGCTTTTAAGACGTAATATATGTGTTTGTGTTCTATTTTGGGCTAAAATTAATCTTAAATTTGAAAATAACACACACACACAAAACAACAATTATATTCACAGACATTTATTAGTAAATGATTTTAACAAAAAGCAACAAAATGTGACAGGTATTAATATGTTGATTTATAATTTCTGAGTTGGCTCGAAATAAAACAATTAGTAATAAAATCAAGGGATTACTGGAAAATATAATTTATTTAATTTAAATCCTTTAAGAGGATGATGTGTATGTGCGTCTGGTGATGTCATAGAAACCTATGTTTTTGTGCGAATATTTTGAAAAATTAAAGGGATATATTCAATGATACATATTGTAGACAGTGTTTAACATAATATCTACTATAGTATGAAACACAATTCATTTTAGAATTGAACTTTTCCTAGAGAAAACCAAATTAACAGGGCTGAATTGAAGGTTTCCTAATACAGAAAACCTAATTCAGCCGGGCTGAATTAGAGTTTTCCCAAAGAAAACCTAATTTTCCTATAGAAAACCTAATTCAGCCATGCTGAATTGAAGTTTTCCTATAGAAAACCTAATTCAGCCGTGCTGAACTGAAGGTTTCCTAATTCAGAAGACCTAATTGAGCCGTGCTGAATTGAAGTTTTCCTATAGAAAACCTAATTCAGCCGAGCTGAATTGAAGTTTTCCTATAGAAAACCTAATTCAGCCGAGCTGAATTGAAGTTTTCCTATAGAAAACCTAATTCAGCCGAGCTGAATTGAAGTTTTCCTATAGAAAACCTAATTCAGCCGAGCTGAATTGAAGTTTTCCTATAGAAAACCTAATTCAGCCGGGCTGAATTAAAGTTTTCCTATAGAAAACCTAATTCAGCAGGGCTGAATTGAAGTTTTCCTATAGAAAACCTAATTCAGCAGGGCTGAATTGAAGTTTTCCTATAGAAAACCTATTTCAGCCGGGCTGAATTGAAGTTTTCCTATAGAAAACCTAATTCAGCCGGGCTGAATTGAAGTTTTCCTATAGAAAACCTAATTCAGCCGGGCTGAATTGAAGTTTTCCTATAGAAAACCTAATTCAGTCGGGCTGAATTGAAGTTTTCCTATAGAAAACCTAATTCAGCCGGGCTGAATTGAAGTTTTCCTATAGAAAAACTAATTCAGCCGGGCTGAATTGAAGTTTTCCTATAGAAAACCTAATTCAGCCGGGCTGAATTGAAGTTTTCCTATAGAAAACCTAATTCAGCCGGGCTGAATTGAAGTTTTCCTATAGAAAACCTAATTCAGCCGGGCTGAATTGAAGTTTTCCCATAGAAAACCTAATTCAGCCGGGCTGAATTGAAGTTTTTCTATAGAAAACCTAATTCAGCCGGGCTGAATTGAAGTTTTCCTATAGAAAACCTAATTCAGCCGGGCTGAATTGAAGTTTTCCTATAGAAAACCTAATTCAGCCGGGCTGAATTGAAGTTTTCCTATAGAAAACCTAATTCAGCCGGGCTGAATTGAAGTTTTCCTATAGAAAACCTAATTCAGCCGGGCTGAATTGAAGTTTTCCTATAGAAAACCTAATGCAGCCGGGCTGAATTGAAGTTTTCCTATAGAAAACCTAATGCAGCCGGGCTGAATTGAAGTTTTCCTATAGAAAACCTAATTCAGCCGGGCTGAATTGAAGTTTTCCTATAGAAAACCTAATTCAGCCGGGCTGAATTGAAGTTTTCCTATAGAAAACCTAATTCAGCCGGGCTGAATTGAAGTTTTCCTATAGAAAACCTAATTCAGCCGGGCTGAATTGAAGTTTTCCTATAGAAAACCTAATTCAGCCGGGCTGAATTGAAGTTTTCCTATAGAAAACCTAATTCAGCCGGGCTGAATTGAAGTTTTCCTATAGAAAACCTAATTCAGCCGGGCTGAATTGAAGTTTTCCTATAGAAAACCTAATTCAGCCGGGCTGAATTGAAGTTTTCCTATAGAAAACCTAATTCAGCCGGGCTGAATTGAAGTTTTCCTATAGAAAACCTAATTCAGCCGGGCTGAATTGAAGTTTTCCTATAGAAAACCTAATTCAGCCGGGCTGAATTGAAGTTTTCCTATAGAAAACCTAATTCAGCCGGGCTGAATTGAAGAAAACCTAATTCAGCCGGGTTGAAGTGAAGTTTTCCTACAGAAAACCTAATTCAGCCGGGCCGAATTGTAGTTTTCCTACAGAAAACCTAATTCAGCCGGGCCGAATTGAAGTTTTCCTACAGAAAACCGAATTCAGCCGGGCTGAATTGAAGTTTTCAAAGAAAACCTAATTCAGCCGGGCTGAATTGAAGTTTTCCTAAAGAAAACCTAATTCGGCGGGGCTGAATTGAAGTTTTCCTAAATAAAACTTAATTCAGCGGGGCTGAATTGAAGTTTTCCTAAATAAAACTTAATTCAGCGGGGCTGAATTGAAGTTTTCCTAAAGAAAACCTAATTCAGCGGGGCTGAATTGAAGTTTTCCTAAAGAAAACCTAATTCAGCGGGGCTGAATTGAAGTTTTCCTAAAGAAAACCTAATTCAGCGGGGCTGAATTGAAGTTTTCCTAAAGAAAACCTAATTCAGCGGGACTGAATTGAAGTTTTCCTAAAGAAAACCTAATTCAATGGCAGTGGATTATCCACAAAAGCAATTATGATCTCTACTATATATTTCAGTATATCTTTTATGGACTCCATTCCTTAAGACAATACAAAGTCGTACAATGAAAATTCTATTGTTGTTTCGAGCAAAATTTTTTCTACGAAACCAATTGCCAACACTTTATCATAAAAGACTGACTCTTTGTGCGGCAGACAGAGAGTACATGGAAACTGTTTTTTAAACAACCATTTATTTTCCGGGAAGCAATTTAAAGCTATAAACTGCTTGGAACAGCAGGTTATTGTTAGCATTTGAACATTTTTGAGAACACAGATGACAGACATCCTTTCGAGGCACCACTTCATGCAACACACACACAGGCGACCGAAATGTAGACTAACGAGGCTCTGGAACACACACACAACCCGTGGCACTTAGACATTCATTCACATGAATATTGAGACAAAAGGAGTGCTCCTTAATTTGGATGTGTCTGAATCCTTTTTTTATGTACTTCAGACAGTTTTTTCCCAGCACGAGGCAACTCGTAAGCACACATACGAGTATACACAGATACTATTCGGGAACAATTCAATATGACATAAAAGTGAGTTTGTCGGAATGTAGGTATGTACATATATCTCCCGATTTGTCTATGTATAGGAATGCCATAAATTTCCAAAGGATTTTCAAATTCAAATGTATGTCGAAGTTCCCATTGTTAGTATAGAACAGCAGCAGTAGCAGCCTTCGATGTTCTGCTTTGCCTCACGCCCCGTACATTAAATCTCGTTCAACAATCACTCGCTAAAAGTTTGTTCTAAATGTTGTTTTTCGTCCTCTTTCGGTCGCTTTTTCTATTTCTCTTGCAAAATTGGGTTAGTAGTGGTTTTAGCATTTCCTAGAGTTATGGCCAAAACATTGTTGTTGGAGTTTTTGTTCATCCCGTTTATCTGTGTGTGTTAAATGCAGATTGTAGAATGTCAATTGAGGCTTTTTCGGGCCAATAAACGTTTTGAATTGGGCAATAAAAACCAAACAAATAAAATAACGCCAACAAACAAACGAACATAACTGAAAAACTAACTATAAACCCAATGTCATAGCCACTACGGGAGCGGATATATGCTTAGACCAAACGAGGTCTAAGCATATATCCATACGAGGTTGGTTGGGGAACGTTTCCGACGCATTTAAAGAATCAAATAAACACAAATATTTCTTATTATAAAATTAACTTATTTAAAATGGCGACCGAGCAGAACTCGAGCTATGAAATGTGTTTTGATTACATTTCTTAGTTCGAGGTTCCTCGGGCGCCAGTTCTATCTACATAAAAGGAGAAAACAATACGTTTTGAAATTTTAAAAATAAAAACTATTTTTTAAATTTGTTTATTTAATTGAGATTTCTGATCGGGCGCCAGCAAGAATGATATTTTGATAAATTACTAAAACATAGTTCGGCATAGTAGAAAAATTGTCCTATGAAAAAAAACGTAAAAGTCAGGACGCAAGTTGGAAATACATAGAATGATACATAGTAGATAATCCATAGTAGATACCCCAACTGGTCGTCAACAAAGGAGTAGATAAACCAACTAGTATTGTACTAAGAAGCAGATAACCCAACCGGTCTCCTACTAAGATGAAGACATCCCAACTGGTCCGCAACTAGATAAATCAACTTGTTGTAAACTAAAGAGTAGACATTCCAACTGGCCATGTATTAAGGAATATATTCATCTGATGCAGTCGTACGACTACACAGCACATCCAGCGATATTGTTTGGTGTATTAACCCTAATAAATTGATAACAATATCCTACGTGATCAGTTCAGTGAACGGTCCCACTTCTGTTAAATTAGCATTTCACTTCACGTAAAACTACAATTTCCGAAATTCCGTTATTAGTTCGTCTCTATGCCGTTAATGTGCCGAATTATCTCATCCTTTAGCTCTTAAATTGTTGCTGGGTTATCGACGTACACCTTTTCTTAATAACCCCAAAGAAGGAAGTCCAACGATGTCAAATCACATGATCTTGGCGGCCAATTGACATCGCCACGACGTGAGATAACACGCCCATTGAATTTGTTGCGCAAAAGAGCCATTGTTTCTATAGCTGTGTGGCAAGTGGCATCGTCCTGTTGAAACCACATATTGTCCACATCCATATCTTCCAATTCGGGCCATAAAAAGCAAACACCATTCACAGTAACTGCCTGACCGGCCTCATTTCGAAGAAGTATGGCCCGATGACGTCGCCAGCTCACATATCCTAAAGACCCGGTTTGCTGAAATTTGCGCACAATTCTCCCGATTGTGGACACATTTGGTAGATTATGCTGATCAAAAAAACATCACGAAGAGCACGAAATGCATTTTTATTTGAACGCCCATTTTCATAAAAGGCTTAAAAAACATTAACGCGTTGCTCGATTGTGTACCTTTCCATGGTTAAAATTGAGTTAGTCTGAAATTGAGAAATGTCAAATGCAGAAAAAAACTTGACGTTTAGGTGTGGTTCACATTTAACATCGGCCCTTACAATTTAACCACCCTTTACTTCCAAAAATGACCATACATTTTTTTTATTTTTTTATTTCGTGTTTAGGACTCCATACTACGCCAGAAAATGTTATGCGCAGCCCTCCAACAAAAATGTTGTTGCATTGTGTTAACATCACATTTAACTGACTACGAGTACTTACAATTTATTTCCCAAAATGTCTGTGATTTAAGAAATTTTTAAAGGAAATCCTAGGATATCCAATTACCAAAACAGTTAACTGACTACTTTCAATTTAAGCATTTCCCAAAATTTCTGTGTTTTAAGAAATCCCCCGTGGACTACTTTCAGCCGAACTTCCTCAACAGCCTATGTAGACCATATACCACTCCAAGTGCATCACAAACAGGAGACAGAGAAAGATACATACCATTGAACATTTGTCAACATTTACTAATGGCTTTGGCGATGTCCTCCCTGTGTGTGTGTGCTGCCCCTTTTCTAGCTGCCTGTGCATCGTGTGTGAGTCGGTGAAGTGTTCCACAAAATTGGATACGGGTCAAAGTTAAATTGTGGCCATTGTTCTTTGCCAATGCCCACCCCCTTTAATTTGCCACGCCATACGAGTCACACGAAACCACAACGAAATGTTAGAAATCAAATGGAAATCGAGTTATTGTACTTTTCACACCCAACCCACACTCATGAGCAATAGCTACCTTCTACCTTCTCCAACCCAGCACACCCTGTGGACAAACACTTTACCTATTGTCAAACAACTACCAACCGACAAAAGTTAGTTGGGGGAATCATTTTAATTTATGAATCATTAGAAACCCGGAGTGTTGGGCTACTGAAAATTCATTCAAATAAAACTAAATTAACCAAATCTTTTAGTCTATAAACAAACAAAAAAAACTTTATTCAATTGTCTCAAGCAGCGACAAAAACCAGAACGGAGTGGGGAAGCAGTACATAAGGGGAGCAGACATGGATTTTTCCTATTCCTATTAAAAGAAGAAAATATCCACCATAACATCGAGGAAAACAAAAGAAAAAAACGTGTCTATTTTTATTGCCCTCGAAAAACAGTGTGGAGCCCCATTAGTTTGAGGCAAGGGGTGGGCGGTTTACTTTCCCTTTGGCATGGGGTGGAAGCAGGGAGACCATATATTGTCTCCAAGTTTTCTCCGTATTTGACAAATCTTCTATTTATTGCAGCTGCCGCTTCAAAGGTGACTAAAATCTGTGGCTGTGTGAAGAGGAGGGGAAATGGGTGCCATCTTTAGGAGGAAAATTGTCTGGTGGTTGTCAGGGCAATGAAAGTGGCAGTGGGGAATGTACTGGAGGTGTGTGTTTTATGGGTTTTCTCGTAATGTTTTGTCAATGTTTGCTTAAGAAATTGTCTTAAATTGTTATTTGGAATTTTGTCGGATACATCTGTAATGGGGGAGGGACAGACATATATACACATGAGCTTAGATATACAGCATAAAGTCAATGAATGAGGACAGACATAAACAAAATACTTTGCAGAAGGAAAATTTATCAACGATGAAATTTATCAGAAGAAAAAATGATCACGATGAACCTCTTCGAAGAAAAAGTCATCAGCGACGATCTTTTGTTAAGAAAAAGTCATCAACGCTGAAATTTTCTATAGGAAAAGTCATGAACCATGAACTTTTCTTAAGGAAAAGTCATGAATGATGAACTTTTCTTAAGGAAAAGTCATGAACGATGAACTTTTCCCAAAGAAAAGCCATGAACGATGACCTTTTCTTTAGGAAATGATGAACTTTTCTATAGGAAAAGTCATCAATGATGAACCTTTCTATAGGAAAAGTCAACAATGATGAACTTTTCTATAGGAAAAGTCATCAGTGATGAACTTTTCTACAGGAAAAGTCATCAGTGATGAACTTTTCTATAGGAAAAGTCATCAATGATATAATTTTCTATGGGAAAAGTCATCAATGATGAACTTTTCTATGGGAAAAGTCATCAATCATGAACTTTTCTATGGGAAAAGTCATCAATGATGAACTTTTCTATGGGAAAAGTCATCAATGATGAACTTTTCTATAGGAAAAGTCATCAATGATGAATTTTCTATAGGAAAAGTCATAAATTATGAACTTTTCTATAGGAAAAGTCATCAATGATGAACTTTTCTATAGGAAAAGTCATCAATGATGAACTTTTCTATAGGAAAAGTCATCAATGATGAACTTTTCTATAGGAAAAGTCATCAATGATGAATTTTTCTATAGGAAAAGTCATCAATGATGAACTTTTCTATAGGAAAAGTCATCAATGATGAACTTTTCTATAGGAAAAGTCATCAATGATGAACTTTTCTATAGGAAAAGTCATCAATGATGAACTTTTCTATAGGAAAAGTCATCAATGATGAACTTTTCTATAGGAAAAGTCATCAATGATGAACTTTTCTATAGGAAAAGTCATCAATGATGAACTTTTCTATAGGAAAAGTCATCAATGATGAACTTTTCTATAGGAAAAGTCATCAATGATGAACTTTTCTATAGGAAAAGTCATCAATGATGAACTTTTCTATAGGAAAAGTCATCAATGATGAACTTTTCTATAGGAAAAGTCATCAATGATGAACTTTTCTATAGGAAAAGTCATCAATGATGAACTTTTCTATAGGAAAAGTCATCAATGATGAACTTTTCTATAGGAAGAGTCATCAATGATGAACTTTTCTATAGGAAAAGTCATCAATGATGAACTTTTCTTTAGGAAAAGTCATCAATGATGAACTTTTCTATAGGAAAAGTCACCTATTTGTTCAATCTATAGGAAAAGTCATCAATGATGAACTTTTCTATAGGAAAAGTCATCAATGATGAACTTTTCTATAGGAAAAGTCATCAATGATGAACTTTTCTATAGGAAAAGTCATCAATGATGAACTTTTCTATAGGAGAAGTCATCAATGATGAACTTTTCTATAGGAAATGTCATCAATGATGAACTTTTCTATAGGAAAAGTCATCAATGATGAACTTTTCTATAGGAAAAGTCATCAATGATGAACTTTTCTATAGGAAAAGTCATCAATGATGAACAATGATGAACATTTATGACATTTTCTATAGGAAAGGTCATCAATGATGAACTTTTCTATATGAAAAGTCATCAATGATGAACTTTTCTATAGGAAAAGTCATCAATGATGTTTTTTCTGTACGAATCTTGGTATCATTATTTTCCGGAGCCATCTTAATATACATTTATTATCTTATAGCTATCAAGAAGCTACCTATTTGTTCAATTTATGGAGGTGAAAGAGTGGGAAGAATAAGAGGGAATAATACTGAGCAAATGTTCCATGTAACACATGTGGCTCTGTTTCCTCCACCCCTCTCTCTCACTCTAGCGAACACTCACTCTCCCCTTCTTAAGAGGGAAATCTCTTTTATGCATATTTCCATTATACGCAAATAATATTTACTCAATGATCCTTGAAGTTTAATTTTCTCATTTTCTTATTTTCACTTTTAATTCAGGAAAATAATTATTCACGCACACAGAGGGATAGAGGCCGATATACATGTAAGCACACGTACATATATGGCCTTGTGTGATAAGAGCATTTGGTGTGTCATTATCTTCAGTAGTATTAACTCAAAGGACTCCGTTCCTTTTTTTGGTTGAGCAAAAAATCCCACGTGATTTCCAGAAAAAGTAATTTAAGTGATTTGCAAATATTCTCTAATCAATCAGTCTTTGAAGAAAATATGTCTACAGACAGTGTAGATGAGTTTGATTTAATCCCCTCTGGGAGTTTTATGGCTGTGATTTCTTCAGGGTGGCAAATTAATCATTATTTGGTTTATTTACTTGAAGTAAAGCGTTGGAATTGATGATTATTTCTTTAATAATTTTGTGTTTTTTTTTTTCAAATACATATACTAGTCACAGTAGACTACAGTATTTTTATGTTTATTATTTTTCTGAAATAAACTCTTCCTAATAACCTTTACAATGACTTATGTATAATTTTTCTCTGAAAATTCCTTAAATGTCCTTATGCTTTACCAGTATTAAATTTCATTTAAACTGCTTATAGTCCACCCACAATCAGACAATATTAAATTGAATTTATTTATAACAGTGGTGAGGGAAGGAAGGGTCTGCCTCAGAAAAAATATGAAATCTAATAAGACAGCTTCAAACAACAATGCATTTATTCAATGTCAGCAAAAATGTCGTCCCCGACCTTCCTTCCAACATACCACTGCTGGCCAAGAAATATAAACTTTTCAAACTGAATTTCCAACTAAAAGACCAACAATCTGGCGGAAGAAAACTAAAGGACAACCAACTAAGGAAGATCTAAGGAGCAGAAACAAACACCAAAGTAGCTAAAAATAAAATAGAACTACAACTAAGTAAACTACTAAAATATGTATTTACGGAAAAAGAAAAAAAATAACTAAAAACAGGACGAAGCGTGGCGTAACCGAACAGACCATGGACAAGTTTCTGATGAAACAGGACAACGTTAAAGAAAAATGATATTTTAGTAAAGCAGAGAAGTAGAAAACAACCTCAGAAAAAAGGAGTTTAGAGTTGGTGCAGCACCAATATGAGCTAGGACCAAGCAAGGAATAAATAAGCAAAAAAAGGATGTAAAAGGATATGACTGCACAGCTTTGCTGCTTTCCGAAGCTTATTTCATTTGAAATTTATGACAAAACATAGAGGGATATGAATGTGAGAAATGTTCTTTAGAGCCAAAAGAAACAAAAAACGAGAAGCAGCAATGAAATCTTGTCAAAAACTGGCCATGAGATACGAGAACACCGAAAGAAACAAAAGCAGAAAAAACAAGGACACGCAAACCGATGCATGGACGGACAAACAGAGAACAGTGTTTGGAAAATTCATCACCAATGAAATATTCCTAAAGAAAATTCATCAACGATGAACTTTTCCAAAAAAAAGTCATCTATGAAGAAAGTTTCCTAAAGAAAAGTCATCAACGATGAACTTTTTTTAAAGAAAAGTTATCAATGATGAACTTTTCCTAAATTACAGTCATCAATGATGAACTTTTCATAAAGTACAGTCATCAATAATGATTTTTTTCTAACGAAAATTCATCAATGATGAACTTTTCCTAAAGAAAATTCATCAATGATGAACTTTTCCTAAAGAAAATTCATCAATGATAAACTTTTCCTAAGAAGAGTCATCAATGATGAAATTTTCCTAAGGAAAAGTTATCAATGATGAACTTTTCCTAAAGAAAAGTTATAAATGTTGAACTTTTCTTAAAGAAAAGACATCAGTGATCAATTTTTCCTATAGAAATTCATCAATGATGAACTTTTCCTAAAGAAAATTCATCACTGATGAACTTTTCCTAAAGAAAAGTCATCAATGATGAACTTTTCCTAAAGGAAAGTCATCAATGATGAACTTTTCCTAAAGAAAAGTCATCAATGATGAACTTTTCCTAAAGAAAATTCATCAATGATGAACTTTTCCTAAAGAAAAGTCATCAATGATGAACTTTTCCTAAAGAAAAGTCATCAATGATGAAATTTTCCTAAAGGAAAAACATCAATGATGAACTTTTCCTAAGAAAAGTCATCAACGATGAACTTTTCCTAAAGAAAAGTCATCAATGATGAACTTTTCCTAAAGAAAAGTCATCAATGATGAACTTTTCCTAAAGAAAAGTCATCAATGATGAACTTTTCGTAATGAAAAGACATCAATGATGAACTTTTCCTAAAGAAAAGTCATCAATGATGAACTTTTCCTAAAGAAAAGTCATCATCAATGAATTTTTCCTAAAGAAAACTCATCAATGATGAATTTTTCCTGAAGAAAAGTCATCAATGATAAACTTTTCCTAAAGAAAAGTCATCAATGATGAACTTTTCCTAAAGAAAAGTCATCAATGATGAACTTTTCCTAAAGAAAAGTCATCAATGATGAACTTTTCCTAACGAAAAGACATCAATGATGAACTTTTCCTAAAGAAAAGTCATCAACGATGAACTTTTCCTAAAGAAAAGTCATCAATGATGAACTTTTCCTAAAGAAAAGTCATCAATGATGAACTTTTCCTAAAGAAAAGTCATCAATGATGAACTTTTCCTAAAGAAAAGTCATCAATGATGAACTTTTCCTAATGAAAAGACATCAATGATGAACTTTTCCTAAAGAAAAGTCATCAATGATGAACTTTTCCTAAAGAAAAGTCATCATCAATGAATTTTTCCTAAAGAAAACTCATCAATGATGAATTTTTCCTGAAGAAAAGTCATCAATGATGAACTTTTCCTAAAGAAAAGTCACCAATGATAAACTTTTCCTAAAGAAAAGTCATCAGCGATAAACCTTCCCTAAAGAAAAGTCATCAATAATGAACTTTTCCAAAAGGAAAGTCCTCATTGATGAACTTTTCCTAAAGAAAAGTCATCAATGATGAACTTTTCCTAAAGAAAAGTCATCAATGATGAACTTTTCCTAAAGAAAAGTCATCAATGATGATCTTTTCCTAAAGAAAAGTCATCATCAATGAATTTTTCCTAAAGAAAACTCATCAATGATGAATTTTTCCTGAAGAAAAGTCATCAATGATGCATTTTTCCTGAAGAAAAGTCATCAATGATGAAGTTCGTCATGATGAACTTTTCCTAAAGAATTTTTCCTATAGAAAGTCATCACTGATGAACTTTTCCTAAAGAAAAGTCATCAATGATGAACTTTTCCTAAAGGAAAGTCATCAATGATGAACTTTTCCTAAAGAAAAGTCATCAATGATGAAGTTTTCCTAAAGAAAAGTCATCAACAATGAAGATTTCCTAAAGAATTTCTAAAAAATAAGTCTTTTCAATCCACTGTGTTTTCAGAAGGACATTTAGACAAATAAAAGATAAAGTAATGACTTTCTTCCACTGTTAGTCTATGTTCCATTCATTTGTGTTCCATCAAAAAGGACATCAAGGATTCTTAGGGTGAGTGAAAAGATTCACATCCATTTGGAGCTCATAAATAAAGCATTATGTAATTTGCTTGTATCTCACATTCTCGTCTAAAACAAAATCATAACAAATTTATCTTTGTTTTTGATTCCTTCAACATCGTCATCTCCATGTGTCCTTCCGCTCTCCCCAGACTCCTGTTCCCTGGTAACAGGACAAAAACATTGATGAAATAAACAACAAGGAAAAAATACAAAAGACTAGAAAAAAAGGAAACTAGTAATCTTCTCTGGGTATTTTTATTTTCAAATAGGAATTTTTGTTGGGCTCTTTGGCAGCAGTCCGACCGACAGTCATTTTAGGCAGACGAACTGAAACTGAAATCAAGACAAGAATTCGACAAATTGCTGCTGCTCCTTTTGATGTTGTTGTTATTGTTATTGCTTAGGACTTTATGAAAATAAACTTCGGAATACAAACAACAAACAAACAGACACCAATACTCGCCAGCACACACACACACACACACGCACTCGTACTGACACTTTAATGTTCTCTTTCATAAATACAAATACAAATGATAAACAGGAAATATACGAAGAATCTCACCGGAAGCTACAATTCCATTTTCTTTCAACGCCTGAACTGTTTTGCCTGTCTGTCCGTCTGTCTGGTCGAATGCCTCTGAATATTTGTAAAAAAGTGTGTGTGTGCGTTTGAGTTTTTGAGAGTGCTTATGTTTGTGTTTGTCTTTATTTCGTGTGTATGTGTGAATGTTTTCTTTAAGTGTTTTTATATGAAAATTCTTTCTGAGATTTGTTTAAATAAAAGCCAACTTTATTTGTGCGAAGAGGACTTTAAGTTTCTCTTTGGTTGGTTTTTGGCAAATTTTCGAAACTTATCGGGGATTTGTTTGCATTGGCAGTCAATGAGGTACGGTGGGATGATAGGAAAAAAATTATGGAAAATAATGCTTAAAGTTTTAGATACATATTATAGATTTGATTGTCACTTTTTCATATTTTTAATTATACCCTCACTTTAGTGTGACGAGGGTATATATCATTTGCTACGGAAAAAAGTGTAACACATCGAAGGAGTGATCTAAGACCCTAAGTATGTTCGGAGGAAATCCGTTTAGGGTCATTTTAAGTCGAATGAGCAATGTCCGTCCGTCTGTCTGTCTGTCTGTCTGTCTGTCTGTCTGTCTGTCTGCCTGTCTGTCTGTCTGTCTGTGTGTCTGCTGGCTGGTGCGCACGATAACTCTCGAAAGGATTAACCGATTGACTTCAAATTTGGTATGTGGTAATATTTTGATCTATCTCCGGATGAGTTCGAAGATGGGCCATATTGGTCTACTCCTTCTGGTACCTCCCACACAAAGGGTTAAAATTTAGTGAAATATTGATTCTTTAATAACTTCTATACTACTTATTCGAATCTTTTGAAATTCTGCACATAATATTAGTATATTAGTCGCTATTAACTCGAGAAAAATGAGTGAAGTTGGCATGCCCCTTTTGGTACCTCCCACACAAATGGACCATTTTGCATCAAAATTTAACTGCTTATAACGTTAATACAAGTGCATAAAAATGCTTGAAATTTTCTACAGTATAATGTTTTTGTAGCGCCTATAGTCCGGTAAAAAATGGGCATTATTGTACAGCCCCTTTTGGTACATCCCACACAAATGGACCGTTTCGTACCAAAAGTAAACGGCTTGTGAATTTAATACCAGTGCATACAAATACTTGAAATTTTGTACAGTGTAATGCTGTTATAGTGCCTATAGTCCTGTAAAAAGTGGGCGTTATCACCCCGCCCCTTTTTGTACCTCCCACACAAAATGACCAAAACATACCAAAATTACATAGCTCGTAACTTTAATATACCAGTGCACATAAACGCTTATAGTTCAGCACAATGCAATGTATTTAAGAATGTACTGTTTACCGAAAAATATGTGTATTTGGAAAACCCCTTCTGGTACCTCCCACACAAATTGACAGATTTATTGGTGTAATGTTATATATTACATTACTCACAAAGTGAGGGTATACCTTAGTCGGTTTACCCGACTGAAACTTTCTTACTTGTTTTGTTAATATTTGTATTAAATGTTCTAAGAAAGTTATACGAAATTTCCAAAATACTCCCAATAAATGAAAGCAAAGAAGGATTAAAATTTTAAACAAATATTATATATTTTTTTTTTGAAATTGTTTTATTTAATATTTATTAGTTATTTCAAATTTGTCTAAATTAAAATGTCTAATATATGTATATATTTAAGTTAAAGATATACATTATTGAAATCGAATTCTGAAGATGTTAGAGTGGTGTCTATGGAATCTGCAGTAAATTCTACAAAGCAATTGAAACTCTATATCATTTTTGTATTTGATTCTATTAGATTTTTGCAATAGACAAAGTGTAAATCAAACATATGATCTTCAACCCAATAAATTCTGACTGAATTATACGAAATTTTCTAAACATTTCTCAATTTATTGAAGTTCAAAATATATAGATATATGTATAGGTCTATATAGGTATGAAGGGCCAATTTTTTTCCGTTTGAAAACGGACAAAAATTGTTAATGAAAATTGTTTTTTGTTTGTAGTTTCTAAGCCTAATTTTATAATTAAAACCCAATATTAGTTTTTGTGGTGCACTTTACGGGGCTTTATGAACGGTAAATAACAATAGCGTGTATATCAGGGGTAAGCTATTTTCTTGAAGGTGTGCAAGAACATAAACTTTTTAAGATTGGTGAATATGTTAGTATAAATTTCAGACTGATAGTTTTTTTCCAAAAATTCAATATATTAATTTTTGTGGTACACCTTAAGCGGCATTATGGTCTGAACATGACAACAGAATATATATGAGTGGAATGTTTTCTTCCTAAATATGTGCAGAATCATATACATATCTATGTTTGATATGTTTGTGCTATCAATTTCCGACTGATTTATTTTCGATCAAAGTTTTATTTTTGTGGTACACTTTCAGCGGATTTATCGTCCATAAATGGCAGCAAAATATAGACCAAGGGATAGTTCTTTCCTCAAGGATGTGCTGAATCAAATATCTAATTAAGTTTGATACATTTTGGAATACATATAAAAACTTGACTGACAGTTTCTCGACTATAATTTGATTTTTGTGGTACACTTTAAAGGACATTATGACCAATAAATCACAATAAAATACATATCAATGGAAAGCTCTCTTCTTAAAGATGTGCAGAATCTCATACTTAGTACTTTGTAAATTTTGAGATATACGATTCTGACTGATAATTTTTCAATGCAAATTTGATATATAATTTGATATTTGTTGGAGCACCTTAAGGTGCTTCATGGCTCATAAATGACAATTAAAGGTACACAAATAGAAATTTATATTATCAGACATGTGCAGAATGATAAATTTTAATTATGTTTAAAAAAATTAATAAAATGGCGATTTCGTTTCTCGAAAAAATGCAAAATTCCCCGAAAACTGACTTTTTGGAAATTTTAGAATTGGGGTTAAGTTAAATTCGAGGGATTACGTCATTTCAACTTAATAGGGGCAACTATTTTCTAGTATTTCTCGACGACGGTGCAACAATTTTTCTGAAACGAAATCACCACAAGTTTCTAAGTGATAATTTTCTCCAAAAATTCCATGTCCTAAGCACTATATTATTTTTGTGGTACACTTTAAGATATGTTATGGTCAATAAATAATAAAAAAAATAACTTTAATAAAAACCTATTTTCCTTAAGGTGTGCAGAGTGACATATTTAATTAAATTTATTTAATTTTCCAATAAAAGCTTCCGGATAATTATTTTCCTTCAAAAACTTAATTTCTATTTCATTTCTCTATTATTTTGTGTGGTATATTTTAAGGGGTGTTGTGGTCCAGAAATGGTAATAAGATGGATATCAGTGAAAAGATATGTCCTCAAAGTTGTGCAGCATTAAATATCTGCATCACTATTGACAATTTTTGGATATATTCTTTATTTGGTTTGCTGAACTTTCTAATATTATTTTCTGAACGATGATAGAATTCGAATATAATTTGATTTTTGTGGTACACTTTAAGAAGCGTTATGGACCATAAATGGTAATGAGATGGATGTCAGTGATAAGCTCTTCCCCCAAAGATGGGCAGCATCAGATATCAAATTGATTTTGGTAAACTTTTAGATATAGATTCTGATTTGTATCCCAAAATGTCATATCGCAAGTAATACATATTTTGTTGTGGTTCAATTTAAAAGGGCCTTATGACCCTAAATGGCTATTCTTGTTCTATGGGTCATTCCAAGAAACTTTGCCGAAAAAACCATAGCTCAAAAACGAATTTTGGAGTTTTGAAATAGGAGCTAATTTTAATTCGAGGGGCTACATCATTTCCACCCAAAAAGGGAATTTCGCCTCGACGGAGCAACATTTTTTTCAAAATCGAAATTACCATTAAAATTTATTTTTTGTGGTACACTTTATGGATCTTTTTGCTAAATAAATGGCAATCAAATGTACACTAATATAAATTTCTATACACAAAAATGTGCAGAATAATATATCGTCATCAGGAACGAGAAAGGGCGTATCATCATATTTGAAAATTAAACAGGAACAGCAAAAACCAAATGAAATGAAAAATGCTGTTTTTACAAAAACGTTTTTAGGATAATACCAAACATAATGATGCATACATATATACATTCACACACATTATTTATAACATGTTTGTGAAAATTCCGTGGAATAGGAATTATTAACTATGAAAAAAGAAATAATTTGTTGTGGAAAATTTTCAAATATACAGGTTCGGACCTGTATATTTGAAAATGTACTTTTGCCAAAATGTGTAAAATCATATAATTAATTAAGAATCATATATAATTAAGTTTCATAAATTGTCTGTTATATGTTTCTGATAATTTTTTCTAATAATTCTAAAAATTTTCCCCAAAATATCATCAGCACTGCATTAAGTTTTGTGGTACACTTAAAGGGGCGTTATGTTCCATAAATAGCTGCACTATGTTCGCTATAGGGAAGCTGTTTTCTCAACAATGTGCAGAATCATAAGTTAATACGAGCACATGTTGTTACATTTTCCGAAAAGATTAGTAACTTGGATTTCCTTCTTTTTTTATACTATTTTTGCTTCTACAATACTATATAATGAAAAGAGAGCAAAGCTCCTTAACTCGCGATTTCATGAAAGCTACTTCAATCTTTATCAAGGTTTAGCTGTGACTATCCCGTTTGAAACTCGTTTCTTATATAGGTTTCTGACTGATAGAAGCCAAATCAGAAGGAACATATATATGGGGTCTATATCTAAATCTGAACCGATTTCCACTGAATTTGGTAGTTATTATAAATCGGTAAAGAGACTTGTTTCTGTAAATATTTGCTTCGATCTGGTGTAAAATACACCTTCTATAGGCCTTAGAAACCAATTTGGAAGGAACATATGTACGCGGGCTATATCTAAATCTGGACCGATTTCCACTAAATTTGCTAGACTTTATTAATGGGTAAAGATACTTATTTCTGCCAATTTTTGCTTTGATCTGGTGTAAAATACAACTTCTATAGGGCTTAGAAACCACATCGGAAGGAACATATATGTATATATGGAGGCTATATCTAAATCTAAACCGATTTCCACTATCTTTAGCAGTCTTTATTAATAGCTGAAGAGATTTGTGTGCCAATTTTAATCTCGATCTGGTATAAAATACTCCCTTTATAGCCCTTAGAACCCAAATCGGAGGAAAATATATATGGGCGCTGCATATATAAATCTGAATCGATTTTCACCACTTTCAATAGGGATCGTCCCTGGGCTACAAAAGTGCGCTGTGCTAAATTTCATCGCAATAGAACCATAATTACGACCTGCACTTTGATTACTAGAATATATCTACAGACGGACGGACAGAAATGGTTAAATCGACTCAAAAAGTGATTCCAAGTCGATCGGTATAACAAAACAATGAGTCTATATCTTCTCCTTTTCGGAGTTGCAAACAAATGCACAAACTCATAATACCCTGGACCACAGTGTGGTGTAGGGTATAAAAAACAGAGGCTGAACCACATATTTTAGCTTAACTCTAAAACTATTATTACCCAGCAAAATCTTGGTAAGTACCTGTCATTATTCCCTGCAATACCAAATAATGACATCTCATTATTCACTGCATTACTTTCGGCTAATTAATAATGACTTACCAATAATAACAGAAATAAGTGATTTTTTGTTATCAAAATCGTTTAGCCAAATTTTAATATAAAATACCATAAATATTTCTGTATGTCTTAAGATGTTAAATCATTGAAGAATTTTTCAACTGGAGGTTTGGGTTCAGAAATTCGAATCTGGCATGAGGAAATTGTTTGTTTCGAGAAATATGCGCGACAATATGCAAAAAATCACTTTAAACGACCATTTCTACATATCTAACACATCTACTACTTATTTTGAACATATTGGTAATGCATTATTCAAGTACTTAAAATCGTGAAAATATAAGCGCATATTTAAGTGGCATGCCTATGCTACAAATAAGTACTTATTATGCTACTTTATTGTATGCTTTTGTGAAGTACTTTCCTCCAAAGACATCCCCATGTTAAAATAATGACAAAAGTGGCTAAATAATAAGTACTTACCATTATCGAACTTTGGTTAATCGTCGGATTATTTGGTAATGAGAAATTTTGCTGGGTAAGTTATCCTAAATTAAGTAGCCTTCAATATCATTTTTCATCTCATCAGTGGTTTCAAACTAAGCCATATTGAAAATCCAATTTTTTTAGGAAAAAAAATTAATAATTTCTCTACAAAAATCTCTTAAAAGCATCTAAGATTCACAATTATTACCTTTTTTTACCATAGGATGGGGGATATATTTATTTTGTCACTCCGTTTGTAACACCTTTAAATATTGATCTGAGACCCCATAAAATATATCTGTGGTCACAAGGCATAACAGCATATGTGCGTTTTTGCAAGTTTTCAGGAGAGCATTTTAAAGGTTTGCATCGATATAACAAAAATATTTATAAACTTATTTTGAATTTTACGCCTGCAATTTCTCAGGACTTGGAAGTGAAATTAATTAATACGAACACATTTATATAATTATTTTAATTATAAATCGTATAGGCTAAAAACTGTTTTATGCAGTTATTCCCTTTTTAAATAAATTAAGTTACAAAACACACAACTCGAGTTGTGTCGTTATTACAAAATTAATTTTATTATATATTGCAGAATATATCGACTTATGCTGATAAATCAAAGGATGATTTCGAAATTTACAACATTCAGTAGTCAATATTAGATTTTGGAATAACAGCATAAGTTGAGTTATGCTTTTGTGCTAGGGCTTAGTTCAACTTGGACTAATAACATAACTCAGATATGCTGTTACGACTTCATTAAATTTGCATCTTCAATAGTCCAAAGACAAATGGGGAATAACAACACAAGTACAGTTTTCAAAGGAAAAAATGTGAGATATGCTGTTATGTACGGTATGAAATGTAGTGATACAGCGAGATATGCTAATAAGTCTTGCCTTGTATCTGACCAACTAAACAAGGTATCATCACCAAAATTTTTCACAATATGCAATCGAATATGGGGAACATCGTGGCATCAAAAACGCAATTTGAGCATAACTCGAGTTATGCTGTTATGCCTTGTTACCACAGATATATATTCTTAATCGTCGTAAAATTCTAAGACGATTTAGCCATGCCCGTCTGTTGTAATCACGCTACAATCTATAATACATACTTCTTATAGCTGCAGGTAACTTGGGATTGAAAATGGACGATATCGGTCCATATTTAGATATAGCTCCCATATATATAGCATCTAACTTGTTGTTATTCCTACTGTTCTCATCTACTATATTTTTCCTACTGTTCTCATCTATATTTCCTTTAGGATTGAGTTATTTTGTGAGATCACATGCTATCCATGATGGAGGGTATATAAGATTCGGCATGGCCGAACTTAACGCTTTTACTTGTTATTATTTTATCGTAACGTCTGATCTGTCAGGAATAAAAGGAGACCATTTCAAAGAAAATGGATGCATAATTTAAACAGTAAGGAAAGGCTAAAGTCTGGCGGGGCCGACTATATAATACCCTACTCCACTCTCGTAATATTGAATAACTCTGAAATATAAATTTTGTAATTCATGTATAAATTGTTTACATAAATTTACTTTTGGGACATTTTATACTTAAATAATACCATGTACCACAGGGTGGTGTAGGGTATAAAAATTGGATGTAGATACAGCTTCTACAGGACTAAAGAGCAAAATCGGACGAAACATATATATGGGAGCTATAGCTAAATCTTAACCGATTTTCTTCAAATTCGGCAATGTTGGTTCATGGATCCAGAAACTCTACCATTCTAAATTTCAAAACGATTGGATGTCAAATACAGCTTCTATAGGCCTAAAGGGCCAAATCGGACAAAAGATATATATGGGAGCTATATCTAAATCTGAACCGATTTTCTTGAAATTCGGCAATGTTGGTTCATGGATCAAGAAACTCTACCATTCGAAATTTCAAAAGGATTGGGTGTAAGTAACAGCTTCTATAGGACTAAAGGGCCAAATCGGACGAAAGATATATATGGGAGCTATAGCTAAATCTGAACCGATTTCAACCAAATTCAATAGGGATCTTTATATGGTAGAGTTTCTTGATCCATGAACCAACACTACCGAATTTGAAGGAAATCGGTTAAGATTTAGCTATAGCTTGGAGTTATTCAATATTACGAAAGTGGTGTAGGGTATTATATAGTCGGCATTTTTTATAGTTCAAACATTTTTTTCGGTATGGAAATATAAAATATTTGTACAAAAATATATTTTATTTGAATTTTGCTTTCAAACATATTTTGTTTCCTGTTTTCTTCTCCGTGTATGAAATTTTTGAAAATTCCATTGCTATTGCATTTCAATTTGATAACAAAATATAACTATTTTAAATGATCGACGACATAATTGGTATTGTCTTTTAAGATCTTTCCGATATCGTTGCAGCACAAAAATTTAGTATCAGATTTTCTGGAGAAATGAAAGTAGCCTTATCTTCAATATTATTAAATTATTGCTGACAGTTTTTGGGAGAAATTAAGAGGAAATGAAACAAGTCTTATCTTCAACAATGTTAAAATTTTAATGACAACATTTTTTTATACAATCAATGAAAGTAGTTTCATTTGCTCTACCTTTGGCTTTTCATGTTTTTCATTTCTGAAGTCAATGCGATAAAAAAAATAGTTTTCTGTGTTAGTTCCCTTTGATTATATTTCACTGCTTTCAATTAAAGTAAATATTACATGAAACCGACTCAGTTGTAAACCTGTAAATCTCCATTCTTATGGCCAAACTTAAAGTCCTCGAAAAATCATGTTCCTAAGTGATCCCAATTTTATCACTTAACTTTCACTTTAAAAACAATTTTTATAATCCGGACTTGGTGAATTTTGTTATTTGTTTGTTATAGTCCCAGAGGCATAAAAATCTATAGTTCCCCTACCACTACCTAAGTGTAATCTCTAAACATGGAAAGGCGGAGGGGTAAAAAAAGTAAAAAGGAAGAAGCTTCTTAAGTGGCCACCATATGGTACTAGTTTTGTACTTTCATACCTATACAATAAGATTTTATGAGAACTTTTGCATTTCTCCACAGCCAAGAAGGGATTCCCCTTGCCTAGGCTTCCTTTCGCTTTTTTCCTCTTTAACAAAAAAACTGGAGAAAATGACAAGAAAAATAATCTCATATAAAAAAGAGAAAAATATTGTGTAGCATCTTAACCAGGAGCAGGAGGAGTAGGAGGAGAAGGATACAAGAGCGGTAACAGGCAACTGAAGAATGTAGGTTAAACACGTACAAATCGCATTATATACTAAAAGTCCTTTTGTATGTTATGTTTGAGAGTGTATCCTTTTTTGCCGCTTCAACACATCCTGACGCAAATGTAATCTGTAAAGAATTCCTTTGCTAGCGAAGAGGAGCAAAGTGAGATGTAAGGAGGCTCAGCGAACATTGTATCCTTTCAAACATATGGCTAGGTCTGTAAATGTCTGTATGTATATATAGACGAGTATGTAGTACGTATGGCTGCGTGTTCCACCAGCTGGAAGAGGACTGACTTACACACACAGACACACTCATACCTGTTTACATGACTCCTTGAATGGATGAATGAATGAACGAATGACTGGTGGAAAGAAGGCTTACGATAATGTTTCTATATACATACTCGTTTGTATAGACGTCGTATATAGTTCCAACGGAAGGATGTCAAGTCGCCGGGAAGAGAGTAAAAACCTTTTCTTTTTATTTACTTAAGAATTAAACATAAAAATTGTTATTTGAATACGTAGTAAACATATAACCTACTCTACGAAGAAGAGTAGGTTATATGTGAAAGAACGGAAGGATATATGTATGGGTTTTGGTTGGAAGATAATCTGGTGGAGGACATATCCTATTTAGTTCGGGCCCTTCTCGGTATATGGAATATTTGCTGAGATAAACAAATTCATTTATAAACATTTTGCATAACTATCCACAACATACAACGAGTTTTTATTGAAAAAAAAAAATACTTTAAAGGCCTTATTCATAAAAAATTGTGGATGGTTTGAACTATATTTTAACGTTGAAAACAAGTACGAAAAACTAAAATTTCAATTGGGTAAAGCGACTAAGGTATGCCCTTCTTTGTCAGTCTATAGTCATTCGAAATGTTGTCTAAGATACAAAGTATGAAAACATTTCTATTTTAAATACTGCCTAAAATATAATGTGCAGAAGTTATCGAATGAATCTGTCGATTTGTGGGAGGAATACATCTATTTTCCGCTGAACAGTAGATACTTCGAAGACATTGTACTGTACCGAATAGCAAATGTTTATGTGCACTGGTATTAAATTTTTTAGATATTCAATATTAGTATAAATTGTCCATTTTATGTGGGAGTTACCAGAATGGGGGTGGCAACAATGTTAATTTTTTACTGGATAAAATTTCAGCCCGTTTAGTTCATATTTGTGGTTTTTAAGAAGTAATATCCAGAGGGACCTTTGAATGCAGGCTATATCAAAACATGGACCGATGTCGATCGCAGTTCTTGTAAAGGGTTCTGGGTATAAATACACCCACTATACCAATTTTCAGCCCGATCAGTGGAAATTTTCGGTATCTATTGCCCTGAAAAGTCAAATCGGACAGATGCTAAATACGGGGGCTATATCAAAACCAGTAAGGCAAGGCAGAAAGTCGGGCGGGGCCGACTATATAATACCCTACACCTCTCTTACAATGCGATAAAGGTCATTGCGAAAATAATTTGGAATAATTGGTAAGTAGGCAGGAACATATTATCTAATTCTGAGCCGATAATCGCTAAATTAAGCAATATTCGTTCCTAAATTGAGAAACATCTTTCCGGAAAATATTAATGATCGAAAGTAAAGTACAACTTCTATAGCGCGTTGATACCAAATCAGGAGGAACATATATATGGAGGTTATATATAAATCTGAACCGATTTTCCCTGAATACTCATTCATGTAAAAAGACCTCTTTCTGTAGAATTTCGTACTGATCGGATATAAAATACAGTTTACATGTCAAATCGGGAGTAACATATACATGTGGGCTATATCTAAATCTCAACCGATTTCCCTCAAATTTGGCAGTATTCCTTCATGTAATAAGAAACCTTTTTCTGCCGAATTTCGTACTGATCGGATATAAAATACAGTTTTTACAGCGCTTACATGTCAAATCTGGGGTAACATATATATGGGGGCTATATCTAAATCTGAACCGATTTTCTCCGAATTTAGCAGTATTCCTTCATGTAATAAGAAACGTCTCTTTGCCGAATTTCGCACTGATCGGATATAAAATAACATTTTTACAGCGCTTACATGTCAAATCGGGGGTAACGTATATATGGGGGCTATATCTAAATCTGAACCGATTTCTTCCAAATTTAACATTGTTCATCCATATAAGAAGAAACGTCTTTCTGCCGAATTTCATACTGATCGGACATAAAATAAAGTTTTTACAGCGCTTACATGTCAAATCGGGGTAACATATATATGGGGGCTATATCTAAATCTGAACCGATTTTAACCAAATTCAATAGGGATAGTCCTTGGGCCAAAAAAAAGATATGTGTAAAGTTTCGTCGAGATCGGACCATAATTGCGACTTGTACTTTGATTACAAGAATACATGCACAGACGGACAGACAGACAGACGGACAGACGGACATAGCTAAATCAACTCAGAAAGTGATTCTAAGTCGATCGGTATAATAAACGATGGGTCTATTTCTTCTCCTTTTGGGTGTTACAAACAAACGCACAAAGTTATAATACCCTGTACCACAGTGTGGTGTATAGCAGTACATTTTTTGTAGCCGATTCAAATTTAAATTTTAAATGGCCCACCCTTCATTTTTGTAATATATGTGAACATTTAAATGGGAACTTGGTAAATCTGGATAAAAATTTGTAAATGTTGTATTAAACTACAGTATATATAAATCCATATTTTGCGCGTTTTTGCATGAATTAATTTTATTAAATAAATTTGAAAAATATTCATTTAATATTTTTTTTAATTTCGATTTTTTTTTTGATGTTGCCTTTAATATTTGGGCCATATCCCCTGTAAATTAAAGGAAATTATGAGGGCTACAAATGTTGAAAATATAAAATTCATGTAGAAACAGAAGTTTAGCAAATGTCTTTAAAACAATGAGAAAAAGTTTTATTTTTTTTCAAAAAATCGTTTTTGCTGGAACGAAAAAACCATAAAAATAGAAAAAATCGCAAAACATTGGTTTTGTACCAATTTTTGAAAGCTAACATCCTAACGAAGAAAACGATGCGCATTTGAAAAATCTACAGATTAATGTATAAATTATGACCCATATTGTAAAAGTCAGAAAAACTAAAAAAAAAATATTTTTTCACATTTTTTATTTTGGCCATTTTGTTTGGGAGGTAAAACGAAGAAAGTCTCTAGTTTCCCCTTAAAATACTATTTAGCACTTTAGGTAATCTGATAAACCGAAGCTTTTAAATCATTTAAACAAACATAAATACTTACATTTCCCCTATTAACACATTCGTTCTTAGAAAGCATATTTTTTGTCAACAAGTTTCTTTAAATTAACATCATTCAATATCCCAAAATAAATTCAATGACTTCACTTATATTATCAAGGGCTTATATCGTCATCAGAAATGAAAAAGGGCGATTAAAACATAAAATTAAAAACTGATAGATATTGGACATTTTTAGTTTTTGAAAATTTTAACTTTAGAAAATTTCCAGTAATGGTTTGATAAGTTCTTATAATGATTTTTCGATTCTAATGAAATTTGTAAGGCAACATATCGCATTATGTGAAGATATATGTAGTTTATAAACATAGTTTTTAACTACATTTCTTACAAAATTTCAAAAGAAAAATGTTCGTTTCTCTCTTATGGATTTAAAATTGTCAATGCGTAAAATATTGTCTTTATAACGAAGCAAATTTCGTTAAAAATGATAAATCTATTGCAGAATAGAAAATATACTTTCTTTATTTTCCAATGGATTTTTCAGAAATAGGTTTTTAAACACTAATTAAAATTTGGTTATTTTGTGTTATATTTTGCCGGGCTATTCTAATTGATGTTGCTCTCATTCCTATTAATCATATTAAATAGGTTTAGGTTTAGGTTTAGGTTAGGGTGGCATTCGTATTTTTTTATACAAGCTCACATAGGCCAGTTTAGGTCCCTAGTGTTACCACGGGCTGAAATGCCCCTCATCGAAACCAACCTGTTTGATATACAAATTTGTCGATAGTACGAATATCGGTACTGGAAAGATCTGTTAGGCTGCCTAGAAAAGCCGACGCCAGTATGTCCAGTCGTCGTTTACTCAGAGCGGGGCAGTCGCATAGCAAGTGCTCAATGCTCTCCACTTCTTCCTCATCTCCACAGCTTCTGCAGAAGTCATTAGAACCAATACCCAATTTATGGCGTGTTCGCCGATCAAGCAGTGTCCCGTCAGAACTGATACTAACGTAGACAATCTTTGCCTCTCTAGTGCGACGAGATATTTTGAGCTTCTCAGGTCATACCTTAGCCAGATTTGTCTAGCTACTCTGCAGGTGCCGATTTCTGTCCATCTTTCGTTGGACTGCCTGATTGCCTCTTGCCTAAGCCAAAGCTTGCACGTGGATAGATAGATGCAAATTCTTCGAGAATTTGTAATGTCGTCCCTTTCCTAGCAAGTTCATCGGCTTTGCAGTTCCCCGGGATATCCCTATGCCCAGGCACCCATATGAGGTGTATATTAAACTGCTCAGCCATCACGTTAAGAGATCTGCGGCAGTCGAGGGCTGTTTGTGAATTTAGGGATGTTGCCTCCAGAGAATTGATGGCAGCCTGGCTGTCCGAGTAAATTACAATGCCAGTGTTGGTTACTATGTTGCGACTCAGCCATATTAAATAAATTTTTTTGTGTCTGAAAAACCAGGAAGATTTTTACATGATTTTTTACAGGCCCTTCTCTAAAACTTAAATTATGCACTTGAGTCTTCTACGACTCATTGTAAACTTAACGATGCATCATTTTTGTAGAGTGGAAGCTCAGATTTCCCGTTTTTTATAATAAATTCAATTTAATCCCTTTCTGAAAAATGGACCTTAGTATTACAGATACGGGATAAAAACATTATACAAACTGTTCTAGTTTGGTGTATACATATTTTTTTTGCATTTACTGGCCAACGATCACAAATTGCAGTGGAGGAGCGAGCCGTCTTATTTTCAAGACGTATTGTGGAAAATGTTTTATAAATATGATGAAATACACAGAGAGAACGATTTGATTGTGACAACCGAATTTTTATTCGGTTATTTACTTTGACCAAAAATTAGCAGTAGAAGAATAAAGTGGTTGTAGTAATCATTTTATTGTAATAATAGAGCTAGGTAAATCAAATTTGGTAGAAATATTTCTTATAATTGCAGGTTGTTTGGGATTGGGCCATATTGATCAATGTTTTGATATAGCTCCCCTATAGATGTCGCTCCAAAATACGTTTTTTGAGCCATAGATACCATAATTTTAAAGCAATTTATCAGAAACTTTGCAGATTGTATTATATTTTGACAAGAATTAATCACAACAAAAATTTTACAAATCGGTTCATATTTTCTTATTATAACTCGATAGAGGTCGCTCCAAAATATACGAATTAAAGCCATAAATACCACATTTTCTAAGCTATTTAACTGAATCTTTGCATTTTGTATTTAATTAGGACAGGAATTAATCGCAGGAAAAAATTTTGTAAATCAGTTTATATTTTGTTATAGTCCACCTATAGATGTCGCTCCCAAAAAGCTTATTTAAGCCATAAACACCACATTTTCTAAGAAATTTAGCTGAAACTTTGCAGTTTGTATTCTATTTTGGCCAGAATTCATTTCTATAATATTTATACAAATCAAATTTTATTTTGTTGTAGTCCCCGTGTAGATGTAGCTCTCAAAAATGCTATTTTAGGCTGAAGAATTCGGGGCCTAAAATTTGGCTATAAATTGCAGCGTTCCTTTTTTTTGATAATTTACTTGAGCAAAAATATGATTTGGTCCATATCCAAAGATTTTTGCAGTAATAAAATTGAATGCAATCCATGGTGGAGGGAATATAAGAATCGTCATAGCCGAACTTAGCGCTTTAGCTTGTTAACTTTCCCGTTATTAAGAATGAGCCATATACATAAGATTGGCTTCATTTGTGAGGACGAAACAAAGTTCGCATTGTTCAAAATGTATATGAAAATATGGTTTGTTTTAAGTATATTCGCAAAATATTTCGTTTCTGCGGGAATTCTAGCCCCTGATTTCCCGATCGCAGAAACGATTGCGGTTTAAATAACCTCAAAAAATCAGAATTTCTCTCAATCAAATTGTCAATTTTTATTGCATTTAGGACATTTACATCTGGACCATTACTTACAGGGCAACGTGACTTCTTATAAAAAATTTCAATATAAAATCACATTTTTCATAATTTTAGTGCAATTTTTTACAAAATCGGAAATAATTTCTACAATTTTGGTCCGATATTATCTTTTCATGGCTCGTTATAGAACTGCTGAGCTCTAGATTTAATTTTTATAAAAAATTAACCCTTTAAAGGCCATAAGCTTTTTATTTGATTGTTGGTCCCAAATGGGTTAAAGCAAATTGATTGCAATAAAAATGATCCTACACACGCATTATTTCAACCTCGAAAGCTGAAGTTATCACGAAAATAGCCATTTTGTAAATTTTATTCGAAATATGTTCCCAAATCTATAACAATTGTTACATTTTTCGACTTTGAATTTTTATTTTGACTTAATTTTGGGCAATTTCATAGAAAAATTTACAAAATGTCCAACTTCTTAAAAATTTCAGCTTTTGAGGTTAAAATAATGAGTGTTAGGTTATGTTAGGTTAGGTTGAATAGAGGAGACGTTTAAACATTTCATGTCCATGGACATACACTTAAGCCAGTGGTTCGGCCTGTTGTGCGCTCCTTATTTATGATTTTTATAACCCACGGATTACAGAAAATCGGTACTAGACACGTATTTTCTCAGTATCTTCCGGTCATATCCTCTGAGATGAGTCAAGTCTGGCAATATGTCGGAACCGAAATATCGGGATCTTGCATGTGTGAAAGCTGGGCAGTGGCACAGACAATGTTCCATCGTTTCGATGTTTATAATGAGTGTAGGATCATTTTTATTGCAATTAATTCGCTTTAACCCTTTTGGGCCAACAATCAATTAAAACGTTTACGGCCTTAGATGGATTAATTTTTTGTACAATTTAAAACTAGAGTTCAGCAGTTCCATAACGAGCCATGAAAAGAGAATATCAGACCAACATTTTAGAAATTATTTCCGATTATTAGCAAAAATTTCGCTAACATTGAGAAAAAGTGACTTAATATTAAAATTTTTTTACAGCAAGTCACGTCGCCCTGTAAGTTATAGTCCAGGTTTTAATGCCCAGTGGTTAGTTCCTAAATGTAATAAAAATTGACACTTTTATTAGGGGAAACCTGATTTTTAGAGTTTATTTATACCGCAAATAGCCCCTAATTTCGAGATCGCAGAAACGAAATATTTTGCAAATATACTTAAAACAAACCAAATGTTCATATTAGCTTTGAACAACGCGTTCATTTTTTTTTTGACGCCTCTCTAATATACAAATGCTCATATTTCGGCATGATTTCACGATCTCACGATCTATCTTAAGGTTTTTACCTAAAATTCGGTTGTCACAACCGAATTTATCGCCAATTCCTTTTTTGTTTTTAGGAATACCATATAATTTTACAGAGAGAACGATTTGGTTACATTTTAACAAAACGATTTTTTCTTGTTGACAGAACCATCATATTATATTCTGTGACCAACATTCAGTTGGCAACATATTCTTGATGCGTAGAATTTTAATTTTATGATTCCAAACTTTATAAAATAATTATTGATCATATCATATATATTGACACGCTGCTCGCATTTTCGTATTTTGAACATTAGTTGTTGCAACAGATATATTCGCCAACCGGACTTTTGTTGTTGTGTGAACCAAAATTTTAGTTGCTATGATCAGCTATAATAATTTTACACTTATACAACTCAATTACTGGCCACTGCTCCAAATTAGGTAGTAGCGACAACGACAAATATTCAGTTGGCAACATATTTCACTTTGATTATGACAACCAACAACTGATTTTTGCTGTGACTTTATCTATAGAGCTGTAAAATGATCGTGGAAATCACTTTATAATTCTACCAATTAATTTATTAATTAATTAAGAATTCAGTATAATGGCAAGTGATATGGTTATGAAACCTATAAACATATGTTGGTAATTTTATTCGGGATCTACAAAAATTTACTATTTAAAATAGACTTCCATGTCTTATCATTGCTCTTATAGAAGGGACCCTCTACAAATTATTTTTACACCTTAGAAGATATATGTACATAGTACCCGATTTGCAGATCTTTTTTGCAGGTTTCAGATAGTTTTATTCTTCACTTCCTTGAACTTTCCACTTAACAACTAGAGCTAATTGGTTCCAAGTCTTGATGGAGAACTTTTTTGACCTTGTAGATACTATTTTATATATTAACCTGCTGACATTATTTATCTTTCGTCTACGCTAGAATACTTGTTTGGTCGTCGTTGTTTTCCCCCCCAAATAAAAACTTACCTATTGTTTTAGTCCATTGTGCAGTGGGTCGCCAATCCGGATAGTGTTTGGGAAACAAATCCCTAGTCCAATAGGTGTGCAGAACGACTTTGTAGACCGCCAAACGATCCAAAGTGCAATCGCTCACGGGAGCCGTCTGTGTAGGAACCGCACCCGCACCCAAAGCTGGAGTGGTTTGTGAGGCAGAATCCCTATTATTTGACGAAGGCGCTCCCGCCGCCGCCGCCGATGAGGTATAGTACAAGTTACGAGTATTCGCAGCCGATTGATAATACGATGTTTTATCCACTTCACGTTGTGTTTGATTTGAAGGTATTTGATTTTCTATGGTATAGGAGTAAATCGAGGGACTCGACACATAGCCGCCATTGAAATAAGCGGAGGAGCTATCCACTGCTTGGGAGGGGGCAGCCGTTATAAGGCAAGGCAAAAGGGTGATGGTGATGAGAAGGAATAAAGGTGTTGCTGTTGTTGTTGCTGTGGCTAACATTTTGAGGGAGGGAGGTTTTTTCATGTCCTTAGCGGAGAAGAAATGGTGTGTTAGGAAAAAGGGCGGGTAAGTGATTTTGAGGGGGAGAAGGGGAAAAAAGTGTGTTTGTGGATTTTTCTTATTAAATAAGGAAATTTATATTTTTGGTTTTTTCTTAACTTGAATTTCTTGTTTTTTATTCTTGGTTTTATGTTATATTAGATCCCTTGATTTTTTCTCGATGTTTTAATAATTCAGGTTATTTATGTATATTTTCGGTTTTTATTAAAGTTAGATGCTTCTAAGATTATCTTATTAAATTAAAGTTATTTTAGATTTATTACTTTGTGTTTTACATTAAGTTTGGTTTTTCTTTAACTTTAACCTTTTGAGGTGTGTGTTTGAGTTACATTTGTTTGGTTTATTTTTCCGTGTTACAAACTTTCCGGTTTATCTGGTTTATTTTCACTTTTTCTTTATTTATCCTCTTATTTTCTTCACTTTTCTCATTTATCCCTTTTTGTTTTCTTCACATTTTCTCCCTTCACTTTCGGTTTTGTGTGTGAATTTTTTAAATTTAAATGTCACTTTATTTATTTGTTTTTGTTTTCGTTTTTTCCTGTTGGTTGGTTGTTATATATAAGTGTGTGTGTAAAATTTGTGCCTGTTACGACGTGCTCCCGGTTTATCCACGCTCACCGTGTAATGGCAGACATTTACCGTTGTTTATTTAATTTTATCGCTTGTCTTGTCTTATCCGTTTCGTGTGTTTGTGTCGTCGTTTACAATTTTTCTCGTTTTTTTGTAATATATTTCGGTGGTGGCCTTATCTTTACAATGTAATGTATTCGCGTAAAGATTTGTTTTGTTGTTGATAAACTTGCAATTTGTTAGCGACGATTTCAATTAAGATTACAAACAAACACTAGATGGCGTTTTATTAAACCGCTCTTTGATGTTGTTTTAGTTTGCCTTCGTTTAGTTGTTGTCACGATTATTTTCTTCAAATTTTGTAATGACTTCGTTTTCGTTTTTTACTTTAGAAAATTTTTAAACTAATATTTTCGCTTTTATATTATCATCAAATATCCGTATCCGTTTCCAGACCGTCCGCATCCGTTAAAGTTTCGTTTCATACTGAATTCAAGAAAATTTCTTCTTTGACTATTTTCCCCCACAGTAAAAGGCTTTTATCATCTTTAACCGGGTGTGTGTGTGCGCACATCACTGTATGTGTTTCTCTGTGTGGCGCCCAACTTCGGTCTTATGTTTCAATTTCATTTTCGAAAGAAATGAACGCTCATTTGTTTGCTTTGCTCTCTGACTCTCCAGCCATATCCCGTTATATTGACAAATAAGTGAGGGTATGGCAAACATGCTCTACATCATTTTTGCTCTTGCTCTCATACAAATTACTGGGAAATTTTTTATTTGATGAGTGTCTGTACTCTCACCCAAAATTCTCTGCCTCCTCCTTCTTTACCCCTCCCACCCTCACTTATAATGAAATGTATGCAACACTGACAGCCTGTTGCCGTGTTTCTCTAAATTATTGACATTGTTGCTGTTGCTGACACCGCCGTCGTCGTCGTCATCATCATCCTCGTTGCTGTTGTTGTATTCGTGTTTGTGTATGTTCGAAAAAGGGTAATTACATTATGAATATTTGAGTTTGTATTATAAACTGTCATCATTAGGGGGTTTCGCTTAGCTGAGTTCCCAACCATCCCTCTTCGTTTGTTTCCCCAACTTATCCTTTACACCTGTATGTGTATGTTTGTTGTCTTAGGCTCTTCGTCAACTTTCTAGGAATTCTGTTTTGTTCATTAGACCTCAGCTTAAAAAGTTTGTAGTTGAAATGGTTAAAAAATAGGTCAAAGTGTTTCTGCCGAAAATTGCAGGTAAATAAAAGTAAATTTCTAGTCATAATTTTCGATTCAAAGGGAAAATCGTCTAAATCCAACTTTGTGGCATTTCTAGTCTTCAAATCATAGTAGTTCTCATTATTCAGACAAAACTAGCTTAAATGAGTCTTAGGGATAATCAGACTTCATTTAAGGTTTAGTGGTTATTCACATACATATATGCGTAAAAGATAAAAGTAAACATTAATTAAAAATTTGTTTTTAGTCCTAAATTTAGGAAAATGTAATTGGGAACATATAATCGATATTATAATAAAATAAAAATAAAATAAAATAAAATAAAATAAAATAAAATAAAATAAAATAAAATAAATAAAATAAAATAAAATAAAATAAAATAAAATAAAATAAAATAAAATAAAATAAAATAAAATAAAATAAAATAAAATAAAATAAAATAAAATAAAATAAAATAAAATAAAATAAAATAAAATAAAATAAAATAAAATAAAATAAAATAAAATAAAATAAAATAAAATAAAATAAAATAAAATAAAATAAAATAAAATAAAATAAAATAAAATAAAATAAAATAAAATAAAATAAAATAAAATAAAATAAAATAAAATAAAATAAAATAAAATAAAATAAAATAAAATAAAATAAAATAAAATAAAATAAAATAAAATAAAATAAAATAAAATAAAATAAAATAAAATAAAATAAAATAAAATAAAATAAAATAAAATAAAATAAAATAAAATAAAATAAAATAAAATAAAATTAAATTAAATTAAATTAAATTAAATTAAATTAAATTAAATTAAATTAAATTAAATTAAATTAAATTAAATTAAATTAAATTAAATTAAATTAAATTAAATTAAATTAAATTAAATTAAATTAAATTAAATAAAATAAAATAAAATAAAATAAAATAAAATAAAATAAAATAAAATAAAATAAAATAAAATAAAATAAAATAAAATAAAATAAAATAAAACAAAATAAAATAAAATAAAATAAAATAAAATAAAATAAAATAAAATAAAATAAAATAAAATAAAATAAAATAAAATAAAATAAAATAAAATAAAATAAAATAAAATAAAATAAAATAAAATAAAATAAAATAAAATAAAATAAAATAAAATAAAATAAAATAAAATAAAATAAAATAAAATAAAATAAAATAAAATAAAATAAAATAAAATAAAATAAAATAAAATAAAATAAAATAAAAATAAAAATAAAATAAAATAAAATAAAATAAAATAAAATAAAATAAAATAAAATAAAATAAAATAAAATAAAATAAAATAAAATAAAATAAAATAAAATAAAATAAAATAAAATAAAATAAAATAAAATAAAATAAAATAAAATAAAATAAAATAAAATAAAATAAAATAAAATAAAATAAAATAAAATAAAATAAAATAAAATAAAATAAAATAAAATAAAATAAAATAAAATAAAATAAAATAAAATAAAATAAAATAAAATAAAATAAAATAAAATAAAATAAAATAAAATAAAATAAAATTAAATTAAATTAAATTAAATTTTATTTTTTATATATATTTTAAAATTTTTTTAACTCAAAAATATTTTGTCTCTTAATATGTATGTAATTTCGATTATAACTAATTTTTCCTTCTTGTATATCCCTAAGCCGATATACATACATACGTGTACATACATATATGTATATTTGTATGTATTTGTATACATAGTATGTATAAATGATTATCTGTAAAAATACTTTATACCTGATATTTTAATTTTTCATAGAATTATTGAATTGAATGCTAAACACATTAAAAATATATTGAATAAAAACTGGTTATTAACTTAACAACACTTCGCATTAAAGACACTCGCAATGCAATTATGCATTTATAAACACTCAAAGCAGTAGAGTAAATAATTATTTATAAACACATTCAATCTCTTAGAAATATGTAATTATAATCACAAAACAGGTGATTAAGCACAGACAATAAAACCAAAATAAATATGATATGAGTTCTTACTGCCGTTTATAAATAAATAAATAAGCAAGAAACTGTGTAAATACATACAATATGTACATGTATGTGAATATTAATACGATGTTTTTGACAGATATTAAGGTGGATAAGGAACATGTTTAATAGTTTCAAAAACATTTAGATGAAATATTATGAGCATTTCACGATATAATTAAAATATATATAAGACTAACAAAAATAATACATCATTTAGATGATGCTTTCTGGTATCTCTTTGCTGAGAGATGAGTATTTGAACAAGTAAGAAAGTTCTGTCGAGTAAACCGACTGTCGCACAAAGGCTGCATTTGTGTGGGAGGCACCAAAAGGGGCGCAGCAACTTCGTCCATTTTTCTTGAGGTGTTAGCGATTAACAAACTAATACTATGTGTAGAATATCCGGAGATTATTTCACTAAAGTGTAACCCTTTATGGGGGAGCTACTAGAAAGAGTGCACCAACATGACCCATCTTCGAACTAAGCCGGAGATAGCGAAAAATGTTACCGCATACCAATCTTAAAGTCAATCGGTCTATCCTTTCGTACGCACCAGCCAGTAGACAGACATACAGACACGCAGAAAGACAGACAGACGGACATCGCTCAAATGACTTAGAATGACCCAAATCAAATTTACGCCAAACATACATGGGGTCTTAGGTCACTCCTTCGATGTGTTACACTTTTGGCTCGTAGCAACTTATATATACCCTTCTCTTTAAAGTGAGGGGATAAATATAATTACCATTGACAAACATTTTATCTATAGCCAATTAATTAGTCGTCTAAATAACTGTTTGATTACAAATTACCAATTTCATTTTTATATTTTTTTTTTCAAATTTTATTATCTATTGATTTTTATTAATTTTTTATGTACCTATCAATTTCAACAATTGATAATTTCGATATTTTTTTATTTTTGTCATTCACTATATACAAAATTTTTCTTAATTTTTCTTTTCATACTCCCATCATTCCCCAGCCTTATCTAAGTACATACATATTTGCTCCAATAATAAATTCGAGTTATATTCTCTTTATAAAGACATTAGATATTTCTGTAGTGACCGACCGTAACAGCGACCCCTAAGATAATGATAAACATCACTAAATAAATAATTGCATTAATGAAGCAGACAGAGGAACAAATGATTGGGCGAACAACAAATGAATGAATGTGTCAATATAACAAACATGAATACCATATTTATCGAATTGCTGTGTAAACAATGTTTAAACAAATACATGACGATTGAAGAATAAACTACTTGTCTTTAGCATACAAATAAGGCCTAAGAACGTATGAATGAATAAATAAATAAATATGTTTGTAAACATTGACATATGGGTCACTGATCAAATAAATTGCTTGATTTTATTTAACTTTTTGTTTAATTTTTTGTATTTCTATTTTTATTTTCCGTTTTCTATTTGCTATTATCTATTTTTTTTTTTGTTTTTTTCTATTTTCCATTTCAATTTCTAATATGCAATTTATATTTTCTATTTTTATACCCTACACCACACTGTGGTACAGGGTATTATAACTTTGTGCATTTGTTTGTAACACCCAAAAGGAGAAGAAATAGACCCATCGTTTATTATACCGATCGACTTAGAATCACTTTCTGAGTTGATTTAGCTATGTCCGTCTGTCTGTCCGTCTGTCTGTGCATGTATTCTTGTAATCAAAGTACAGGTCGCAATTATGCTCCGATCTCGACGAAACTTTACACATATCTTTTTTTTGGCCCAAGGACGATCCGTATTGAATTTGCTTAAAATCAGTTCAGATTTAGATATAGCCCCCATATATATGTTAGCCCCGATTTGACATGTAAACGCTGTAAAAACTTTATTTTATATCCGATCAGTATGAAATTCTGCAGAAAGAGGTTTCTTATTATATGAATGAACACTGCCAAATTCAGAGAAAATCGGTTCGGATTTAGATATAGCCCCATATATATGTTAACCCCGATTTGACATGTGAGCGCTGTAAAAATGTTATTTTATATCCGATCAGTATGAAATTCGTCAGAAAGAGGTTTCCTATTATATGAATGAATACTTTTAAATTTGGAAGAAATCGGTTCAGATTAAGATATAGCCCCCATATATACGTTACCCCCAATTTGACATGTGAGCGCTGTAAAAATGTTATTTTATATCCGATCAGTGCGAAAGTCGGCAAATAGAAGTTTCTTTCTACATGAAGGAATACTGCCAAATTCGGAGAAACTCGGTTTAGATTTAGATATAACACCCATATATATGTTACCCCCGATTTGACCTGTAAGCGGAGGTCGGAGAAAATCGGTTCTGATTTAGATATAGCTCCTATATATATGTTACCCCCGATTTGACATGTAAGCGCT